>MNCL01000068.1:0-600000 GCA_001932985.1 Proctacanthus coquilletti
CCACATGTTTGCGCCGAGGATAAAGAAGGGGCTCCAAAGACTCGCCGAAGCGAGCGAAGAAGGAGCATCTTCGCCTCGACGTCTTGAAGTAATTTGCTAACTTTAATTGGCCGCCACAATATAGAAACAGTGCATAAACAAGACGGCGAATTCAAGATGAGCTGTAAAATTGGCCGATAAACAGCGGCTAGTTATCGAGCACGGACTTCGGGGTTAATTTTTAATTTGAGTTGCGAGTCCTCTAATCCCAATTAACACTGCACTGATAAGCAATTAACCCGTCGCAATCGCAGTAATTAATTTAATCTAATTTAAATATATTCAGCAACAAAATCGCCAGTCGTTTGCGTTGTTTTCTGTGCGGGAATTAATTAAAAACTCCTCGAGCGATAGCAGCTGCGACTATGGCCTGTGGCATCATTTGGTTCTCTTATCGTGGCCAGAGTCGACCTCCGCGACTGATATGCCGCGAGTAAGCCGTTAAACCTTCAAGTTAGTATTATTAAAAAGTGACACAAAATGATCGTCTTATCGGCCGCGGCGGAGTTGCACTTGGGAGCCGTTGCGTCGACGCTTATCAGACACTATGAGACAATTAAGTCGACTTATTAATAGAAATTATGCGCGCTACCAACAGCGCTCTCCTCGAAGTGGGAGTGCCATCCTAATTAGCACGATATTTCACTTAATTGATAAGAATCTATTCTATAAGAAGCCAATGAGCTAGAAACGGTTTCAATTAACTTGATAAGACTCACTCGAAATTTCGGGGTGATCTTAAATTCGTTCAGGTCATCTGGACTAGTCTAATTTTTATAAAGATCCATAATTTAAAAGACAGGCTTATAAGTCTTCTTAGAGAACGTATTAACTAATAGACTCTTAAGGTCTGTATACTTAGTTTTATAATTAAACTACACTATCGAACTATATTTATAGATTCATATCCGAATAAAATCTACGTCTTAAAGTCTACAATCCTAAAGCTATGTCTTTTTAAACTCATGATCCCTTTAGTTAACGATTTTGATTTTCTTTCTTTAGTATGCAAAATACGAAATTTTAAAATGAACAAATCGCTATTTTATACAAAAACATTACTAAAAAAAGTTCACAATTTGAAATGTTTTTTTTTTTCGAAATTCAAATTAGATCTTTTTTGATATGTAGAAGCTGAAAATGTGTGGAATAGAAATTTTTTAAAAAACGCACTTGGGCCACCTTCAAAATAAACGGCTCATATATCAACAGAATATTTAAGTAGTAAAGGCTTAGATTTCGAGAAAATATTTTCAATACTTTTATTATTTGTATTTTATATTTACAACGGGAAAATTTATTGTTTGTCATTGGAACTTTTTCTATTCTCAAAATATTTAAAAACAACTCGGACATTTTGAAAATAAAACTTATTGATTAAGTGGCCGATAAAAATACCTTAGATTATTCTTCATTGTTCATTTTCTGGAATTATCTTATATTATTATTTCCTTAATTGACTGAAGCTTCAATAAAATTTGTTTGTGAAGCATTTGCTTTATTTATTCAACTATTCAAAATCAGGATCTATCACGTAAAAAATAATTATTTAACTTTAAAGTGGTCTTTCGAATTTTAATTTTGAATTTTATATTTTTTAAATACACATTTGTGAAGGTGCTTTAACCACTTTAAGGCTTGTAAACTTATTTAAAATTTATTAAAAGGTAATAAATAATAACGATAAAATATGCATATAAAAATCGAAATTTCTTTCAGATGCTTACAAATTGAAATTGGTTTGAATTATTGTCGTTTTAACATTCCTTTCATTGTAATTCTTAAATTTAATTAATCAAAATCGTGAGTAATGATTGTTATGAGATAAAATCACTACTTGTAAGTTGCTAAGAAATCGGAGACCGCCCACAATATCGATTCCTTCAAAATTTTAACTGTAATTATGTTAATGTTTCAAACCGAATATGTCTGGGATTTCAGGTATAAACTTGAACCATCTCATAACCATTGAAATGATCTGGACGAGATGAAATTTCAATCAAACAAAATATTCTGCACCATTGGCAGTAAATAAGGAAGGTTTCATAAAATTAATCCTCGCCTTTAATGGTTTCGGTTGGAGCCAATATATTTAACATGTGAGATAATCGTGACCGCGAACATATTAAGCGAGTATTAAAGACGGCTATAAAGCAGCAGGCTAACTCTTCAGGGGCGCAGTAATCACTCACTTCGAAGAAGCTTTTACGTGAATTGATTGCAAGAAAAGTTTTTCCTTAATTAAGACATAACAGCAGAGCAAATCAGAAACCAATTAACATGGCTAACAACGAGCACAAATTTTTATTTCGTACTTAAATCGCTTTTGCAGTCGTTAAATTAAGATAAATTTTATGGTCAGTTTCCCTGGAGTGACGGCTGCTCCGAAGGCACTGCACAAAGTTAATTGCTTCCTACAGTCCTGCATAAAGGTATCGAAAGGGTCGTAAAGTTACTGGTCTGCGAATTCGGTTTGCATAAGAAGATCCACGGTTTCATCTCATCGCTACTATCTTAAGAGGTTTGCTATGGCCCTCTCTAGACTCGCCTCCCACAAATCAGAACAACTGAGACTCGAGGTCAGTAATACCCAACTGGGAGTAGGTGTAAACCTAAGAATTTTTAATCACCGTTCCAACGGAGTTAGTTTTAATAACTTCCTTTTATTGCCGCTATGCCGTAGTAACAATTTGGGCATAAATCATCCGTGTACGGTTCAGGGATAAATTCAATCATACCGGAGCGCGGATGATGGTATTTATCGAGCGATAGTCATTAAATCTTGGGCTGCATAATCCATGAAAAATCGGACCGAGCTCCGCCCGTAAATCACCTCTCACTCACACCTGAGTTATCCAAAATCGGAATTGTCCGGAAAGGTGCTCAAAATAAAAAGGGCAAAGCCAATACTCGCAGGACAGTGCCGCTGGAAGTCATTAGTTCTTGTAATGTAAATTTAACACCCGCCTTTCAAAATTGTTTAATGCGCTTTCCACCTCTGCTGCAGCGGTCGCCGTTTCAATATGACTTTATTATTTATTGCCCCCGCATGACATGGTCATGCGAGCATAAAATGGACCTGAATCTTGTCCAATTCAGTTCAGTTGTTTTAGCTGAAATTCGTTGACGGAGTGTACAAAAATCCAAAATCCACTTGGTGTTTTCGAGGAATAATTCTAGAAAGATTCGAACCTTTTATCAAAAACAGGTTAAACAAAATGAATCGTGAGCTGGTCTCTAATACTCAATGGTAATATTACATTTTTTTGAATCCGTCCCAGAAACACTCGCGTTTGATTTGGCGAATTATCGCAAATTTGTATAGACTCGTGTTCGAATTCGTGGTGCTTATGAATTCACGTAAAATTCACGTTCATATGTTTCATCCTTATTTAAAACCAGCATTAATTCAAAACCACGGTCAAGAAAAGCTGTTGAACTAATTTTGCACTTTGGAAATAAAATCTTCTCGCTGAAAATATTTCTCTCTCTCATGATAATTAATTTTATAAAAAACAGAACGGAGAACACTCCCTGGCAACTATAATTTTAAATAGGCACTGCTCGTATTTCGTAATAACAAATAAAAGTACAAATTAAGCATTCACGGATCTTGCAGAACAAGAAAAAAGACAAGAAAGAATACGATGTTTCTTCGCGGATCATAAATTCAAAAACCATATTATTCAACGCACTGAGGCTTTGTAGAAAAATTTTACTTTTATATTCACATGTTTAAAGATTTAATGGAATCCTGCTGGCTTACTTATTTCCATTTTATTAATAAAAATGAAAGTTATGAAATGTAATCAAAACCGATGTTCTTTTACCACTTCATGTTCAGAACAGAGGTTTTCATTTTCTATTTACAGTTTTTTTTTTTATTTTGAAAACGTTTGTAGACTGAATTTTCTTATGCTAATATTTGCTATTTACGCAAAAGTCCCAACGCATCAGTGTACCTCACACGCGGTAATTTACGTAAAATCAAACGCATTTTCTACTAACATGTCTCTGAGAAGCCCAACTCCATGGGTCACACCACCGTGTCGAGATTATGTTTTGATTTTAATTCAATAAAACCAAATTAATCCTAGTTTATGGGTGTTGAAAGTCCGACTACCTGACAATGTAATATTGTTAAACGTCTGTGATTACGGGCTATTGTGCCCAAGAAGTACGACCCCGCGCGCCCAGCCGATTCTGACGGCAATAAATCGAAGAGTTAAATGAATCTGCGTGAGCACAATGGAAGATCGTTCTATCTTACGGGTCAGACGCTCGGGCGACTGCGACTCCGGCCGAGACACTTTTGATCAATGACACCGGCTAATGATTTGTTGAACTTGATTCCTTGTTATGGGTCTCGGTAAGGTGTGCTCGAGCGGTGCACTAAGTCGGCTTTAATGGCTCCTCGCCACATCATCTGCAGCTATCAATTAAGAGGGGCCGCGTTTGTTCGCCCCGCGGCCGCCGGTGGACGTCTCGAGACTTTAAAACGACTTCTTGAGCACTGCTAGACAAGGAGTCGAATAAATCACACAAAGAAGAAAATATTGCCCAATAAAAATCGTGTAATGCTTCCGGTTAAGCGAGCACAGAATCCAGGTACATTCCGCGACATAACTGCTCGCATAGAGCTATATTACACAATTCCGCGGTCTTCGGTACCTGGCTTACCTGCTGGCAAGCAAATCACGTCCGTGTGAGCGTTCCGTGGCTGCGACCAATCTGCAAATACGATAAATTTGCAGATATTCTTGTCATTATTGCTAATGTTCGATTGTCTCCCGAAAACACGTCCGCATTTAACAGGCTCAGGCGCGCTATTTAGTCGCTAGATGTCTTAATCTCGGCGGCGCGGATTTTTTCGCCTATTATTAAAAGTCTCTCCGCCATTTGTGGTATTTGTTCGCTCCACGAAGCAACCAATGTTCCATGGTTGCATTTATGGGCACTTATGTTGCTGACCTGTGTTAAAAGTCAGCCCGAGCCTTTTTGCTGGCCTCTAGAAAGATTTCGCAGATATCTCAGCATCTCGAGGTAATTACCGGCACAGGCGGGCATTGCGCAAGGTGCGCTGTGTTGGCGTGATATATTGTTTTGCTTCATAAATTGTAATTATTCAATAATTCTCCCATGCATTCGGCATGTGGAATAGAGCAGTTTATTGTTGGAGTCACCTGAGGTCTGGTAATTTTATTTCGACCCGTGCAACCATTGGCCTGAAACAACAGACAAAGTGTTTGTTTATTTTTAACTGATGCAGAAATTGCTGGAAATAAGCCGCGAAGTAGAATTTTTGTGTAGTGGCAAATGATAACAACAAGACTAGAAAATACACCTTTCTGCGTACACACTTGCACAAGGGTGGACTATTAAATGGGAATTTAACCATCCATAATCAATCTAGGCATTTTTGTGTATTCGCGTGTACTAACTTGAGGCTTACCCAGTGCACTGTCGACGACAAGTTGTGATTGTCTAGAATCGACTACTTTTGATAAATCAATTGCGATTTCACGCCCTTTAGAATGGCTTGAAATAAAACCTTTTTTTTTCTCATTTGTTTGCACTTGCTTCGTTTAAGATTCGAAGTTCAAATGTGTATTTTGAACTAAGAAATAAAAATTGTAACTATCTTTAAAAGTCATGAGAATAAGTCAAACTTAAGTTCGGTTAAATTTCAGTTTGTGCAATTTTTTTGCAAAGATGTAGTTTTATTTAAACATCTTTGAAATTCTACGGAAGAATTTTTATTTAAAAATTAATACATATGAATATTTCAAGTTTTGCCAGTTTTCATTTTTGGGTTTGGTTTAATAGTGGAGGTTTTACTCATGTTGGTAACCGAATTGAGAGGTAGATTTATATAAATAAAGTCATATGCTGTTATTACGTTGTTTTATTGTAGTAAAATTTAAAAAAAAATTGGGAAAGGTAAAAGTAAGATAACAATTAAAGCCTCTATAAATATTAGAATATAAATTATTATACAAAAAGTCTTAAAAACTAAGTAATAAAATCTTAAGCAAAATTTTGTAGGTATATAAAAAAATGTAAAATATTAAAAAATAAATTCTGATAGAACATATAAATACGTCTTTTTAATTCCTTGCTTGTTTTTATGGGTTTTGTAAAAATATAGACATTTTTTAAATATCATCGAATCAATTGCATATTTTGGCCAGTTATGAACTCTGTCAGTTTGAAAATTGTTTCTCTAACAATTTTTAAAGAATAATATCAATAACTAGCGTGCCCGAATTAGTTAACACTTACGTGATATTTATGTGTTGCTGCTTATTTCACTTCATACGTAACTTTTAAAGGTCTTTAAATCTGTTTTGTCGATGGACTCGTAATTCAATCACACATTGACATTTAAAATCTTAAATTAGTACAAAATTACGAACTTTTCTGAATACAATAAATCTTTTACCAAACTTGATGTAGAAGAGCCCTTTGAACGTACTTTTCACTTACTTTCTTGCATTAGAGTTCTTCCCTTAGAGAATTCGAGTCAGATAATCATTTTGAAAACTGCCTATAGACTGGAAAAAGTTATACCTCTAGAGAGAAAAAAGCAAGGCAAGTTATTAGCTGATATTAATTAATTAAAATTTGATACACTTATTAATTCGTTCATAAAAGGCCGTAAATAGCCATCGATCATATGGTTTTTCTAGCAGGTTGAAAATCGCGTCGATTGATTAAGTGCTAGCAGAAACACCGCGACAAGCTGCCGCGAGCGGTTGCTCCTTCCGATAATCCGCACCTAGGGTTCAAGCGCGCTCTTTATTAATTGCCGCACTTATAAATATCGCGAGACAACAGTTCGTTCAATTAGAAGCTGCGCGACGAGGGCGGGGGTTCGGTGCCACTTAGTGTTCATTTCGCTGAATAAATTGATCTGACCCACAGCTGGTGGCTTATAATGCAAATGTTAAATGTAAATTTAAATTCCTCGCGCTGATACGTGGCGCGCCGATAACTAGTGCTCGCGCAGAGGAAGCGTGATTGCTTACTAGGGCATGCTCGGGACGAGGCTCCCTGAAGACGCTCGAAGTGAGACATCCAGGCGCGTTAGGATTTCATTTTGCCTTAATAGAGACACGATTTCGGGCAAAAGATAATTTCACGACCTGACGACGTTCCGGCGTTCCTTCGGCCGGCGGAGGAGTAAACAACAATCGGCAGGTAGCATCTGCCTCGGATCACAAGAGGTACGCAGTGGTACTCAGGAACGACGTCGTCTGCATTGCGATTTTATGGGGGCAGTTAATAAGAATTCCGAGCGTTTTTCTCCAGCGTGCTATTATTTATCGTTAGCTCCCGCACTGATCACCTATGAGAAAAGCTAGAACGAATACCAATGGCTAAACGGGGAAATTTGGAATCACTATGATGAAGATACCATTTACCGACTTACACTACAATGCAGAAAAAAAGACTTAAGTGCAAAGTGCATATTAATAAAAGAACTCAGCCGTTGTCTCTCAGAGATCTTGGAAACATACGAAAAATACTAATTTTGAAAAGTTCCTATGTTCAGAAAAGTTGTGTTGCTTGTTTAAGTTGGCTTTGATATAGCCACTGACGCACAAGCGGACAGGGAGCAAAGTTTCCTTTTATGATTTTCAAAACCCTATACTACATAGTTATATTTTAAATTAATATTAAGATACTACTTAGACCTAGGTTCGTTTTATCACTATCAAAAGCAATATCGGTATTCAAAAGCTACTATATCCTTAAATCACATAAAAGGTGAGTTACCTTTGGAGAGTTCGGAGATTATTCATATTACACCGTCCTTTGATTTTTTAATTTACATTTTAATTTAAGGGAAATTATTTGAATATATTTACTTCTTCTATGAACCAGGAAATATTCTAATACTAGACAACGTTAGGAAAAAAATCAAACGAAAACGTTTGAAATGTTGGGTCTCTTCTGTTTTGACGCTCTATGACGCTCTTTTCAGCAAAACGTAGATTTTCGAAAATCGTAGGTTCAATAAAAATTTCTGCGTTTGAATTTATCATTTATCCTTCAATACGTTTCATATCATTATTTTTAAATTCTTATCTGTGTTAGAAACACAGAAAAAATTTCATGTTCCTGCGTTGGAAAAAGCACAATTTTTCCAATATATCTACAGACACTCCATCCCTGGCCAAATGCTCTTCCTTGCCAAATAGTGTGCAAAAATCAAAGGACTCATATGCATAAATCCAGGATCAGGGCGTGTGAATAAATTTCACGAGACTTCCTCAATTAACATGTGAATATTAACAAAGCCCGGAGCGAAGTTTGTCCAGCTAAGAGCAATTTCGTCGCAGCTTGGCCTAGATAACTACTCCCAGAGTTCAGATGGATTTTTTCGAAAATACATAGGCGGAAATTGAAGTCGACGTCCGACGCTCTCGATCAAATGGCGCTGACGTTTTTAAATCGACTTTCGCTAAATTTTTGGCAAAAAATTCATCAGCATGCGAAGTTTTCAATTAAAACAGGGCAGTGCGACAACCAACAGGAAATTAATCCATTTGACGGTATGATTGTGCTGCGGCGCACTATGTTTTTCAAGTCATTATAGTGCGCTTTTTTCGCGCGATGTCCGAGTTTAAATCGCCGCATTGTGGTCCCAGCTTTAGCTGTCGAAGGACAACTGGAGCTCCGACTGTCTCGACGACTGCGGTGCGTGAAGGAGTCGGGGGAGTCGACAGCGGAGAGCTCATAGGGTGATTGCTGCCATTAGCCGCTAAATGTGTAGGGCCTTATCTCGGTATTTAAGAATAACATTATCCTGAGCACGTCTTTCCAAACCGATAATTTAGCACATTATCCGCCATTATGCGGTGTCAAGTGCAATAATTTCGGCGATCAAATGGAGTGTGAAAAGATCTGGCTCGTAATGAGATTATGGCGCGCTGCGCTCCAAGGGTCCTCCACTTGATGAGGCCCAGTTGGAGACTGCTGGGCTAAGATGGTCTGTTTGGTGCAAGGATGTGCCGCACGATAAAATTTAAAATTATCAGTTCATTCGCCAAAAATTTACGATTCCATCGATTCAATCATAGCGCGGGTTTTGAATTACACCTGCAGTCATTTCAATCATTTATTTTTTAACTGATAACTCGATGTAAATTTTTTTGATATTGCACAAGAAATACCTTCGGCGAAAATTAGGACACTGTGAAACGGCACAAAATGTACTAATTTTGTAACTGTTCGTCCCTATTATGAGATTATAGAACTATATCAAAATCAATTTTATGGCAAAAACTCGATATTATCCTCGATATTGAATTCTTAAAAATATCAACCGAAGCTAGTCCGTCTAGCGAGGTTCAGGGGTGTTATCATCTCCTAAGAACAAAAGGAGCAACCTGCGCATGTATAGTACGGTTGCATATTTCTATAGATAACTTTTGTTAACTTAACATTCTTCCACACAACTTTGTGATGTATCTTTGAAATTTAAATTATAACAAAGGATCACGAGTTGTTTTAAAAAAGTGTAATGACCTCTGTTTCTCTGAAGAGTCTTCGAATAGCGAAGAAATTTTTTAAATTTTCCCGCAAACACCGGAAACAAACTTTCTTATTTTATGATATCAGTACGAAAAAAGGGGAATTCTGAACGAACATATTTTAGTTTCTCTCATTAACTTTTTTCTATTAATAAAATTAAATTAATTCAAACGATATTTTTGCCAAAAATTGAAATTTATTCTTGGAGATGCTATCACATTGTCTTAACGTTTTTCTTAAAATAAATTTCTTCGGTTTTTTGTCATCAACAAATTGATTTATTTCGTTTTCGATAAGTGAAGTACAAGAATCATGGTCACTAAAGTTAAAGGTAGCTGTTTTGAAATTTGGTACGGCAGGATGTTTGAATATATTTTTACAAACAAAAGGCATTGTGCGTCAAAATGCAGACTTTTATAAAAACGATTCAATAGTTGATACTTTTAACCTCGTGACGTCCCGCGACCTCGTAGTATTGAAATCGGAAATCTTTTCGTGTATTTTGAATAAAATGTTCACAATTTATATTTTAATGGACTTTATTATTAATTAGTCATATCTGCTAATAAGCAAAAAGTCTGATCACTTCCCAAATATTGCCTAATTAACATGTAAAACTTCACTTAAATAAAAAATTTATTTAATTCTTAGTCAAATTTTTCTCAGATCAGATATGCACGATATTTTCTATTTATAAAATAACGTTTAAATTATGCAGATCATTTTAGTTAAGTAATTATTGAAAACCCTTCTCTTTTTTATGAAACTAACCTCTTTATGAATACAACTTTAGATGAGCAGATACTCGGTTTACATAACTAAATATGCCTTAAGATTAAGTAAATATCATGCATATACTACCTTAAAGTTTAGACTTAACACATAATATAATAGAATATATAAAAAAGTATATTTAAAAGTTTACAATAGCGGAACATAAAAAACTTTTTTAGTTAAATTTATTAATTTTAATTAAGTAATTTATCGAGTTTTAATTTCCGACTGTGGATTTAATTATTATATGCATAATAAATTGATACTTTGATAAAGAACTTTTTTAAATTCTAAAAGAATTTAACTTTTTTCATATTTCTAGCGATTAGACGAAGTTTTAATTGAAATTTAAATGTTTGAAATATTTGTCTCAAACATGCCAATTATATGCTCCTATTTTGGAAACCCTCTAAGAGGTCAGTTGTGAATAAATTCAATTGATTCGCGAGGAATTACAAAATTGCAGTGTTCGCTAATTCCCAAACAGTCCGAGCCACTTTGGCTGGTCGTCTGCAAGCAGATGCTCCTCTGGACCAGGGATACTGTGCTAGACAGTGCACTCGAAGCAACACGACAAGCAGAAGACAAGGAGAGAATCGTCCCGACATGCAAATTTATACTAGCGACAGAGTCAAGCGATTACGTGCGCAATAAATCACCTCTCGCAGGACTTCTTGATCTCCGATGCATTCGCGGCCGCGATTCCTGTCCGCGGTTTCGCGGTGCACCTCCTGCCGCCGCGAGAAACGGCCGGAGTGGTTCCGTGGCGCTGCCAAAAGACGCTGCAACAACTTCATTTCACATTTTAATATTTATAACATCTTCATATAGTGTCTCCCTGCATTGTTTCAACAAATACGCGGGATGGCCTGACGGCTCCGCGGCGTGCACCTCGTACTGCCTCGAAAGTGCAAGAAACCCAATGGCTGGCCGCGTGTCGTGAAGTTCTAGCACGACTTCCCAAACGATGTTATAATGTGAATTTATCGCAATTATTAGGAGCTCATATCGCGAGATTTATGCGCTTTTTGTCTCTGCAGCCATGCATCTTACAGTGTTAGGTCTTTGGTAATTTCTTGTCCCGTTATCCAATGGCATCTCAATTGTCTTGTGTTCCGATCTACCCCCACTGGCCGGATGTAGAGACAATCTATTAGGCCATGGAAATTAAAATTTGCGTCCTCGGAAGGTGAAACAGGTAAATTAGCATTTACATTCGTGGAATCCGGTGACAAGAAATTGTTTCGAATTTTTCCATGCAGCTCCTGTTGACTGGAGCATAGGAAACCTATGGCACCTTTTTTCGTGGAAGATTCAAACAAGTGTTCATAAATGGCAAAAGTAACAAGCTATGAACACTATGGCAAATTGTGAAATTTGGGTTAAATGTTGAAAATAATTTATTTTTTTCCGAGCAACTTGTATTTTCAGGGCAAGTAACGAAAAAAATTTTTAAAGAAATTTATTTTACCTTCAATATCTTTGTAATTTTGTATTAGCATGGAAAGAACTTTTCTGAATATAAGAACAATGTTCGTTTTTGAAATTTTTAATATCAAAACACAGAAATCTGAAAGTTCTCATGCGTTTTATTAATTATTTTTAGGCCGAGAAAGTTTTGCATCGTAGAACATGGCTTACAGCTCCTTCAGTTCTATAAAAGTAATCTGCCTTTCTAATTGCTCCTCGCAGGGACAATTACCGTCTAAGTGACGTAGAAACTGAGAAAATTATTTTTAGACATCATAAAGACGCACCTTTTCATCGGCGTCCCACGAGGGCTAGGAGAGTGTATGCGATAGCCATAACTAATTATTACCTTCGGATTGAAACATCCACGGCTTCGACTTATTCCAGAAACCTTTTCGTGACAGAATTAATGCGTCTGTGTAGCGAGCGGCGCGGGACACTATCCACGGGCAATTAAGTCTAGCAATAGCTCGCGGTCTCGGCGAGACCCAGCCTGCGAAATATTAGCGTAATTAAGTATTTTACTAGCCATTAACTAATCGCTTCGCACTTCGTCGGATATAAACCGCCCATCGCGAGCAACTGGCTAGCGTACGTCACTGCGATTTTGATGTATGGCGAGTTGGCTCATTAAACGGAACCGCTGTGAAAGCGAGCCACAAAAAGACGACAGCCACCTTGGCCACCTTGGTTGCGTCTTGAGGAGATTTTCTAGCAGCCCGTGCCAAATTCCTGTGAACTATGCCTAGGGCGACCAGGATTACAGAACGTCAGATCGTGACAATCTGAAGTGGTCGGACAATGGAAAGTCAAGGACCGATTGTCGTCTCACCCCAGTCGAACACCTATTTTCGGGTGTCACGCTGATCTCGAGTCGAGACATTTAAAAGGCAATTTAGGCCCGGCCCAGGTACTCGTAAATTGGCTTCCTTTGCACACCTTGAGAGTGCAGCAAGGTGTCCCGGTCTTTGTTGACGATTCAGTTTGGTACTTTAAACAGTTTCTAATCCCTCCAGATGGGTCGACGACGCCGACTTCTTTTTGTGACTTTGGATACACTTCTGCGTGACGGATTGGCGGTTTTATCGGCTCTTTTTCGGCTGGTTTATTTTATTACCTCGGAAGCGACATCTGTAAATAGGGGCAGCTGTAAGGCTGACAATAGCATAAACATCGTTTTACTGAAAACTTGGAGTGGATAATACGATCATAATTTAGTCCATAAAGTATCCCTGATAGATAAAGAAAGATATTCTAGAAGAATTAATTTCAAAATTCCTTAACTATATTTCACTATATTTCATTTAGCGTACAAGTATTTTATAGTTTTCTATTAGACGGAAATTTGGAACCATTTTGGAGAAAATCGAACGTGCAACTTTTTTGAATAGGAAATATTCTAAACTGAATTTTTCCGGTGAAAAAGTTATTTTATTTTTTTTTTTTAACAAAGATAAGCAAAGTAAAGTAAACAGTTCTTATACTAATATAGTTCATTCATTTTTGGTAATTATAGCTTATAGTGATCCAGATTTGATAATTAAGACTTATACGGTTCATCGGCCTTAGTGTAAAACATCCTTAAATATTGAAATTAGGATTGAATTTATACTAAAAATAAGAAAACGTAATATGACAATGATCCACGTATATTAGAAATGCGTCGAATATAAGAAGGCCTTACGCTTTTTAATTTAAGGTATGTTGATTGCCTACTTTATAATATTAATTAGAATATATTACTTTAATTTTTCTTTTTGATCAAAGTCCTTATAAGTAAACTCTTCCGCATCCATAAAAAAATCTTGAAGGAAAATTCATTCCACTTGTTTGTTTAGTTAACCCTTCCCACCTGGGATAATTAATGATCATCCTGAAGAAGCTGAATGAATCGCCTTCAAGATAATTTACGGATTATTCAATCAATTTGTATAGACCACGGGCACTTTTCACACCTAAGCGTTCGGCGGGATGAAAGACTGTTCCGTAAGGCCCACAAAACGCGCTCGCCGCCCGATCGTTTATTTTGGTAAATTTATCGAATTTACAATATTTGTAGTTGGATGTGGTGATTGATTTATTAAGCGCGGTAAGACCAGCGATGGGCGCTCACCCAAAAAGATTGCCGGGTAAAATCAGGTAATTTTGACGGAGTGCCATTGTGGCTCGGAATTCCTCGATATTACCCGGGCATTTGTCAATGCGAGTGGAAGTGCGCGTTTGAGCCTTGCCGGCCTTTCATTCGCGATGCTGGAATTATTTAATTAGGTACGTATTGATAGCGTGATTAATAGCGCTTAATTGATTTCAAAGGGTGCCCAACAAGACCTCTGACTCTAAGTAATCAATTTGCTAGAGCCTGGTGTGGGAGACAGGCTATCCGGCGTGACGGATATCATTAAACAATTCTCTTTTATTGATATCCTGAACAGATGGGAATGTTCTTTGCCCTTTTCATAAAAACATTATTTCAGATTTGCGTTGGTTGGCTGCTTTTTTTTAAAAAAAAAAAAAAAAACTTTTATCGATATGGTCGTCTGCATGGCACTCCTTCTCATATGTATAAAAATCCTATATTTTTTCATTTCACCATAATTCGAAATTAATGGACAAGGTGAACATCCTGATTTTCCATTTTAATCTTAAATATCTTCCAATTCTATTTCATCAAACGTTTGTAGAATTCTACAGTTTTGATTGAATTATTTTTTGATTTAAATTTTCTGTGGAAACTGTTAAATATTCAATTACGGAGTACGTTGGTAGATGCAGTCATTCTCTGATCAAAAGGACATGCATCAAGCTTCGTGTAATTGTGGATTCTGTCACATGAATCTGTCGCTTACCTGGCCGCCTTGTAGAATGCATCAATGCCATGTGAAATCACCTAACGCGGCCATAATCCCATCCGGCACAAACGTCCTCATTAGGGCGAATTTAAAGTCGATTTACGCTTGTATGGCCTCTAATTTACGACACCGGTTGAATTAAAAATCAGAAATAATTTTTAAGTAAAATAAATTAGCAGATGTTTCCACACATAGGACGAAATTAAGCCCGTCCCGATTTTCTGCACAATTCCGATTCACATTCATGGCAACAATAATTTTGCTGAGTGTCATAAAAGGCTCGTTTGGCGCAATTAGCCACAATGAATATCCGTCAAATTAATAAAAAAATAAATTATTGCCCCTCGCTGTTGATACTCGGCCTTTCAGTCCGAAAGGTAAATTTATTGCCGCCGTTTCTGGCCCGCCGCGGCCTCTCGAAAGGCGGCGACGAACCGACTGATGCCGGGAGCGACCTCGAACCCCGATCCTCGAATCCCGGATCGACTGCACTCTCGTCGCTTTTCGGTTAGCCGTTGAAAATTCAGCCTAGGTATTAACGAGTATCGCGATTAAGGTGACAAACACCAATAAAATCAGGTGAGCCTCCAAGTCGAAGATGCGGAATCGCGAAAAGCTGCACCTCAATCTGAACCGTGGCACGGCCCAGTCATAAATTGCGGCGCGGTGGCTTCCAGCGTATGATTTATCTGCGCCGCGTCATATTCGCGGCCAGCTGGAATAGCGTTAATTTATTGGATGCCCTTTTAATCGAGCATATCATTCTTCACCTTCTTGTTTTAATCGCTTTTAGGCCCCCAATTTAATTTATCATCATCGCGGGAGATGCGTACAAACAAGCGATTAACACCTGCGCACAGCAGCGACGCATCGCAGACATGCAAGCTAATTGTCTTGCGAAATCGAAGAAAGTTCACCGAAGATTATGGGAAGGTCTCCGTTTTTGCTATGCGCTGTGCCCACACAAGCATAATCAAGTATCGCGCGATCGCGGGACTACCTGTTGCTGGAAGTGTCACAGCGGGGCAATATTAATTGTGACTGTTTTAAGCACGTCATTAAATCGCGATTCTCCTTGTTCACGTAATCATGGTACACCTGGTCTATGGCTGAAATACCTTATAATACGACCTACCTTTTCCTACCTGTAAACGTGCTTCACTCGGCCAGTAAGCGGCGCACGCCTTCTTTGTCACCCGTGAATAGATGCGCCTAATGATCCAATTGTCGCTTTGGGCGGGAGAACTGTTGAATGTCGAAAAATTCGTCACGCTACAAAGGTGCGAGTGCACGTGAAAATAGGCAAGCGCCTGCGTTTTGTGCAAGCCGCCTAATGTTCAACAAATGGCCTTTTTTTTGCGGGCGAGACACACAATTTTTCAAGAGGTAAGAATTCTGTGAAATCCTGTAGAGTAATTTGTAAAAAACGTGGTTTCAAGTAATTTCGAAAACAAAGCCCCTATTCCACGTGATTTATTACACCAATGGTACGTGCTAGTTTCAAAATCCAATTTCCGCCAAAAATTATTTCTCGTTGTGATTTATCATGTAAAATAATTTCTACGGCTAATAAAAAGGATAGGCTTCTATAAAATCTTATTCTTTTCAGAAAAGTTAATTTAGATAGAACAGGCTGCGTCAACAAAGAGAATATCAGCAGCTAAAATTAAAACTAAAACTAAACTAAAACTCGAACAATTTTCTCAATCTTGTGTCTTCGTTTTTGTGTTCAAATTTCCTATAACTTGTCTAGTCATTTTTGGATAGTTTTTTGTAAACCAATAAAGATCGTATTGTTTAACTTACTTAACTTTTTATTTTATAATAATTTATACCAAAAATTGTTTTAATTTATTTTAATTTGATTTGTTTTAATTAGCTTTAAATGGAACTTTTGGAACTACTCCTAAAAGATTCCCTCACACCGACATTTTTTTATGCGATTAGATGTATATAAACTCAGTAAAAATTCAGTGCATCACTTTTATTTTTGTCCACTATGTAACTTTTAAAAATCCTTTTACTGATAAACGAGAATCTAATAATGAACTTCGATTAAATAAGGGCAGGTTTAGTAAAGAGTCAATTACATCAAAACTTTAAACACACATTTCAGATTTCAGATAAGAACCAATCTTGCTTTCTGTTAAAAGTATGGTATACATTAACGTGCAATAAAGATAGTAAAGCAGTAATAAAATACTATTCACTATGAATAATCTTACAGTTTTTCCTCTCAAGCGGGAGTACCCACGTTCAATTTACAATCTTAACCTTTGTGAGCAGACAGTGCATCTAACCTGGTAATTTATCCACTTTGGCCGCGAGCTCGAAGAATGGATGAATGCATCTTCTATAGAACACGCCAAATGAGAAACAAACAAATTGAGTGGCTGGTGCTAAAGGCCGATAATTCTATTGATCGTGTGTGGTCTGAGGAGCTGATAGCTTCTTCAATGCCTCCCCGGCCGACCTGAGGATCTGTTGAGAGATCGCTCGTGTCGCTAATTGCACATCAAACAGAAGTCTGAGCGCAATCTATCAGGTCATTTCAGTTGCCTGGACTCATTTAGAAGCAGACAATTTGCAGACAATCCACAATATCGCCTATAGGTTTTTTTCCCGCATTCCGCCATGAATCGCAGCCGAATAAACAAAAGGGCATCGAAATGCGTTTAGAAGACGCCGCTGGGCCGTAATAAGAAAAGCAAACACCTTGAGTTGCTAGCAAAGTACTCGGTAAATAGAGCTCGTGGTGTCTGAATAAGTTCTGCAAGAATCAAAGGCTCCTACAGTGTCTGTGAATGCCCTTCCAATTGTAAGGTGTTTTGCAGTACTATTCTTGAACGACACCTCGCTGTGAGGCTAGATCGTGTTTATATTAAGGAGTCCTCCTTAATGACCGTGAAAGCGTGCCTTCTGTCCCCAGCACGTAGCACGTAGACTGTTTAGCACCAAACTCTTGAGTCATTGTTATCTTGGTATTCTTAGAAATCGGTTACAATCACCTGTTCAGCAATTTTAATAGGATCCGCTCAGCTGTTCGAAGAAGTGCTTTAAATTTTTGAAAAAAAACCAAACGTATACTTTAAGGTAACGTTGTTGGTAAGTTGTTATTTTGACTGGAAAAGGAGCATGAGATTTCGTTAGAGAATTTCTGAACTGAACGAAAAATTAAAAATCCCAAGGCAGTTGTAGTTGTACTGAAAATCAGACAATAATTTATAATGCAAATAAAATAAATCCATATCGATTATTCAACAGAAAATCCCGATTTTGGACAATTTGAGAATAATTTGATTTCTTTGTAAAAAAATCGTTTAAACAAATGCCAAGTTGTCCATTGTTTCACTCCAGAATTACAAACAAGCAATGACTTAAATTTAGATCAATTAATCTACACATGTCGCCAAATGTAATATTTGCAAGAAGGTAGTAATGATCAAGTGCGCAAACAAAGATCTTTAAGCTGAAAAAAATTAAAAAGATAAGAAATTAAAATTAGATAAGAATATATAATCAGATTTTTGCAAAATATCTCATATCTAAATATTTCGAAATTGATTATGGAATTATGTAACGCTATTTATGATTCAAATCTCTAGACTTTGTCGAGCAAAATCTGCCTGGTATTCCTGCATTAAAGTGCAGGTAAATTTTGCTGGAAGGCGAACGAGTTGATGCAATAGGTGAGACACGATAAATTATGCGGAAGAAATGTGCCGAGATTTCTCAAGCAAAGTTTCAGGAAACTGAAAACGGCAGAGGTTTCATGTCGGCAAACAATTAATTTCCACCTGAAATGGTTAAACGGTGTACTCTGCCGTCGAGTCCATTCAGGAGTAAATTTAGATAGCCGCGGCCACTCAATTACTTAATTAAACGGTGACCGGTGTGTGTTTGCACCGCGCCACGATCGCCTATCGGTCGCTGATTGAGCTTAGGCACTGGGTGTGCAGCCAGCCCCGTAATTAAACCTGCCGCGGATTAGCGGCCGCAAATAAATTTTGAGGTGATCTCCAGTTATAGGCAAGGTGTTCCTGCAACACCTCTTTATTTACTCGGTGGAGATTCGCCCATTATTCATCGTTTATTTAAACTTACACGCGATCTAGAATCAGCCTCAGAATCAATTTCACTTCCAGGCTGTAATCATTAACAACTTCCACACGGACTAGACTTAAAGCGCGCAAGTTCTTTGACTCTTGTCTTGAGGTGTTTGCCACTTAAGAAGCGGCGCGCTAGCACACCTTGCGCGAAACAATGCACCGTTTCATTCCGGACTGGCTGCTGTTTGTTTTGTCAATTAGCTGAACCAAAATGACACTCGGCACCAACATAAATTGGTAAACAATTGAGGAGGCTTAACTTCTTAATGCGACTCTTGAATCTGGCGGAGCGGTGTTTGCTTTAAGTCTTCGACGGTGTTACACTTGACAGTGGCAAGTGTTTCGATGAGAGATTTATCATAGCTACTGAGCCATGGTCCACTACTTCTTATTTATGAGTCCGTTTAAAATAAATTCAAATTGCATATTATAAATTATTTAAAATAATAGACATTGTCTACAATTACTTAGGAAACCCTACTCCCCGATCTTGGTTTTTATATAGATACACCCTAGAAAGCGCATAGAAAAAATAAAAAGCATTTTGCATTTTACATTTTAATTGTAGTCATGGAGAGTGACTGATACCTTTTAAGCCACCATTGAAAGATCAATACAATCGTCTAACTACTGAAGGTGGAAACGGAATGTAGTTGAATTTTAAGACTAGTCAAAGGGACTTGCACATCGGGCGGTCTATTAATTAAGCTGTCATCAGCATCGAATGGCCTTTCTATTTGAAAAGTGCAACTAAGCATTTTTCCATGTCCTGAAAGCAAATGGCCAGGCTGACGGGGCAGGGGGCTATCAGTACTTACTAACATTGACGCTCTCCCCGCCCTCCTGTAATAAGACTAAGGGTAAGAGCCTGAATTGGCACTCGGAGCGTATTAAAAGAGTATTAACCCACCGGATGAGCAGCGACAATAGGCGCGGACCCATTAGCCCTATTAGGACCTCCTCTAGGATCCGCAGTGCTAAACGCGTTTAATTCAATTTCGGGATTTACAAAGGGCCGCGTCGTCGGTCGGTGTCTGAGTGATTTGATTGGATTGGATGATGGCCGATTTATCCACTCGACTGCATCCCTTTGGACGACGTCAATGGACTGGGACTCAATAAATAACGAAGATGTCGGCACTTTGGATGTAACATACTGCTCCCATGTATCTCGAGCAGGATTGCCCCTGCTGTTGCCGACCAAAGTTTGCAAGGGTAAAATGGGAAAATAGCTGCCAAAACGCAAAGTCACATTCACATGGGCCAACAAAGGCCATGTGAATGGGGTTGCGGTGCTAGGAACCATTTTGAAGATCTCTCCCCGGCTCATGAATCGCATTTAAACGGTCATCAAATTAAATACAAATAACAAAGCATAATGTCAGGGTACTGCACCTGGTCCTCCTCTTTGGAGGTAGAAGACATTTTTATGTAAACTCAATTTACAAAATAATATTCCGATTTGGTTGATTTTTATTATATTATACAACTATACAACCAATAAAAATATATAAAAATTATAATAAAGGTAATTACATCTAACGTACGCATTGCATGTGACTGCGGTATTTAGGAGTAGACATTTTCAACCGCGCAATTTTATGCAAAAAACTGTCGTATACAAAAATATAAATAAATACATGCACATAATAATATAATATAATATAAATAAATATGAGGAAACAAATACTGAATGGGGTACTTTAAAAAAACAGTTTGTTTATTTTAGAAACATTGTATATATGAATTTATAAAGTTTTGCATAAGATTCTCTTTTGATAAATCGACCATATTTAAAAATTCTTTTAGATGAATTTAATTAATTACGTACATATGTTTCCTTTAAGACTTTAGAATAATATTTCAAGGTTTACAACTGTCCGAAATATTCTGCCTGTTTCTCTTTAATGTAGGTAATTGTAAATTTGTAGAATGTACGCATAAAAACAATTTTTCATTTTCGTCATCAATTTATTGAGCAAATGCTTCGAAAATGAGAAACAGATGAGAATGGATCAATTCCGAGCTACCGAATCCTTCATGCTTGAAATTCCTGGTAATTTTCCTAATTTAACGAGTTCAATTCCGTAGATCAAGGGACAACTACTCGTGTATTAAGTGGGCAACCTGAAACATGTGCGTCTGATTGTCTGTCATGTTTTCCGGGTCCAGTTTTTTTCTGTTATTTTGACAAATTATTAAATTCGACATCCTCGTGGAAACGACGTAACCGATCTTGCTCATCGTCATCTTCGGCAACTTAAGATCAGAACTAATGACTCGGACACTTTTTGCAGTATGTGCCTGTCTTTTAAAATTCTTAAGCGTCGCGGCTGGGCCACATCAGACACATGTTTTGACCGCAAAATAAATCATCACGCATGACAGGACCATTAAAGCGATCGTCGGAAAACAAACGCGCCGATCGCGTCGAGGATGTGTTTGGCGGCTCGTGTGATTTCAAACACATTTTCTTCGCTCATCGGTCATTATCAGGTCCAGTTGCACATCCGACCTGGAAACTGATCCTCCCGATCCTCCCTGATCTTCCCAATTCCTGATGCGTTTTGCAAATGATCCTCGACGGGATTGGCACCTCCTCCTTCAGACGGTAACGCAATACCTCTGGCGCCAATAAGGTTCGCATGAAGGGCTTCGCTGGGCCGTCGGTGACCTTTTGTTCGGGGAAACCGAACGCATCCGCGCGCCCCAGAGAAAATCGAACTGTTTCATTTTAATTTAATTTTATGGATATTTGAGATAATGATGCCATTTATAATGCCCAATGTGACAGTTGTCGGTATTTATGGCTCTATGGGCTTCGAGCACCATCGGACAACGGTCGGAACGCGGCCGCGTTCTCTTCCCGCAATCTGGGGAAAAGTCAATTAAAGCTAATGCTGCCGGGTCAAGGGCTAAGTGTTTTGTTATCAGCCTTGAGACGGGCATTTTATTATAACAAATCAGGTCTTATCGGTAATTAGCTCCGAATGCTCACTCGCATAATGTGCCTGTTTACAAGATTACGTCTCTCCCAAGATTAATTGGAAAAACGATAACGCGGACAGTTTCCCGTCACAGAAATGTGTCATGACTCTCACTTGAGGGCATTCTAATTGAAAAGTTACATAACCCGACAAAGGGCACCACTCAAGGAAAGGATTAATCGGTTTTTGGAACTACTGCTTTAAATCACTCGCTGATAAGATTTTCTCTTTCCTCTAAAAAGTGTATTTAAACATTTACTTAAAATTTAATTGATAATACAGTTCGGAAAATTTAGGATTTTCAACAAAAATCCTAAACAAAATCTCTTTGTATATTAGAAAAGATATAATTAAAAAATTATCTTAAATGTGTTCTTATTAAAGCCTTTATTTAAAAAATTTAAAGATTTTTAGAATACTAAGCGTAAGTTGTTTTCGATAAAATTTGTTTTGATAATTTTTAATATACTTTACACTTTAGAAAAACCTTAAACCTTAAACATAATGCATAAGATTGTAAAATAGCTTTATATTTCTATTTTTTAGAGCCGTGTTTCATTTCTATTATTTGATAAAATTACTTCAATCCAAAGTCTTTTCAAACTTGTGAAAAAACTCTGTTCATTTTTACATCTCATTTACGACAGCTTGTGAAATAAAATCGATACTTAAGTTTATTATGAAAACCTTCATATTTTACGAGTCCTTGGAGTTGGTATGCCATTGATGAAAAAATACAATTATTCTTTTATATCTTACGTGCAAAAAGGTTTCTATTGATAGTTTTCTTTCTTTGAAATTTCGAATGGCACTCTTTTTTTAAAATTTCACGATCATTTGTAAAATATTAGTGCGGCTTTTATGGACATTTGAAGAAAACCTCGAAAACCGCAAACATGCAATTCTGCAGTCGACAATGGCCCAAACGGTGAGAAAATCCGCCAAAAATGATGCAGTCAGTAAATCACACCGTCCACAAAGAGCTCAGAGATCCGTCTTAATTAGCCGTAAGTGTTCGGTCAAGTGGCAACGATTGTGACATAATGAACCTCTAATACGTCACCTTTGACTCTCTTTTATTTACCGGGATAAAAAATCACCCCGGGGCTTCAATCACACTCCCCCATTCAAAGGATCTCAGGTTTTTTTCGAGGCCGCCAGATCTCATTGATAAAAAGATCCCTTGACCGTTGTGAATGGGAATAGTGTCCCGGCAGAGAATCCTGGAATGGATAATTTATTGTCGTGTAATTCGAGGATCAATCGGTTAGTTTTGTGTCCGAAGCGTTAACTTCACACTTCCCGCAGCAAGGCCGAAGCAGTGGACCCGGTGAAATCCAACACTGAAATCTTCTTCAGCAGATTTACCTTGCGCGGCTCATTAAATTTCTACCGAAACCGGGTTACACCCCGGCCTGGATATCGTCCTAGAATTTCTGTAATTGCCACATGAGCCGGGCATGCATCGATCCTTTCACTGCAACTTCACTCGATACCATCTTTAGCGTTCGCTTCCTTCGGGATGGCCCGGATCTCGAGACAGGCCATTCAAAGGTGCATTATATCTCATTCGTTTTCATGCATGGTTGACCCGAAATTCACTTAATTTCGCTCCTATGGCTGTTACTTATGATCGTCCCCTTTATGAGTCCAGGCCGACCTCCTCTCCCCGCCGCAACAAGGATATCCCAAGGACCGGAGTCCCGAGTCCTTTTCATTCCTGCTGCTATTTGGCCGTGTAGCTGCCACTCTGGCTTTATTTATAACTAAAATATTTATGGCAGCCACCTAGTCACGGGGAACATACTTGCCGATGAATTAAAAGCCCGACGTGATTTATCGCAATAAAATTTTGATTGTGCGCTTTGTGTTAAATGAGTACAAATTCAGGGGAGCGGTACAGCGTAAGGAAACCGGTTCCACCTGGCCTATGGGATCGGAAAAATTAAAAAACTATTTCAAAAGCCAATTAGGGATGATAAGTCAGGATACACATGTAAATAACCAACGCTTTCATTTTCAAAACATTTTCAATTAGCCTAGGAAATTTAAAAGAAGGTTGTGACAGAGAACTTCCATAACGTTTTTTATTTTTCATGTTTTATTATGGTCAGACGAATTTTGTTTGAATGTTTCTTTGAAAAGCTGAAATTTTACTTATTTTCAATTAATAATGGGCCAAATAAAGTGAAATTAAAAATTTTGTAATATCAAATAAAAGAAACGTTAAAATTTTGCCGGCGTTTCAAATAAAAGTTTATTTAAAAAATTAATTGTTTGAATTTAAACGAAAATCTCGGAAAATAGTCCGTTTTTATTTTTCTTAAGAGTGAAGTGTAGTTTAAATAAATCATACACGATAATTATGCTACAGAATACTCGTTGCACGATTCCGGCTCGCTTTTTTTAGATTTATTCAGGGTTCAATGGACTAAAATTGAGAAAATAAAACAAATACTATTCGCGTTCGAGAATTGGATAAAAAGTTAGAGAAAAGCAGATTATATTTATTCAGGTATGAGAAATAGACTTTTATTGAATTATTCAGGTGCAAAACATCTTTTAGAAAATACGGTAGTATGTGTTTAAAATGTTTAAAGTGCATGTGTATTTTAAATATAATTAAAAATAAAACAAATAAATGAAAGTAAGCATCAGAAATAACACTAATTTCCTGATCAAATATCATTTCAAATCAATTTACTTTATAATTGTGTGTTTCTCTCACTATTACTTAATTTCTTGTGAGCTCTGATGCCAATTCAAAGACATGCTGACCTAAAACTTTTGGCTCAAACTTGTTATATTTTTATCCAAAAAATATAATTTCACAAAAGAGGAAATACTATTGAATGGGTTATCTCGTCGGTATTGATTCATTCCCTGCAGTCAATACGACTATCGACAGTACTTAGCTAAAGAACTGCTAATTTGAGGGGATTAGAAAAATTACTGAACTACGGATAATGGGATCGTTTGCCGGGACGTCGCGCACATAGGTGCGATTCCACTCTAATTGTCTGTCGGTCTGTCTGCGGTGCTGCTAGTGGACTTGTAGAACTGACGAGTCATTCTCACATATCTTGCGTGACACTCGCCGAACTGTCCTTTGGGAAGGCTTCAAACGCAACCGCCGCGGACCGCGAACGTCCCGTTCCCATGCCCGGAAGAGTCTCCTTTTCACAGTTTACACTGCTGCGCCGCGGCCTCCGCCGGGCGCTCCATAATGACTTCATTGTTAGCCGCGCGATCGACCAAACAACCTGCCGTCCGCGCGGTGCAATCACCGCAAGTGTTGATCACTGGAATGATGTAAAGTCATCAATTTGCGACCGAGTCGATACTTAACGACATAATGAGCGGCAATTTCACAAGCGCGTCTGCCATTGATCGGCCATCGATTGCGGCAATTGCGGCGTCGTTGCGGAGCGCCTCAGATCTCGGCGATCGGATTTAATATCCACATGGATCGCATGATTATTGTTATTAACTTCTTGTTTGTGCCATAATTGAACAATTCATTTAAAATTAGAGGCGAGGGGTATAGCGGCGCGTCATCGGCTGCGCGGATCGATCGCGCTGCTCCAGCTTAAGTGGCCCATTGAACTGCGCTGATTAGCTCGCTTCAGGAAAATTAATTGGTACACAGTCCAACTGAAAGTTTCGCGTTCCGCGTCCTTTATACCATACCTGCAAATTGTGCAAACGTGTTGCCTGGCCGTGCTGTCCCGGCTGGTTAGTGATCGTGGTGCTCTCTGCGGCTGCGTCATTAAAACGATCACCAGAGTTAAACTAATGGTGTTTTGATGGTGCCATTATTTTCGGATCCCATCAGCTCGACTTATAATATTCGACACTTTATCAACGGCGGCATAAAATTATTAATAAAACGAAATTTATATGCCGCGGACCGACGACAAAATTTTGCATGTAAACAATTTATGTTTAACGATTATTGCACACCCCTGTGATCAACAACAAATGAGGTGTGCGTTCCCGAGGCAGGTGAGTGAACCTGTTGATTGCGTTAAATTGCGACCGGACAACGTATGGTTTCGGGACATTTAATTATCTCCACTTACTCCTAATCATCAAATTAAATCAAAACCTGATGACATGTTCAAGTATAGGGCAATTTTAAAATTCCTGCGTAAGTTAACTTACATTTACTTGTAGCATGGTGTGTAAAAAGTATACTCAAGTAAGGTTAAAACATAATATAACAATTAGTATACGGTATAATAATTAATAAAAAAATCAGTTCAATGGCTTCGTAAAAATAAATAAGTAATATAAAACATAAAAACTGTTTAACAGTAACTTAAATTCACATTTATACTTGAATTCATCTGTGGATTAGGCGTAAACTCATTTTGCAACACTAAAACAAAGCTAGAAGATTTTAATAACAAAAAAATGTGTCTGATAGTATTAGTAAAAATCTAAAAACAATCGGATTATTTGCCAATTATATTACAAATTACACGTAACAGGACTTCATTGCCTCTTTTTTAAATTTATTTTTAATATTTTATGTTATAAAAATCCCGATTGTTTTCAGTTTCTCTGTTGTGGGTCGAGCCGTCTTTTTTTACATTATTACTACTCTTATATTAAATTATTAAATTAAAAATTAAATTGATAATATGAAAAACTAGGTTAAAATTCAGAAAGTCGGGTTGCAAAATGTTTCAGTGATACTCTAATTGTCGGGAACAGGTGAAAATCACTGGAGAAAATTTCATAATTTTAGAAAAATAATAAACCCAGCAGCCGTGGGCCCATTATTATGGAATTTTACTGCTTGAAGTCTTTGGACAGGAAATTTATTGTAGGTGTGGTAGTGGAGCACGCGGGGCTGCTTTGTCTAATTAATATTCCCCTCGGAGCCCGCCCAGCCTGTCACAGCGCCGCCCACACGGAACCCCGAACGTCAGACCGACCTGTCTCCTTATTGGGGGTGTTATTTAATGATAGTAATTAGTGCGATGAAAGGAAATAATTATTTTGTAATGGCTTCATAATTTTTAATTAATTCTGAAGACAATTTAATAAGACGCTGCCTTAATTAGAATAACGAGGTGAGCTCCCTTCAAGTTGGGATCGGAGCGGCGGTGGGGCGGTTTGGGAAACCGAGATTGATTTTAATGGGGAAATTGATTAACGTCGGTCGGTCAGACCGTTAACTCTTCTTTTGGGATTTTGTTAATTTGGGATAGTCCCCGAAAGGCAAACCACTGCCCATTGGCCATTACGCACGCGCGCATGTGTGTGTATAAATTTCGAAAAGGTTCCTCAAGTCGATTACCGGTTTAACCAAAAAAAAAAAAATAAAATAATTGTTTAATAATTCCCAACTTAGCCCACGTGAAAAATTGTAGCTCATAAATATTAAAATATTAATAAAGTACACCGAGTATAAACGGACAACTACGACAAGAGCTAATTTTTCCAATAAAAACTGCCGAAACATGATCTTAGAATAAATACCTACTCAGATTAATTTGGGCTTGTCTTTCATAAGGACCATTTGAATTTCTAATTTATTTGGTTAGATCTTTAGCAACAGAAACTCATTCGTGACCCCCAAAAGAATTAGGGTAAGTTATAAACAAAAGGCCCCTGCAAATGAAGTTAAATTAAGATTAAATCACAAATTTTTAGAGTTATTATAAGAAGAACGTTTTTTTTCGTTAATTATTTGTTAAAATTCGTAATTTTTTTTAATAAAACATTCTTAAAATTCACATTAGTTACGAATTAAAAATACCTAATACTATCGCTTTACTTGATTTTAAGTGTTTTTGGAGGAATTCCCTGCTAAAAATTCTGCCAGTATAAATAAGAGTGTTAAATTCTAAGTAATACTAAGTAAGTACAACACTAGACACAATTTTTTTAAACATATCCTAATTATTTTATTTAAAATACTTTAACAGTTATAGGATTTTGTAAACACATTTTCATTTTTCTTGAGGCACTTTGAATTCCTAAAATTGGCCAAAATTACAAAATAGACTTAATAATTCCGTAATGTTGCAACAAAAAATTTAAATCTGACTTTAATTCCCATTTAAAAATCAAATTTATTAGAAAAATTACTTTAATAGCAAATAGTTTCCAAAAAGAGAACAAAAAATATAAAAATACAAGTTTTAACCATGAGTAATAAGTACTATAATAAATTAAAAATTTGTTTAAGGAGATTTTCAATTTCTTTAATTGAAGAAGAGGTTTCTAAAAGAAGTTCATAAATTAAACTAATGGCATTAATGTTGAAAAGTAATTTTGGTGGAAAAGTATAGAGTGATTTACTTTTAAAAAAAAACAAATTTTGAACTTTCTAACCATTTGGACAAAAAAAATGTAGACCGTTTTCTGAGGGAGTTCAATAACCAACAAGACTTCCGTCTTTGTGACACAAATCAATAATTCAATTGAAAAACTCAACTACGGTTTGAACAGATATTTAAACCGCATTAAACACAAAAATTCGCAATTTCCGTTTTACAACCCTCAAGAGATCTTCTCTCACCCTAAAGTGGTTTTGAATCACCCGAAAACGCGCATTCAAAGAATCACTGACGTCGCGAATGTTAAATGTTGCTAAAAGAATGGGCATTGGGTGTCAGTCGAAGTCAGGCTGACGGCTGCCGATTATCTGATCTGGCCCTATTAGCGAGATTACCCCTTCAATTCTATAACCGATTAAACGTCGAGAATTAGAGCGGGCTCGGTTCGTCTTGGATGCCATCATCCTGCTTGAAAGATTATTTGTGACTGTAATTTCACCACCAGTAACAGAATTAATAGTAGCAGACTGGGTCCGCCCCTGGTCTTGGCACCCTTCAAGATCCCGCGACAATCGACAATACGCCGAACAGGGGATGAAATTCATTACCCTCATTGTGCGTATAATCGTTTTGTGTTTAAATAAACTCCAGTTCGGCGCGTACGTCGATGAACGACGCTGTTCCTGCAGGAGCACCCCAATTGGTTATAGAATTGACTCGAAAGGGAATCACATTTCATACCCTTGATGCGCCAGAAGAGGGTTGGCAAGATTTTCTTGTGCCCTATTCCCTGAAATCTGCCAGAGATAAGGGTTCGTCTCCTCTCTATTTAGCGAGCGCGTCGTTTAGTCACTTATTCAATTTGCAATTTTTCAAGTTAACGATTCCAGTCGTCGCGACGCGGAAGGTAATTGTTGTAATTCTGCGAGTTTCTGCAGGGGATTTCGCTCCAGACTGCTGTCCAATTAAAACAGTCAACCATGGCTGACGAAGGTGGCCACCCTATCTGCCCCCACAAAGCCTCATTAGTAAAAGAAAGATTGAAAACGAAACGATTTCTGCCCCTTTGAAGTAATAATACGCAAATTTTGCCGAAGGTCTTTGAGATAATTCCATTAAAAGAAACATTTTTATCGAATCCACTTTTTACATCTGATTTATCGTTTGTGATACTCTTTCTTCTTGTTAGGAGACATTCTTTGTCATGGAAACTGTCCATTTTGAATTTCTGCATTAAAAGGCAGTAAGCGGCAAAATAATTGCGTAAATCCGATTTCAACAAGTCTGCAAGGATCCCGTCGTCTTCCCTTTGACCCTCTTGTTTAAATAATTCAAACAAGTAATGGCCCTATTTTGTAAGATTTTCATTTATCATTTATTGAAAGCCAAGCAGTTTCTTTTCTTTAAAATGAGTGCTAAGAATTTAAAATGAGGTACTTTTACTTACAAAATTTTATTCCTTAGAATGCTAGAAAGTGATTTTAGCTATAAGCTGAAATGGACACGAAATTATAGTTGAATAATGTCTTCAGTTGGCTTCGGCTGACGTCATTTATATTCTTTAATAGTCTCGAGTCCAAGCCAATTTTCTTTAAAAATTTTTTTCCAGCTGACTAATCAAATGATGCTTCCAGCTGTACTTATAGTAAGACTTGACTAAAGAGTCTCGCACCCGTGAAATAGATAGAATAACACCAGTTCGCTGTCTTATTAATTGTGCTACGTCAAGCCGAAGAAGCAGTTCATTTACCTTAAACACTACAATCACTGATTTATTTTTATATTCACTTGTCACGGTCGGTCTTCCACAGAAAAAATCGATTAACGTTATTATGCATTTCCTGTACCTTTTGAATAAATTTTTCCGAAATTCTGTTTTACTATATTTTGGAAATCAGAGTAGTAGTCAGGGAATATTTTATATACACTAAAAAAACCAGTAGCTTAAGATATTTTAAATAATAGAAACAAATTTTATGATATTTTTATGTTACTTTTTACATAAACTTAAGTTTAATACGATGCGTTATATCCTTAAAAGTATTTGGTGTTGTTTTATAAGAAGCCCAGCGTTTATTTCTTAAGTTTTCTATTTACAATGTAACCCGAGACTCTAACATCTTGTAAATCGAAATTGATCCAGCTGATTTCCCTTGCTCATTTTATAGGGCTATAAAATTTTTTTAAAATTTCAATAGCTACTTCCTTAGCTAATTATGCATTCAATTCATATGATTCTTCCTTGTTAACGATTCTATTTTATTGGCGTTACTCACCATTTAAATCATGCGAACTGGGAGCTTAGATAAAAATCAGTTTCCGTCGTGTAATTCAGGGATTTATGCCCCTTACTAGAATTTTTCCCTAATCAAAATCCCCGTAGTTATCGCCGGCCTACGATCGCTAATCCGCTGCTAACGAGGTGTTTTGTTTGCAGTGACTGTTCGAAAGGACGTTTTGTCTTTTCAATTGACGATTTATGCCAAAATCTAATGCGTATGCAAACAGGCCGAAATTTTGATAAGCGGACACAACGTCGATGCGGACCAGGGGTGATCCTAATCGTTGAGGATTCGAATTGATACGGGATGACCGCCCGTATGAAGTCCCTCAGCTGATCGAGGATCATTTCTTAAAGTCGACAGATGCAGAAGGCCCAGCTAATTTTGGCAAGATTCTTATCTTAATTCTCTTCCAGTGAGGGTTTCAATTGCTTTGAAGCTGATAATTGATTATCCCTTCGTCCTGACCTGACAACTCTTCAATTGGTTACTTTTGGCTCCGATGAAGTTTTCTGTTTGTGGGAAAGTTTCCGTATGAGAAAGTTATAGCATACACATTGCTTTTATTTAAGAGGATTTTTTTACTTAGAACAGTTCAAAATAAAAAAACAAAATGAATTGAATAGAAGATGTAAGGTGACAATTTAAAATCCAACCAACCGAAATTTAAATGAAATATTTAGTTTAAAAAAACAGACATTTTATTTAAAGGTATTTAAAATAAAATAATAAAATCATAACATATGCGTCTCTCTAGGCACCATCGTGAATTTCTTCCAATGGCCAATAATTTATCAGAACTTTCTTATGATAATATTTTCCATAAAGTTTTAAAATGGCATTGGAATTTTTTAAAAATATTAATTGGTCGATGTATAACAAATTTTTATGTTTATCTTTATTTAGTTCTTTGAAAACATATTTACTAACATTTAATTAGCTTCGAAAATGACAGTGGATTTTTTAAAATTTATGAGTTAAAAGACAAATGGCGAATGTTAAAGAAAAATTTAATTCGTTGAATATTTGATTTAGAAAAATGTATAAATATTAATTTGTTTCTGAAAATATTCTATTCTATATTTTTAGTGCTTTTTCGCATCTTACTACGAATTTAAATACTTTTTTACGACGAAATTTCGTGTAGTTTTCGATTTACAAGTTTTTGTGATAGAGTAGATCTATAAAGGCATATGATTTTAAAACCTTAATTGCATTTCCTCTGAACGATTTTTACTAATTAGGTGGCATCAACACCTTGAATAGTCGGTAATAGTTGGCTTGTAACTTTTTTTTTAATTATTTGTAATCTCATCGGCTAATATTGTGCGTTTGATAGAACTTTTTATCGTTTTCGCCACTTTTATTCTCTTTTTGACAAAGACTTAGATGAAATTACTTTAATATATCCTAAATAATATAAATTTTCCATAAGTTATTTAATTATATGACTTTTAAGTAGTCATGATTTTGAACATTGTCCAAATAGTACTCTTGAGCTGACAAGTCGTTGCAAAACCAAAGCATTACCTTTCAAAAGTACCCATTTAAGCTACTAGTTTATTTAAAAAACAAAGCCAGTTACAATTTTTCACAGACTAGAGTACTGTAATTCAGGAAAACAGGAAAAATATGATCTCTTCTTTAAAAAATTTGAAATCAAAAACGAGGAAAATGCAGGATCCGGAAATGTGAGTATTAAAATTTAAAAGAAGACTTGCTGGTGAGATTGCGGTAGAAACATTTTGTCATTGTTGAAATCCTTTGGTTCTGGCAGTTTTTCACAATTTTCACATGTCGTGGACCTCATAATTTCCATTCATAAATCTGAATACTATAGCTCTACGGAAAGTACCCCAGAGAAAAGTTTTCCTAGCCCCAAAGAGCCAGAAGTATAAAACCCCGTTGAAGTCTCTCCAAAAAGTTCTCAAACATTTCCCGTAATTTTAAGAATAAATCTCCTTTCGAGTGGCCGCCTTCGCCTCGGGTCCGGGGGGCACTCTGCACGAAAATGGCCTTTCCTCCTTCGACCGGAAATAAGTACAAAAGCCGGGCAATCATCAAGCCAACGAGCATTTAATTTTCCATTTGATTGTGTGTTTTGATAATCGGACCGGACCAAAAGTGCGCCTTGTATAGCACGTCGGTCGTGCCGTGACCTCATAAGGAGATCCAAATTGCCTTAAAAATACCCCCAAAATGATACCAATTTCGCCCCCCAAATTAATTACACATCAACACAATTGCAGCAAATTCATTTCGAATACAAATTCCAATTACACTCCATCCCCACCAGAACAGAAAGTGGTTGAGTTGGAACTCCAACTTCGGTGCGCACCAATACAAAAGCCTGTTGAGGAAAGCGGCGTGGGCGGAGGGAAAAAAACGGGAGCGACGCGGCGGTCAGCGAAGAAAGCCATTTCGAAGTGATTATGTACAATAATTGTGGCTCGGGTTCCGCGGGAACTCCCGGAGGCAGCCCGGGACCCCGGGGAGAAAGTTCCTTCTCGACACCGCAGAAATTTTCCACCTACCTTTCTGATAACCCGAGGCAAAGAAGAAGAAGTTGGCAAAGGCGGCGAACGCGCTCGAATGTGAGCCTAGAATGGGTTGGCTCAACAAAGAAGAGAAAAACATAATTTCCTCCTGATTGCATCTTTACCCCGCAAAGAACAATACCAAAAAACGACTGGGGAAGGGGAGCCGGTGGGGATACCCGTCCGCGGCCTGGGACCTATCCTCCGGCACTGGAGTGCTGCAGCCCTGCCGAAAGAACACAACAAAAGAATCTTAGCGCTCTCCATGAGAAAATTTACGACCCCCGCTCCGGCCCCGCGAACCTCCGCCCCACTTCCTGCGCCGGTGTTGTGTACTGTGTCGTCTGACGGTGTAGTTAGGGTGAAAAATTTTATTGTTCCAAAGATAATAATTTCGCACTTATGTGCTGACAAAAGACCCGCACACCAACACTGCCGCACGCGAACTGCCTAGACAGGACGTCCCCGTGCCATTATGCTGGCAATTAAATATCACATGCACCCCCGCCCCCCACCAACACAAGCACAGCAGCGCACCCTCGCTTAGTTGGGCGCGTCTCGGTGTGACTCCGAACCCCAACCCGGCGCTGGTGTTGGTGCGTTTGAACACCCTGGTCCGTGTTCCCACCCACCTGCCGCACGACGCGTTACGCTTATATACCACCGGGCCAAACGAGACGGCACACACCAACACACCGCTCCAGCCGGGCCATTGCTCCGCGCGGGCCCTATGTGCCTACACGGCTCGAAGACGGGGAATTCTTCCCCGGCTCGCTGCGGCTCCGAAAAAATTCCGTTGATTGGCAGCAGCCAAATCATCTTAAGAGGGGCGGGACTTCGGCACTGCTCAACGAGGAAAAACCGGTCGAGAGTCCCGCCTTTCGCCTTTCTGCGAGCTGAATCGGCCGGGAGCGGCTACGGAATCCGGTTTTCGGACCGCAACGACGACCGGACCAGCCACCTTGCCGCTGCTGCCGCCGTGCCGCCTGCTAGTGATCAGCGGGCGAGATTCCCCGGCTGGTGCTTTCAGTTGTAGACTAGTCGTGATACCGTTAAGACGTGTGGCCTACCTTCATAAGACGTTCCACACACTCTTGGGATTTTGATTTCCTCAACTATTTGTAGCCGGCTTATCGCAATCCGAAGTGATGAAACAGATTCGCGCCTATTTCCTCTGATCTCTATCGAATTTGAGCAGTGCAGTGCCAGTGGTAAGGGGTATTCTCACCTGAGCACACCTGAACAAATGGATTAAGGTGCGTGGTCAAGTGTTCCGGTTGAATTACGGCTAAACCAATGTTGACAGTGGTAAGCCGCCGCCGACGACAATCATCAGACGAGTGACTCGCGGCCGCCGCGCGGCAAATGAGTGCTTTTCAGTTTTTGAGTTGAGTTCCTTATTTTTGTTCCGAGAACACGCGTATACACTCCCGGTAGGTCACAGGTGTGGCTGTAGCTGCGCGAGTTGAGAAAAAACAACACATTTATGATAAAATCATCAGGAATGACTGTAACTGGTGTGCGTACGACGATGACGAGCCCGACGGTTCCGCCGCAGCAGAAGTCCAGTTCGCGAATCAGCAACTTTAGTGTCGCCTCCCTGTTGGCCGACACACGACCGAAAAGTCCCTCAGAACCCTTGGACATGTTGCTGCCAACGAACCTCTCTTCGCCCCATAGCAACCACCATCAGCATCACCACCCGCACACGAATCACCCGAATCATCCGCACCACCAGCCCAGCACGTCACCGGTGTCGTCGCATCACCTTCAAGAAAACGCACCTCATCTAGCCAAGAGCGAGCGACACACGCCCCACAGTTCAGCCGAGTCAGAAGTAGACTATGATTCGAATCAGGAGGAGGACTCGATTGTGGATATCGAGGACGTGAACAATGAGACGCGATCGACACCTGGTCTGGACAGCAAATCGCCGCCCGTCGCGGGAGTGACCGCGGCACCGTCACCGCAACTCCTCACGTCACCGGCGGCGCTGGCGGGCCACGTCCCCATCAGACCGACACCTTTCAGTGCATTAGCGGCGGCAGCAGCCTGGAGCGGAATCGCCGGGGCTGTTCCTTGGCCGGCGGCAACCCGACAGATGCCACCATTTGGTCCACCGGGTCTCTTCCCCGGCCAAAGTTTCGGACCAGGCGGAGTTGGCGGAGGTGAGTTCCAAACAGTTTTTCATTAATCATCAGCAAATCGGTCTTCTTAGTGACTCTAAGCACCAGGAAGGCTGTTCTAGCTTCTGAATTAAAATTTCTCTTCTCCGGCAATTTCTCGTCTTTTGCGCATAATTTGTTAATTTACGCCAATTAAACCCTTTCTCACTGGTTTTCGTTTGAAAAGAACGATATAGCCTACTGAAAAAATACAAAAAATCCATCAAATATTTCAACTTTTGAGTACATTAAAGAAAAAATAAGATTTTGAAAACGAAAAGTAAATCTTATACCTTTTAATTGCCTTTAATCGCAGGTCTTTCTACCTTACATTGAACAAGAAGTTTCTGGGAAAAAATAAGGAGAAATTCCTTAAAGATGAAGATTCCGTAAATTTAATAAACAGTTATTTAGTTAATTGATTTTTTGAAAGAAGAAAAAAGTGTTTAAAATATGGTTAATTGCTATTTTTTTAATTTTCGTATTTAGTCGTATTTAATGAACAAAAAATGTCAATACCAAAGTTAGGATTGTTTTTATTAATTAAAATTGAAAATGGAATCATTGAAAACCTTTACTACTACATAAACAAAATGAAACTGCATTACTAAAAATAATTGAAAACGTGATTCTTTAATCGCCGCACATAATTTAAAATTCTACGTAACTTAGAGTTGACGAAATAAAATAACTTTTCAAATTAAAATTCGTTCATTGTTCTTTTATTGCTGATTTTATCCTTCATATTGTTTTTTTCATATTGAATTTGTTTAAGGTTAAAATAAAATTTCACTGAGTAAAGAAATAAGTGATTTTTAGGTATTTTTTTTAAACTTTCGTGAGATGCTAAAAAATTATTCTGCCTCGCAGAAAAGTAGCCCATATCCAGTCTAGAACGAAAAGATAAGGGCTCCAGAAGTAGTAGATTTTATGAATTTTGGTCACCGAACTTCGATACTTTCTCTTAAAGTTAAAAAATATTAATTTTAGATCATAATGAAATAGTTTCTAAGAATCAGAATGAAATGGTGCAAATAATAAATAAAACTTTCCTAAGTCAGTTTATTTTAACACTAGTTTATTCTGAATGCTACGTTGTGTTTCGTTTCAAATTTTAATATTATTAAAAAAGACGCTTTTATGGGAAATATAAATCTTACGAGCATCTTAACTAGCCCATATCAAGGAAAACATAAAAATTTGTATTATTCATTAAATACTCAGAAATTTACTTGATAGACGTGTTTTAACTTCGAAACCGTTAAAAGTAAATGATGAAGATTCGTTTTCCTGAAAGGAAAATTATCTACTACTTTACTATCGAAATTCGATTGACCCGCGACTGACGAGACTTCTGTAAATGAATATAAAATGCTATTATTTGTCTTTTTTATCGTTTAAATAAATCTTCAAAGTGTGACTTCTTGTCAGATGCGACGTTCTGATAGTACTAATTTCGTTTTAAAACCCCATAACTGCATTTTTGAATATTTTTGCTATGATTTTACGAAAAGTGAATAAGTAAATCGATTATTTTGGAGGCAATCAAGAAGATTGTTTTATAAATTAGTTACAAATAGCGGAAGATGCAAATCTAGCTTTAAATTATTCCTCAAACAAGACTTTATTGAATTTTGAATTTAACGCAAGTTCGCAGCTCCTTTGTTGATTTCAGAAATCCCCATTACTGATAATACTACAACTGAAAAAATAGGCACGAGTAAAATTTTCTAGTTAATTTATATTTTTAAGGCGTAAAAGTTTTCGATAGTGAAATAATTCAAGTTGAAATGCTTTCAGAATCGCGAATTGAACAGACCAAAGATGAATTTTGAATAGATAAGAAAACGATTAATAAATGATTTGTCTTTGAAAGTAGCTATTGAAATAATTGTTAAGTTTGATGCATCGATTATTTCCTAAATCATTAGGAAGCAAGCAATGTACGCAATTAAAGTGACTATTAAAACTTTGTCGGTCTAAACGTCTTTGCTAATGAGGAAATAGAAACTATATTTGGGCATGATTCCTCTTAGCTCTTATTAATTATTTTCCGTGTTTTAATATTTAATATATTCTAAGGATGTATGTTCATTTGATTATTTATTTTAAAACCACAAAAAGTTTCTTAAAATTTTATTCATTTCATGTAGGAGTGTAAAAGGTGTGTATCATTTTCAGGCAAGCATTAATTCAAATAGGTAAACTTTTATATTCGTCATTAATTCTTTGTATTACCAGAGCGATCCATAATCACCTACTTTATTAATTCAATTTATTTATAAAGTATTAATTCGCATCTGCAAAACGCAAATACAGCAGGCAAATTATTTGATCTGAAAATGTCGTTTTCACCTTATGAGGTAAACAATTAGCACATGTGGTGCTAAGTTTTGGAATCGGTTACACATTTGGTGGCCTCTAAAGGTATAATTTGCTTACTTTTATTCGATGCTGAATAATAATTTATTTGTAATCGCTGTTTCTAGATTACTTTCAATAAAACTTATTAAACGTTGTGGTCTGTTGCAGCCTCTGAATGTACACCATTTCCTTGGAAATTAAATTTTTAAATTAATTGTTCTGAAAGATATCTTTCTTCATTTGAAATAATATACTACAGAAATCTTAAGATGTGCAGCGTAATTACCTACTTGTTTAAACTTTTGAATATGTTTGTAGGGAATATGCCCGAGATAAGACGCTGTTCTTAATGTTGAAGAAATAAGAAAAATGTTCGTAAGAAGGCGATTTTGTATAACATACGAGTTGATAGCGATATAAGGTCAACTGGCGCTAAACAGTTGTTATTCTTGGAACAGATTAGCGTTTAGAAGAAAGAATAGCATATTTTTACAAATCATTTTTTTCCTATTTATGATGACTTTTTTGTTCTACTATTCCCAGAAAATTATTAAACGAAACGGTAGATGATAACTTCTATTAATTATACACACTGCAATTTACGTTAGTTTAAGGAAATTGCTAGTTATTCAAAATACTAATTTTATTTATTATAATCGATATTTGTTAAATATTTTAATTGCCGCCTTTAGTTTTAAGTTAATTTTTAAAATGATCATTGCACTTTTATTTATTTACGTGATGCGAATCAATTAATTTTTCTTTTTGATAATATCGCTATAATACTGTTATATAGGTTTATGTAGTTTTGTGTTATTTGTCTCACTACATGCAAATTTATGCGTTATGGAATTAGTTTTTACAACGATAGCAAAAGCCTTACATCAAATCAAATACAAATACTAAAAGTCTTGATTTTTTTGTATGTTATGAAAACAATGCTAACAAGCGACGTGAATCTTTAATGCTGTTTTTCTTTGCGATAAAGACTCCAAATATCCAAGAGATATAAAATGATTGTTTAATGGCTTCGTGGGAGTCGTTTTTATAATGAAGAAAGCCCAAGAATTAAAATTAATTCGATGACAATAAAATTTGATTCACGATAGTTGTTATTGTTGACAATGGCCATAAGGGTTATGCAAGCTACGCTTTGAATTATTGATACGGTAATAAATTAATAAAATTAACTTAACGAGATTATATTCAGAAGGACGAGCCTAACCAACGTGTAATATTGTCGACTGTTAATTGTTGTTCTTGTATTATTTCACACTATCAGATAAAAGTTATCAGATAAAAGTTATAGAGTAACCCTGCAATTAATAGGCTTTCAACACTTATGATCATTCGAAATTCATGAGCAATGGAGGAAACTGTAACTATCCAGACACTTAATTTCGAGGAACACAACTTCGTACACTTTTGTAAATCATGATTTTTTTTCATTTTCGCTCTCACCTTTCGAATGAGGTGATTTTTCCAAAATTGAATAAATATTTTATACTTTTCTGTATTTATGTACTTGTTTATTTTTTAATTGTGATTTATTGCAAGCAATTTATTGTAGCCTATTTGCCACATCAATCTGAGAAGAAATTACTGAAATTGCTGCAAAACCATGTATGCTATAATTTTCAGTACAAGCACGCAAACCGTGTAGTATTGAATAATTTTTACCAGAACCGCAAAATGAACCATTCGTGAAAAATGTGCAGGTTAATTAATTGTTCATTGTTTAGGTCTGTCAGCCGTACAAACACACAGCAGGTAAAAAACAATAAATTCGGTAAACACAATCGTCTGTTTTAAAGTTGTTTGCAAATTATTCTTCAAATAAAAAGGCTGAGGCAATTAAGCAATCCAAAACGCAAATTCTCTTCTTAAAAATTAATTTCTACCCTAAAGCTCGAATGTGGTGATAATTAAAAGCATTCCTGAATAATTCTTGAAATATGTTACAAGAATTGGCAAAATTAGTTTCACTTTGATCTCCTCGGACTGGGTCACAGTCACAAGATCATTTCAATTAAGGTGGCAAGTGATCGAAGTCCGAAAATCCCAGGTAAGTCGACTTGTCAGCAATTTTCGGCGAATAATTAATAGCAGTCGGCTGTGGCAAAGGCGGACGGTGCCGAAAACGACTTATCTAAAATTTAGACGAACAAAGGCAGCAGTCGATCCTGGAGATAACGCCATTGTTCAGGTCGTTGTTTTTTGCCAAGTCTGGCGGCCCTGCAAACAGGTGCTACCGCGTCGTATGTGTCCTCTGTCCTGAGTCAGGGCCTAGGCCGTAAATTTCCTTGGGTTTCTTGGAAATGTCCGAACTATTACGCGTTTGTTTAATTAAGTTGTCGTAATTAGGTATAAAAAATAAAAAAGTCATAAAATTATGCCGTTTAGATCCTTTAAAGGAGTCAAAGAGCTCGTGGCTCGGCAGTGGTTGGCTGGGACACCGCAGCGGGTTTTGTAGGCTATGTAAGGTTTTCAGGGATACAAATATCGCTTCTGTGACCTGAATTCCCCTAATTAAATGCTACCGTTTTTTATCGATGTTTAAAAAACGCTTAATTTCTCCCTTTGCGGGTCAGAGGAGGGGGAAGGGTCTGAGCGCCAGAACCGGGACCCTCCCATTCCGAACTGCTAAGGGATGCGGAACGAATAGTTCCCTAAAAGATGGCAATTATCGATTTTGCGGTATTTCCAGGGGATAATTGAAGAGGTGGCGTCTTGTTAGATAAATCCAGGGAAAAGGCAGTCAGCGCTGAACAAGATTAATGTGATTATTTATTTGTGAGAGGACGTCAAGGTGCTCCCTTTGCAGTCCGGTTGTAGTTTTATCTTTGCAGTCGTTCAGTAAAATTTTCTGAAATTTGGTAGTCAGATTTTTGTGCAGATAAAGATTATGATTATCGTACAAAACTAATTTATTTTTTTTTATTCTAAATATGCGAGTAGGAGATGCAAATTCTACTAGTTGAAAAAATGTCTATGTATTAAACCCAAAAGTCGAGCCGCAAAAATGTTAAATATTTCGCCCGTATAATCGCAAAAGAAACGCATAAAATCAATTGTCGAAAATTGATTTTGATATGTTTTCGTGTGTGCAAGACTATAATTTACCAAATAAACGGACGGAAGCAGTAGAGCGAATTAAGAAATTGTAGCCGCGTCGTGCGCATTTGTCACTTTGTCAGTTCGGATGCTGTTTATTTACGTAGAATCATCGGAATTGCACCAATTTAACAGCCACCGTGTTACTGTCCATTGGTCTGCGAGATGCTGCGAGCCCTATGTAGCGAGCTGCATCAATCAAATTATCATTAAAGCGAGCACAACTTTATTGGGCAATTTATCCGCGAGCCTGGGATGGGGCGAGTTCATAAAACACACCGCCTCCCGGCTTTATTGACGTGCTCAGGAGATTAGCCCTTCGCAGGCCATAAACCGTAATTACCTCAATCACAACAAGAATAATATCCGAATAAAGCGGTAATAGGCCCGTTCAGGGCAATAAAATCTAGCGGCAATTCCGCGTGTTAGCGCGATAACGTTCCACCGCCGCCGAGCGCAAGGGAACAATCATAGCGTAAATTGGGCGCAATTACTCGATTAGATGAGGTTACAAAATGTAGCGCAGATCTATAGCTCACTCTGCGCAACTTGTTTGCATTATTTCAAGTTTTCGCTTTTTATCGCGAATAACTGTCCAATTACCTATTTCGCGGCGGATTGTCGAGCCCGATCGCTTAATGAATCCATTTGATCTCGTCCGCGGACGACCTTCTGCAGCAGTTGCCCGCGCAATTGATTTCTCGAATTCAATCATGAATTATCCCCAATTGCGAAAGGTAATATGCTTGCCAAATTGGTCATCGCCGAAAGAACGTCCCGAAGACATTTTCACCTCACGCTGAGCGAAAGTAATGGCATAGCACCTTTTACGACTAATCCACGGACATATCAAAATTGATTAAAATGTTGAACAGCAATTAAACAAGCAATAAATTAATTATTACATGAACAGTTACCGGCATGGAGAAAATATCAAATTGAAAGTTATTGTGGTTGATCGCTATCCGTGAACCATGTTAGCGACCTTTGCAAAACAAAAACAATGTTTTCATTCACCTTGAGTTTTGCCTTTTATCATTGTAAAACTATTTAAACAAAGAAAACGAAAGCGGTGTCCTGATTGATCCAAGAAAGTCCATCTTCTTCGAGAAGCAGTATTTAGTAAACCCTAGCCGACCTTCAATAATATTTGTCCACACCGATGTGGATATGATGAAACTTCACAGTTTATCACTTTGAAAAGCTTCAATTCGATCTGAAATTGCATTTAATACTAAAAAGTAGCGAAAAATGTTTTCTGCCCACTCGTTGCAGATTGTAAACTTATTTTGGTGTACTAAGCTAATGAAAATCGAACTAAAGAAAAAATGATTTTATTATTTAAAAAACTTTTAATATACTAATCCAATATAAAATAGAACTTTCCGATCATAAGTAGAAGTAATACTGGCGAATTTTGGGATTTTATTCGATTTTCTTCTCTGTTTTTGTTATATTTTATTATTTTTAGTAGGCTTTGATTTTTATATTTTGGAAAAATATTCAAGGCATATTTATTTACACAAATCACAACTTCCCTTGATATCAGATATAACAAATTGATTTAAACTTTTAAACTATCAGCTTCATTTTTCATTTCGATGTGTGTAAAATGTTTAAATTTCCTATCATAGTAATTTTTTCATTACATATGCAAAATTGAAAAATATCGTTTTAAGAAAAACGCGCTTAATGTTGCAATTACTTAAAGTCAATTTTTATCTTAAATTCTGAAAATTGTATTGAAAATTTCCTATTCAAATCTTTACAGCGCGTTCTTAAAAGCATTGCGTACAACAGAAGACAAAATTTCGAAAAACGATATTTAAAATGTTCCGACGAGGCTTTTCTCTAAATATCGATTTAAAATTCGTTTAATATAAACGTAGAAGTAATTTAACATATAAGAGTAATTTTTAATTGAAACTAAAAATATAAAATCAATGGATCTAGAATTGTAAGACAGAAGAAATTTGAGGAATTTGGAAAAGAACTTTTAGCTTATATTTGTTGCTTTTTATTACTTTTTATTTTTATTTATATTTTTGTATCTAACAGATTGTAAAATCGTGTACACACTCTAGTACAATAATAAAAAATATAACAATATAAAATATTTTAATCTGTTTTTTGTTACACTATAGCTTGAAATTTATTGGACTTTATTGCGTTTAAATAGAAGCAGTGACTTATTTTCTGAGTTATTAATAATATTAAATGTTTCGATTGCGTAAATATTTCTTTTCCACAGCCTCATAAATTAAATAAAAACATGGAGCATACATGGCTCTGAATTTGTGTTGGGAAACTAGGGAAATGTGGCCACCTGAGCCACCATTGAAGAATGTGATATATTCCTACATATTGAATTGCTAAGTTTTACTCGACTTTCATTTTGACTCGTTTGATTTCGATCACAATTAGCATATTGCGAAAATGTCCAATTTGTCTAGCGGAAAGATTTGCATTTACATTTGAATCTGAATTATTCGATTTGTGCTTTCTTCTCGAAAAAAATAGCCCCCAATGTCTGGCGAACGCTTACAAAACCTTCTTGATAGATTTGACCCGGGAGGATTTGTTTTTATTGCTTTTCCTATTGTCCTGAAGACATGCAGGGTTATTGATGTTTCTTAAAAAATTTTAATTGGTTCCTCCAAGTGTCATCGCATTTGCATACGGGCCAACCAACGGCAACATCTCCGGTTACAAAGTGCCTTTCCTGCCTTGTTGTCGAAATCAAAGGAAGTGCACTCAATAAAAGTGTTAAGAGGAAGAGATGTTTGTTTTTATGGGGCCCACTGTAATGTCCATCATCTTGTGGTTAATGCGAGTGATAATTTCCACGATTTTATCGGCCTTGGTGAGCAGAGCCAATAAAAAAGATCAAATCACCTCTGAAAAATCATGACCCCGCCGGATCCGATTTAATTTGTCAACACTCTGCTCGCCAAGAACACAATCGCGGCTGTTTGGCCGAAACAAAAAAAAGAAAAACGCTTCTTCCCATGGATCCCATTCGGGCACTTCTCGCCTTGTCGGTGTCCCATTGGAGAAAAAAAAGAAACTTAAAAGACGTGATCTGCTCAATCTTTTGTAGTTTTACTGCCTTTATAGCTCCCGAGAAATCCGGAGGCAGCTAAACCCGGGAATTACTGTCAGCAGCGGAGGCATAACTGGTGGCACCTTATTAATTCCGATTATTATTGACCTGGGTTGTGGCGCGGTAGAGCGCGGCAATTAGCCGCACGACGCAGTCGGGTAATTCATCAAAAGCTGAGATCCCGGCAAGAAAGGGCTACAGGAGTTGTAAAAGGGATTTGGTTGACAAATGTTATCGCGTCTCCGTGATATCCAGGAATTCCTGTCGAGTTCGATCCTGACAAATCCATAAAACAATGCGTCCCACCAAATTCCTCAGTTCCTGCCCAACTTGTGGCTGGTGCCAGGCGAAACAAGTCCAAGACATGCCAACAAGAAACGTCGTCTTATTTCACAGTTCCAAGACTTTCGAAAGACGATAAAAGGAGTCCTTGGTCGTCGTCGGGACGCTTGTACGAATATGCTAAACAGGGCCGAATGCATTAATGAACTCCTTTTGTTTGGGGAACTCACTTCTTCGATTTCCACTTAATTGAAAGCCATCACGAGGGCGCGTGGAAAATTTATTTCGAGCGTTTTTAACCCGCTGGCCTCTGCACCCGGCGGCGGTCGTGGGAATCGTTTTTGTCGTCAGCCTTGCCCTTTTTCTTCGGATAAATTACTACTATAGAACAGTGCTTGTGTCATTTCCATTAAAACGTTGTTTTTCTCCTTTTTATTAGCAGCACCAGGAAGTAAAATTGGTGCTAGTGACGGTAATGGCCCCTGTGATACTCATCCCTCATCTAACAAAGTTATCAACCTTTTGATGCCGATGTTCTCCCGTAAGTTCTTTTCTTCAATAATTTTTCTTTTAGATTTCTGAGAAAATTTTATTGATCCTTTTAAGCATCCTTTAAGGCCAAATGGAAGGTTATTGTAAAGATAAATGAACTTAAAATTACTTAAAATACTTAAAGTTTAAAAATCTTCACCAAAAAAACGTTTCTAGGTACCTAACTTTTCTACTAAACGAATATTTTCCATTTAAAATATTTTTAATGCGGCTCAAAGTGTGAAACCTCAAAATTTTCTTTTGTATCCAAGGGACCCACTCGAATTACTGGTTTTTAAGAGAAAGGGAGGATAAGCTAACACCTTCAGTCATAATAATTAATCGGCAATCGGCATAATATCCAACAGGAAATCATCAAATTGCCTGACAAGTGATATAAGTGATCGGAATCGGAAGTAATATATTTTTTTAGCTCATTTCAAACACCGGAAATTTCGTTCCTATTAAAAAACTTTACTGGAATTTATTTGAATTTATTTAATTAATGAAATTCAATACACCGCTTATATATTTATACAAAAAAAAACGTTAACAGGTATACTTAGGATACTGCGTTTTAAAAAATCGCTTTTTAATGTAGATTGAAAAGCTATGTTTGAATTGAAACTTGAATTTGAAACTTCTGAGCAGTACATGAAATAAAGTCTTTTAATTAAAACGATTTGAGCGAGAGAGCTTGGGTATAAGTAAAACGGGTACACCGCTTCTTATTATATCTTTACAGTTACACCGGCAATCAGTTTTAGTGAAATATGCTAACACCGAACCCTTTTAGTAAAAGCATCGTTACTTGAAAGTCTTTTCTTCGCAAAAACATTTGGAAAATAGTTTTTGATTTATTTCATTTACATCCATGTACCAGCAACAAAATGTACTAAGGCATCAGTCACGAGGATGGAATTAGCCGTCTCTGACTACTTTTAATTAGATACAATGTTAAATCACACACGAAAATAACACAGTCTTTTCATACCTAACAAAATTAATTCAATGTTTTCTTTATTGAGACATTTTAATTTTTTAAAATATATCTCTCTACTAAAATACAAACACCATTCATTTGGTTTTTTTATAAATCCTTATCAGGGGCTCGATTTCTGTAAATCTGCAACCTCGCAAATAACGAAAAAAGCAGCGATTTTTCATCAGGAATAGAAAAGAAGTAATAAAATATGCAGAAAAATGTACTTTACTCCTTTACATTGGCGGGTATAGAATTCCGAATATTCAGTCCTTCTGAATCAATTGGTTCTGAAGAAAGCATAGGGAAACATTTTGCCCCTTTTAAACTCTTCAGGCACCTTCATCCTGAAGTGACCTAAACGAACTCTCCGACATTTTGTTGAAGCATATTGAGCTAGAAAACAACGCGGTTTAAGACTTCATCAGATCTAAGAGATATTGGAGGTTTTTGTAAAACACTCTTCGTTTTTCCCTTTCTATCCTCTAACATCGAGGGGTCTTTTCGTAGAGGATACTAACGCCTTCATAGAATCTCTGAAATTTGTAGGTGTTTGGAAACTGCATTTTTTGGATCGTCTAGAAGCTAAAGAATTGTAGGCATACATGCATATGTTTATAGAATGTTTGTCTATTTGTTCGGATATAACACTGGAACTGTTTGATAGGAAATTTTTCAAAATTGGTTGTGTGTAATGGGCGAAGTGATAGAATTATCTCATGAAAGTTCTGCATTATAATTCAGTACCTTTCAAAATTATCAAAACTCGGTGATTTCAAAATCAAATGCAAAAGGTTCGCATTGTAGTCTAGAAGCATCTCCGAGGCTCCAAGCAGACTAAGAATCGGATATTTCAGAGATCTAAAAAATAAATTACTACAGCTGATCGACTGAATACCCTTGTTTCGTAACGATTTCCCAGCCGCGATCGCAATTCTCCCAGTGCTCTGGCTGTTCGCGATAAATCGAGCGCCATTTTAGCACTTTGTCACCGAGGTGTTAATCTACGAGTGCTACACCGATACAAAACAAACAGAGCCGCAGGCTACGAACGCGAACTGCTGATTATCGGTCGGGCAATTAATAAGTTCGCAGAAAATTGTTGCTAATATTGAGTGAACATGCAAATTTATGCAAATAATTGGCAAACATTAATCACCGCCAGTAAATGCCCACATGCACAGGGGGGTTAAGGTAGCCGGTCGAACGGACCGCAAATATTCAAATTAATCTCGCCTTTGCGGGTTGAGAAAGAACACTTGCTTTACCGCCGTGAATAGACCGTCAGCTCTCCATCTTAAGATCACGTGAGACGTAGGGCGAGACACGCGGTGTAATAGGGTGGTGTAGGACGACCAAAAGGAGACCGATGCGATCCTCCAGAGATGGGCAATTGTCTGGAACCTAGTCTTAAGCTCGAGACATGAAATTATGATCTAGCGGATTGAGCTCATGGCAGATTAGCACTTCAAGTGCGGCGCTTGTTGTAAGGAAACAAATTTGCAGCGAAGCGGGCATCATGCCGCCGCCGCACCGCGCCGTTCGTCTTATTAAGCGCGCGAACATGCGCATACGTAGTTGAATCAAATAATTGCCGCGGGCAACAAGCGACCGCCGGCTGCCTGATGATGCCTCCATTGCGACGATTAATTACACAAATTATCCATTAATTAATAATTTTCATATCTCGCTTCGCGGCTCCAATTTACACAGATGAGTACTCGCTGAATTGTTCAGCGGGGGGAAGATGCGACGGCGTGTTCGCTGCACATGCAATGCCTGGCGATTAGTTACGGGGGAAAAGTGAGGCCCTAGCCGAAGCCAAACTCCTTTTTCTTACAATGATAATCTTTTGGCGCATGCGTGCCACAAAAACGAGGGTATATGTATTTTTTTTAAAACAGCCGAAAAACGACAAGAAATGGAAGCTGCTTTTGCACGACCAATTACGGCTGCTAATTAATGTTCCTTGGTGAGATTAATTAATTCAGTCCCTTCTCCTTCCTCTTAACGAGATCTCTTGCGATTTTTTTTTCGCCGGTAGCTGCATTCCACAGGGCCCTGTTGTAAGTCCTCTGTTGGCTTTTTATTTGTGCACGATGGCCTTCTTGGTGCCTGGGCAGATCCCTTATAGGCAGATACTCCTGGTGGACATGAGTCACGTTGGGACGACTCTCTAGCATTTGTAGAACCATCCAGTAGCAAGGTGACACCCGTAAGGCTTGCTTTTTTCATCATTAATTGATCATTTGTACTAATTGCCGCGAATAAAATGCTTGAAATCAAGTTTCTTTTATCTCTGCCTTTATTGGTGCGTTTCCTCGGTGCACGGAGGTGCACCTCCGTCTGTCCCATTCGTTTTCTGTGACGACGACGGACAGTGTGTTTTTCAGCTACTACTGTTCAGGGCTCTAGATCACGCGAGTGTCACAACGATTGCAAATTTTCAAATTGTTCGCAATTAGCTACGCAATTATTCGCTTCGATATAAAACAATTTTAATTAGTGCCAAATGTGCTGAAAGTAGGGCAAACCGGGTGAGCACAGAAGGCGATCGATGCCTTCATAAAAGTCTTAAACCTTAATTAATTATTCCGCATGCGTTCGTCGAGCGATATTTAATTAGAGATTAAGAAAAAAGGCAGTGCGCGCACAGATCTATGTGGTCGCGGCCATTCGCAAGGAGGTTTTTATTTACGTAAGGGGAAAGCGCTTGGACGCAATTTTATAAATTAAATAAACATTTTTCGAGCAATTGGAGAGACGTGGATTTTATTTGCCGGCCAAAAATGGAATACCTTGTAATTTTTCACTTAGAGAAATACTTAAAAAGGCAAGGGCTTTTCTATGCTCAACACCGAGTGTGGTCTGAAATGTAAAAATTGTTCATAATTTAGGATGTCTTTACATTTGTAAAAGAGAATACTATCAAGGATTTGCCTTCAACAATATTCAAGATTTGTAAAAATATTATTAGAAGCAGCTCATTCTCGTTTTTTAGTGTTTCCAGTACACTAGATAAAAATGTCTTTATTTCATTTGGAAAAACGAGATTTTTATGGGATGGGCTGAAGATTCCAAAGGTTAATTTTAATTTGTAAATTATTACGCAACAAATGGGCTAGGAAACAAAATTTCCTATTTTTTATTTTTGTAATCAGAATGAAATATTGTTTTAACTACAAGTTTATTTGGTTGTTTGTCCGTATTCAGCGAAATATTATCGTAATTATTAACGTTTTATGCAAAGGAGTTTTAACGAATTTTAAGCCTAAATTGATTCAGATTCCTCAGTTTGGGCATAGTTAAGTTATTTCCGTAAACTTGAAAAACGTGCTTTCGAAAATAATGCGTTTAAAATTATATCAGCACTCCAAAGTCGATCGGCACGCGTTGGTTTGTTTGTTTTTTCGCTTTTTGATTTTTTCATTTAATAAGTTTTGATTTGAAAAATATTCCTATGGGTTTTTAAGAGAAATAAATTCACTGGTATAATGAATGGCATTTTAATATGTGAAGATTTGTTTATTGCTTTCTGTTTTATCAATGTTTATAGTATCACTTATATTAAAATAACGTAGGCCATTCCCTGGAAGTCTTTTCTAATATTATTATACAGGTCGTCTACTTAATTTCTGAAATATGTAATTTCTTTTTTTAATATTTCAATATGTTTGATCTTCGATATTGGAACAATGGTTCGACGAACTTTCGACCTAGCTCCAATAATATTTTGTTATTAAGTGTATGAATGGAATTTAAAAAAAAATTCGAATGAATATAGTCTTTAGGATATACTTGTGGTAGTATATTTGAGAATTTCTCAAACCTTGTTGGATTTGTACAGAAATATTTTGACTGGGGGTCGAAATCACTTTGACTCGTAGTGGCGAATAAGTTCTTATCAAGACTGACCAGGAAGAGTTAAGAATCGAAAAAGCTATGAAGGAAAACATAATTTTTATGAAGTATTTTGGAATTCATACTATACCATAATGAATGGATTCATTCAACGATTTAATATTTGAAATGTGTCGAGTCTAGGATGAAGATAAAAAAATCATGTTAGAGATTGTAAATTTTTAATTGTGGGAAGATGTTTTATAATGTTGCGATCACCTTGTGACATGATCATAACTTTCAGTAGGACTAACCTGAATTTAATGTGGAATTTCCGAATAACGATGATTAAGAGAAAGAATATAGAGGTTCTTCCGCCCACTAGTAGTATCTGATGCGCACGTCTGATTGAATAAATCACCTGCAGACCTCCTTAATTATGCACATATCAACGAAATTCATCTTCTGTTTTATTAGCATATTCTGGTGATGGCATAAAAACTGCTCTCCAGAGCTTTAATGCCAATCCCAGTTGTGGTATGCGAACGACTTCAGGTTAATTTCAGCGAAAACGGCGAATTGGACACCGGCCACGGTAACGACAGTCTAATTGGTGTGCGCATATAAACCAGAAATGAAATAAAATTAACTTATCAACATTTAATCATTCCACGGATTTCTTTAAAGAACGTTTTACGAGGGTAATTTGTTGGGGGCCTTAGACACCGATAATATTTATCGATCGTAAAGGTATTGTGTGGGCGGCGACACCAATTTAAAAGACGTTTATTAGCCATTCGAGCAGCATTTTTTACGAGCCGGCCATCGGTCCGTTGATGAAAGTTTATGGAAAACGGCACGGCGTTCCTTTGCTCCAAATGCGAACTTCTTATATAACGCTCTAAAAAGATGCTAATTACCGTTTTCGAGAACGCGAAGACGAATCTGGTCCATCCAAAGTTTCCCACAATGAAACTGTTCGACTCCGCCCGAAGAAAGGGGAATAGAAAGTTAAATTTATTACCGGCTAATTAGGCGGCAAATTATTATTAATATATTGGCATTCCGAACTCCGGCTACGAGGGAGCAGGCGACAAACAATGCTATAACCCTACAAGATCAATTTGTTCATGATCGGCAATTACCATCGCTTATAAGGTAGAGGTGAGAACCGCGGGTACGGCCACCTTTTATAGCGATCGCATATTTTCTAAGAAATTCAAAGCTCCAGTGGCATCAGCTCATACTCGTCGTGCACTTGCCTAAGAAAATTTTCTCAGAGATTCATACGAGCCAGCGGAATGCTCTTCAAACTACAATTAGAAACGTGTAAAGAATTTTAATTAATTTTCAATCGAACGGTGGTTTGACACAGTTTGTCATTTGCTACTGTCCGATTGCAAATGTTTACAATTCTCGATGAGAATTTAGCTGTCTCTGACAGACGCTAATTAACGACGACGGGGCTTATTTCATTAGAGTACCTGTAAAAGGTGGCATTATTACTTAGGTAAAAATATCTGATGCCAATTTGAGAAGTTGCCTGCCGTTTTGTACAAGGTTCTTGAAATTAATTGTAATTAGCGAGTGTTTTAAAGGCCATATAGTTTTATCTTAGTTTATACGAATGACTAAATGTTTTGTTACGTGGGCTAGATATGTTTTAGTAGGTCTTAGCGATAGTAGCAGATAAGATTTTCGTTGTGTACTTTCTTAATTATAAAGTAATTAAAAATGATAGTTGCACTTTTTGTATGTAATATTATATTTCGAATTTTGTTAAGAACTCTGTTCATTTGTAAATAACGAGATACTTTGACTAATTATTAATATTTTATATAAATGATCTATTTGTAAATGATTCAAAAACCAGAACTGACTATTTTAAGTAGAGTTCTATAGTTCTATAACATTAAAAAAAAATCAACAGCTTATGTAGATAGCGAGTGGTGGTGTATTTATACTACTGCAGACTGCATAATAAACTATTTCGAATGCTATGCTTAAGTTGGTCTTGAACTCCCTTTGGCAGTTGTCCACCTTAGCACTAAGTAATTACCTAAGTATTTCATGTGAATTTCAAGTGTGAATTGCTAACAGTTTTCTAATTTGGAAAATACTACCGAACTTATTTAAAAAACGGGTACTTGTAAATTTGTTCTGAATTTTCACGAATATTCAAAATAAAAAATCTAGAATTTTTGAATGATTTCTGGTTTAAACTATATTATTATTATTATATTCTCTTATATAACCTTAGAGATGTTTCTTGTTCTATGTGGTATTAATTTTTGTAATTCTTTTTTTGATTTTTAAAAGAAATATTGTTATATTTTCTAGTCTTTAGGATATATTACGCCTTACACAAGGAGTAAAAGGTTTAAAAATGAAACGCTTTAATTGGCCAAAATACCAGAGATATCTTTATTCTAGGTAGATCATGAAAAATTGAAACAACCATTTGTTATCTTATACCAAATTTGGAATGGCCAACAAGCCCGAACATGCCATGGCAAACAATTCAAAATCGATAAAACGAAGGCACTCTCAGGTTCACGTTTCAATTCTAACCGCGTGCACGCGAAAATCGAAAATCGAATTGAGTAGCGCGCGACTTAAAATACTTCGAATTGTCGACAATTAAATTTACTTTAGCCCCCGAGTAATCTCGTCGGCATGCCAAAAATCAATTACAAATCGCCTCGGTCGGAGGCAGCGCGGTACAGCGCACGGTAGCGGCATTGAAAGGGAAGAAATAAGAAATAGCCGAGCACGTCTTAAAGTGAAAGTCAACTGTGGCGAGGCAAGACTCAGCGTGTCTCATTGTCGTCACCCGGGGATCGTATCCGATATGTGGATAAAAGCGGCTGAAATGGCTAAACCGCAACTAAGAGGCCGCAAAGCGCATAAAAAAGATTGAAATCAATTAAGCGACAAGGAATTGAACAATTTCCACGATTATCTAAGTGCCCAATAAATTCGCTGTCTAACCCATTTGTCAGGGGATGCCTCAGCCTCAGCCGTAGCCGCAGCCTCTCTCCGGGAAGGCATTTAAGTGCGATGCGTCGGCGCGTCGGCCGCGGTCGTACAATTATCCAAATCACATGGGGACACATGGGGACACACTCGGCGCGCTTCGGTGGCGAATTTATGGCGCAGCGGTCGCACAACACACGTTTTTTTTTACCGGCTGTGCTGCGGCCGCATTCACGCGCACCGGACCGAGATGCATGCTGTCTAAAGCTTATCTCGCGATTGAGGCATCCCGGCTATGCTAAATGCTCTCAAAAACACAACAAAATTAAGACTTCTTCGTTTGAAGTCTAATAGCTGTCTCAAAATTGAGGCTTTCTTTTTTTAAATTCTCGACCATAGCATTTGCATGTTACTTTTGGTCCCAGCGAAAGTAATGGCTGTTCCCTCATGTTCCAACAATCAGCTCCTTGGGATTTCGAAGAGGTTTTCTCCAGGATGTCTGGGAACCTTGATTTGCTGCACCAAAGACAGTTTTGGCTGATTCATAAATTAGGTAATTACTAGGGCTGGGTCTATAAATCTCGCAGACAACTTAATTTAAAAACAAATTAATTCACAATCGATACGTTTTAGCTTTAAAAATAATAAAAGTATGTAAAGGTGGGGTAGAAAAAAAACTATGGATCTGGAATGGGATCTTTTCCAAATTTTTGTTCAGATTTGTACTGATATAGGCTAAGAACTTTTCGACGGTTGGTTTTACATTTCTTCGGTTTTAAATAGTTGAATAGATGTTTATAGATATTTAACTATGAACATCTACTAGTGGCCATTAATGGGCCGACCCACCTTCGAACAATGGTGACTAACATCTTGTGACATCAGCGTTGGAATGTAATTTCAAAGATAATTAACTCCTTTGCGATTGTAATTAAACTCCTTGAAGGGATAAAACGTTAATTAATGGCATCATTAGCAGCCTTTCTGGCAGCAGCAGGGGGGACGAAATCGTGCTCTCGTGTTGCCATATGTGACGAAACACGACACAACAGCACGGCTTTTGTTTTTGCGCGTGCGCGCGAAATAAATAATTGGCCCCGCACGCATGTGCCTTTTAATGCATCATGCCCAGAGTTAATGAGCGATAAAAATGCTGTGCACCCAGGGACAAGGTGCCTTCGGATCTTTAAGAAAAATAATTTAAAAGGAAAAAAAAACGAAAAGAAAGAACAAGAATGAACAGAAAACTGAAAATTTTATTTTGATTATCCTTAGATCCTAAATCGCGGGATAATGTCGACTAATCTGTAGTCGCTTAGGCCATGGGTATAAATCAAGTAGCACAGATGGTTTAAGCGGCGATTTCGGACCCTAACCCCTTTCTTTACACTGAAGATCTGACCGTTTGATAAAAGATAAAATTGTGACCGAGAACAGAAACGCATATTTCCTGGAAACTGTCTTTTGTGCTTTATTTTATGAGACATCCGCTCCCATTGATGACCTCAGCCGATGCATAGTAATATTACCGGCGAGGCACTTAAGTTAATTAATTCCCACAAAAAAGGAAACAAAGTCGCGTTCGGGTGCTCGGTGATCGAATCTCCTTCGAAGGGTATGGAGGCCGAGTTGACAGTGGCGTGGAATCCAGGCAGATCCACCAATTAGATAGGATCCACAACTTAACACCTAATTAGTTCGTACAGAAGCCCGTAGTATATCGCCCAGCAGCGTACGCTACGCCGAGTAGGAGCTGAATTTTAAATGAATTTCTATTGCCTGCCCATTGACTACTTCTTGTATTTCATTTATACTACTCTGGATTTTACGGGAGAGGCCAAAACCGTCCCGGTTCGCGGCAACCGCAGAAACCTGTTCGACGTATAATTTACTGCCCACCGAAAAACTGAATATAACGTACACCGGGTAGCCGGTAGACCGTCTTGGACCGATCGTGTTAACAGAATGTCTTAGATATTTTTTTAGGTGCAGCGCATAAATGCGAATTAAATCGTGTCCGGCGATGGTCATCCGTTTGTCTCTTTATCTTATCAATTAACCAAAGTTCGGGAGACGTTTCCCAGCAACTAATTGTGGCCATTTAGTATGCGACGATTACCGACATTCTCGCGGTATCGACTCGATATAAAACGAAAACAGTCCAAGACGTTCAGGTATGCTCAGGTGTGGTGATCTGGAGGGCAACCGAGAGAAGAGGGGCACTATGTTGCATCAACAAAACGGTGCCCACAGGTGGAAATCGATTAATTGAAATATTATAATCGGTATTGCGACATTAATGGTTGAAACGGTTTAATTGAGTTAATTGTAGATGTAAGGAAGAATTATGTGGTTGGTCGTTTGAAAGTGGTATAATAAGACTTAATGTAAATCCTGTGATTTCTCTTCACGGGCATACGTTTGAGATATTTTACCATTTTTAGTTTTCTCGTTTAACCTGTCGAAGTCTGCAAATAACCCCTCAAAGAAATATTACACAGGAAGCGAAGATGCGTTGCGTAATAATTTTCAGACCTTTTGAATATCTTGGTGCTGAATGTTTTGGTTAAATCTCACTGGACACGAAAATTATCTAATGGAATTTGTATCTTATGAAATAAATTCAAAACCTATACTTAAGAGATTTATTTCATCTGTTTGCATCTTCTGAATAAAGATTGTCTTAAATTGCAAATGAAGAGCAAACTAGAATAATTATTTAATGTTTAATTCAACTTTTTATCTTTAGTTATTTTTAAGGCAAGAGTCTTTATCCTTTAATCCATTCAGCCTTAATCGAAATGGATCGAATATGCCACACTTAATAAATTGATCTTTCAAACTAAGTTTTGGATATTATGACTCAGTGAAATTATGTGCTCATCAAAATTATGACGGATAAACAAGCATCAATTATAGAAGCATAATTAAATGATTAGCCTGAGACTTTTCCCTTCTCCCGGTTTCCGCAGACTCAAAGACGCGAAGGGTTAATAAAAGTTATACGCTCTTGACACATAAATGATGACACTTTTATTATTAGCCATCCTCTACCAGTAATTATCACAATAAAAATTCGTTTCCCATAAGTAGCCGAAAACGCTTTTGTTTTATTCCTATTCCCTGTTTTTGTTTTTTTTTGGTGCGGCGCTAATCATCTTCTAAAAGCCCTCGAGGGGCGACAGACTTCAGCTATAAATTAAGCCATCGTCTCCCCGAAAAGAAGATTTATTACAAATTTTCGGCATACCCAAAACACGCCAGTAACATGAATTGTCAGACATAGAAGGGAATCGGCTATAGCCGCCCATTCCCCCGCCTCTTTCCCTGGCGGTTCATCAAATGACGCTCGAATGAAATAAAAACAGACACGTCTCCCTAGTCGAAATGAAGTGAGAAAAAACTTATTTTTAGAGGATATTTCTACTTAGAACAAGTCAAAGAGCGCAACTAATGGTGCTATTAGTCAGGGAGTCACATATCATCACCACGCATGCTCGCGTCACTTAAATATGTTGCATTGTAAGACACTTTTTCAAGTGTGTTGGTGCAGCTACTTGTCGACTTAACTACGAATTAACCGACGGCGATAGCGTAGATTGTAGATGAAGTGGCCGCGAGTGACGCCCCATCTTAAACCACTCGGCTTAAATATCTTCACGGTCCATCTTAAGGCATCTTCCGGCGGAATAGCCAAATCAATTTCAATGTAGCCACGCGCATTATGTCAGACATGTGTCTAGCTGGCTTCATGAAAATAAATTGATAAATCAATTTCGCTGAATTCGCCTAATTGAACTACTTAGCCACACCGCTCTGATGGAAATTAATTACATTTTAATCTGACTGACTCGATTTATGTGGCCGGGTCCGGCATCACCTTGGATCGCCGGAGCCGTTCCACGAAATGCAATTTGTCTGTTTTGATAAAAGCTGAATTTAATTCGCGATAAGTTTTTCCCTTTGCCAATTTTAGCGCTTAAGGGGCGGCTAATTAAAGCGATGCATCTCAATTATATCATTTATGCTAATTTGGCGCCTTCGACAGGAAGGGCCTTCTTATTTTTTGTGCTACCATCGTAGTGTTTATTCGGCCAGGTAATAACTTTCGATTTTTATTTTTATTGTTACAGATAACAACGAGCCACCTCGTATCAAGTGCAATTTAAGGAAACACAAGCCAAACCGAAAGCCGCGGACGCCTTTTACCACGCAGCAGTTGCTGTCGCTGGAAAAGAAGTTCAGGGAGAAGCAGTACCTGAGCATCGCGGAACGTGCCGAGTTCTCGTCATCTTTGAGGCTGACGGAAACACAGGTGAAAATTTGGTTTCAAAACCGGCGCGCCAAAGCGAAACGATTGCAGGAGGCCGAACTGGAGAAGATTAAGATGGCAGCATTGGGTCGAGGGGCCCCTGGGGCACAACTTTACATGGGCTACTTCCACCCCAGCCTGATGCACCTAGGATAAAAGATACCCCCAAGTATTTTCAGTCCACGCCTGTAATATTCTGTTGATAGTAGTTGTAAGCATTGAATAAAAGAGGAATATATTGCTTTCGGTTAGAGTCCAATATTGTAACTATCCGTGTTCCATTAGGACGCGAAAATTTCTCTTTTTGGTTATGTAACACCCACGTTATCGTCGTATACGCATTTGGAAATTGCTCATTAAGTTTGAAAAAATCAAAAAAAAAAAAAAACAGACAAAACTACTACCGAAAATGTCAGAATCCGAAGTGGATTCAGCTCGTCGCCGTGTTTTGTGTACATTCGCATTAAATGTAATTACAGCGCAAAGGAAATGACATGTTGTAAATAATAGATTAAGTAGCAGCGTAAGTTTGTAAATAGTTTAAGACCCAGTAGAGAAATGTATTTCGTGTGATTATTTGTCTAAATTAGATAAGAGCGAAATATACAACTAAGCTGAAGAAGAAGGGAAGGAGCATACACCTGTAAATAGTGGACATAGCGACTAAGTTGTTTATTGCTGTAAATGATACGAGAAACGTGAGTTAGTCCTAAGACTTGTGTGCGAATGTGTGTAACGCAGTGTAAATCCTGTCTGCGACTGGTGAAATTTAGTATTTATTATTGCAAGGAATTGTTTTTGTACTTAAATGTGAATATAAAGAAGAAATCCATTTTACATATTTCATTTTTGAGTTTCTTTTTGAGTTTTCCCCACATCGTTAGCAGAGTCCTTAGTTATTGTTTTTTAAAACCGTGCCAAAAATATCCTTACATGACACTTAGAAATGAATTGGATAAAACATAAAAACATATCATTTATAATTTCTTCTTATTTAAGACAATGCAATATTGAAATCAAGACACAATTAACAATAAAGCATTACTTGCGACGCAAAATAAAATTGAAAGTTAAAATACAGCCAGGAAAACAATTACATTCAAAATTTTAAGAAGGCGATCAATCCTAAATAAAATTAATTCGAATTTTAAATAAATAAGAAATAATAATTTTAGTTATTCATATTAAAATACTTTTTCGAAATTGCTTTTCTTTCGAATGTCCTTAAATCGATTTTAATGTCGCTATGAAGATGACGCTATGACGAGATTTTTTAGTTTCCTTAAATTGATTTCAGCTAGTAAGTTCTAATTTTCTCATTTTTCTTGAAATTGTTGTACGTAAGCAAAAATAATTGCAACTCCTAATTTAATGAAAACGTGTAGATTTCTGCTTTAATACAAATCGTTATTGTTAAATAATACTGGAAACAATGCAAGGTTCGAATAAAACTATCCTCAAAAATTTGTGTAAAATTACATATAAAATTAATAATACTTAATACGAAATATTTCATTGCTTTTAATTATTTTTGCTTACTAATTTCGTAGAATGTTGTTTTCGGTGGTGTTTTAACTTGTGACTTTGGTGGGGATTCTTATAAGTTAATATTCTAAACAAATCTTTAATGGTGAACGAATTGCTGAATTTAAAAAGATTGATTTAATATCGGAGGAGAGACAGAACCAAATAAAAAAAATATCCAAGTGTTTCTCCTGTAAGAATATGAATTAATTGCTATTTTGGTTAAATTAATTAATATTATTATATTAATACTTTTGTGTTTTGGCAAAAGGTTCATTTTAGTACAACAACCTTAAAAAGCGCGAGTTGAATAAAACAAATTGATTAAACTGGGTTTCTGTTTCTTCTAAAGTATTTTTTTTCGGTCCTTCAGTGACCTTTGTCAATTATATTAAAATGTGACAAGACTTTTTCTTGTTCAAAATAAGATTTTAGTGTTACTCAAGGACTACGAGCAGTCGTTTTTCATAATTTTACTATTTAACGACAATTTGTTAGTAAATAAAATATTCATCGTTTTGTTTTTTTCCCATTCGTTAAAATTTTTTGCTCGTCCGACATTCGGAATTAAAATGTGATAAGAATTCTAAACCCATATACACCCCAAATATAAAATTAGCTCTGATAGAGCCCGCAATGTACGTAACTCTATTGATAAATTACTGCTCCCATTGCCTAGCAAAATATTAGCTCATGGTTATTTTCGTGTTCATTGCAATTGATTAATATTCTGAAAGAATAAAAATTGAATTTTAAAACTGCTATAATCATGCGACATTTAAAATCAATAATCAAATAAAGAAATGAAGTGTAGCGAAAAGAAGGAAATTAATTAAAAGAATAAAACATTAATATAAGAAATGAAAAGAAGCAGAAAATAGATGTGATTCGCTGATTTAGTGCACGCTCCCACTTTTATAAGAGCTTGATTATTTTTTTCAGTTTTGAAAGATTTTCATTTCTAATTTTTTTAGTTCTACTAAAAACATCGTCAGGGTTGAGCAAAAGTTTTGTAAGAAAAGTAGAGACTTTGTGATACAAAGGTTTTATGAAATTTAAACAATTCTGGGAAGATCTTCTTCATAGCGACGTTCACAATTAAATATTTGACGGAAATTTGCAATGTTAAAAACAGAAATATGTTTTTTTCTTATTCATTAATTATATGATTTCTTAAATGCTTTAGTTGAATTTTACTTGGTCACATGATTTCTTCTTTACTCTAAATGTATAATTAATTGCCGTCTTCTAAAGTAATAAATCGTTTTCATGTTCCATGTACTTATAACAAATTCCTTTAGAATTTATCTGCAGCAATAAATCACTAGTTAATATAAATGAATATATTTTGCTATAAAATGCTGAGCAAATGGATTAAATAATGACCAAGGTCACCCCTGAATCAAGCCGACAGCATAGTAACAAAATAACAAAAAAATAAACTGCAGAGATAATGTTCGATCGTCAGAAACGTGATAAGAGGTCAACTCCTTTTGTAAATAAGTGTACATAATTAATTGTAAGCTAATCAAGTGTAATATTGTTCCCCAGAATCGGATTAATTGTCCGCATCAGAGAGCGAGGAGTGTAAATACTTGAACTGATTAGTCCAAAGGAAGCAATAAGGCAAGATAAGGTTGGGATCTGAAACCCGTAGGCTATTCACTCGCAGTTGCATGAACGAAAGGTGTTTAATTTAATTAATATCTGAGGAGCCGAGAACACTCAATAAATGAAATAAAAGTAAACATTTCAGTCGTAATTGATTTTTCTTGAGAATACCTGTCGAAGGTCCTCCAGGGGTCGATGCCGGCCCTCCCGTGCTCCCTCCCTGTCTCGTCGGTGGTAGCGGCGGTGTCATTTCTCATCCAGGGCCCCATTCGAGGCTGCTTTGAGGACCCGCGTTTGTTTGGGAAGTAATTAAGCAATATTTCCGCCTAATGGGCGATAGCCGGTCCGATTGCGACTCCATGCGTCCATTCGCCACTCATGTTCGCTCGATATGAAGTCATCTTCGCCCGGCGGGGGTCCACTCGGCGGTGGGACGTCTTTCACGCAGTCGCCTCAAGGCATCAAGGATTTTTCTTGTTACACCATCGCCTTCGCCAGGTTTTCGTCCCCTTCGCCGGCCCGCAAGACTTATGGGTCCCGATTCACTTGTTGGGTTAGCCGAGCACCCCCCGTTGGGATTTAAGCGATTATCCCGAACAAACAGCGTATTTACTTTCACATAATGACTTTATCGGACCTGGGCAACGACGAAGGCGTCTTGGTCTCGGCTCGACACTCTGCCAGTCTTCCTGCTTAGGCCGAGCCGCAGCGAATCGATGAAAACGATCCGAATGAATGAGTGTCATAAGTCGAACGGAGCCTGCGACTCTAGAATTTTAGCAGAGATGCTGTTTTATGAGTACTACGGAGCTTTCGTAAGGTACTTGGGGTAAGTTTATGTGCTCGTTTAATTTGAAGGCAGTGTATAAAAAATTAACCCAGAGTAAAACTGAATTTCAGATTTTGTTTCATTTTAAACGTAGATTGGGCTTCAACCTGCAAAAAACTTAGTTTTGAAGTGAACTGTTTCTACTTGATATTTTTAATATACATTCAAATAAACTGAAAAGGACAAAAGGAAATATTGCAGAACTCAATTCGCCCATTCGAAAGATGAGGGTCTTCATAAAACTTTGGATTGTCAAAATAAAATTGGTAAATTAATAGTGAGCTATCGTAGATATTTGGAAGTGTTATAAACACGCGTAACACGACAAAGAAATCAAATCGCCCAGAAAAAATTTCGAAAAATATTATTAAATGAGCAAGTGTAATTTGGTTCCCAAGAATCCGATTGTACGAAGATCCTAGCCGAAATGGCTTCTAACCCTGAGGTTTGATGAACGCAATTAATAATCCCTTATACCCGGAAAAATCATGAGTTTACTGCACAATTACCCACTGGATCTTCCCTTTATCACTCATGAATTCCCCTAATTGCAACTCTGGGAGTTGATGGGGGGAGCGGTTATGCAACCACGTTGGAGAACTCTGTGCACTGTAGACCGCATTTTAACGACATTAAGGTTCGGTGGGCGGTGTAAGGCTGTCCACGGGACAATGCAATTTGCATATTTGTTGGAATATCCAATAATGAATGGCGCACAGACGTATGTAGGTCTCTTTGGCCGTGTCGCGTCCTAGCACCAACGTCTCCCAATTCGCAGCGATTCCCATTGTGGCTTCTACTACCGTGATTTCATTTTGTGCGGCACGCTAAATGCGAATAGAAGTGGCAATTACGAGCAATAATGAGGTTTTGTGTCGTAAAGTGGTCACCACTGTTTAGAAGTGGAAAATTGCCGATTATGCCGAGGCCTGTTTAATAGAATGAATTTAACTATGACTACCTACTGTTTCTAATTTATACTGCTTGTTCGTCAGTCTTTGTAAATTGGGTAATAATTGTCGCTTGTTCGTTGAATTTATAACGTTCGTTTATTGTGTTCACAAATGCTCTCCGTTTGATATGCACTCAAATTACACGCGACTTACGCCATTGTTTCCAAGGTGATTTTGTAATTGTAATGTTTTTTAGACCCATTTAGAAAGGAAATTTTGTTGAATTTATTTTCGACATAGCCTTTAAGATTGAGAAAAAATATATGTATGTACTTTTATACAATTTTTATATTACTTTCATTACTTTAATTCAAAGTGATATTGAAAACCGAAATGACTAGCCAAACGAGTTTCGTTTAAATTTTAAAAATAGACAAATAATTAGAAACGTCGTAAAGAAGAACGAGGATTCCCCGAAAAAACTATCTCCTTCTATGATTAAATTTCTTAGTAAGAAAACCTCGTTAATCAGACCCCTCTGTATTGAGAGTAGTTCTTAATTGTCCCCCTTGATGCTTTCAATTTTGCACTTTTAAGGCAGGTGATATAGGATGTTAATTTGCAGCCTTTGATCCGCTTTTGGTTTTAATTAAATCGAGGACATGCTGCTTCTGTTACCATTAATTTATTGAAGGCCTATTCCTCAGTGAAGCTGGCAACCGTGCAAGCACACAGTAGAGAGTATCGAAAATGAGACAAGGGCGACAGTTCGTCTCGCTGAAGGCAACAAAGAAGACCTTAACCTTCTGCCATTTGATAAACTACTCCTAGATAAGGGCTGAACCTTTGGAACCTTTGGCGCTAATTAACTCTTCCACAGTCTGGAGGGCCACTGTCATAAGTTTAAACGGACATAATTTTGGGACAAAGCCAACCAGAGGCGGTTATCGCTCACTCTGTTCGGCCGGTCCAACCCTTTCACGTCGAAATTGATGGCGCGCTCATTACGCCAAGGTGCGGAAAGACGATAACTTATCGGTCGAGAATTAATTAACAGCAGAATTCCCGCTAGAACGGGACAGGGTATCTAGTGATACAATGATGCGAACGTGAAACATAGTGTGAAAATAATAACCGAGCAATTAACGTCGTTCTGCAAATATAGTAATTAATGACGTGGCATCGCCCCGATAAATAAATTAGCTTCGACGAGATCAAGGGCAAAGAACGGAAAATTTGCGGCTGGCCTCTAAAGAAGACTAGGGCCTAAAGTATCGCTATTTCGCGGCACATGTGCTCCTTAGCTTGGGCAACTAAGAGAACTGGTGATAGTCTGTTCATTATGTGAATGGGTTCACGCTCGAGGAATTGAGGTACCAAAGTGCTCTTTAATTAGTTCCACGAACTCCATCGTTGTCGTGAGCAACTTTATGACCGCCATAAAAGTATTATTAAGCAATTTCCCTCACTCTTCCGGTGTTAACTTATCAAATCAGAATTAAAACAACCGAGCCCACTGGGTTTTTTTGAAACCACAGTTTTTCTAAGAAAATGCCAATGTCAATGCCAATTTTTTTTTCCTTAAGAAAATTAAAAGATTTTTGAAAATGTAATCATATCATATCATAAAATACAGGCAAGCAAACAATGTGTTCAAATTGAAGTTCAGATATGATTTTTTATAAGGATTAAAAAATGAAATATAAATTTGGCTGTTATATTTCATTCGAGTCAAAATCCACCTAGTAAATTTTTCAATATCAAAAAACCGGACTTTCTAAAATGTTGGTTAAATTTGGCAATAAAATATTTATTTAGTTTTTTGTGGATCTTAAACCTTTTACATAACCCTTTTGGCTATTTAATTTTAGAATATACTAAATCAAGTCATGACAACTGCCATCGAACCTTTCACATGAGCAACATTCATACAGAAACAACATTTCATTTCAAATTGTAAAATTATAATATTTAATACTTGTTTTTCATTTGTCCTGCGTTTGTTTTTGTTTTCATTGTTCATTGAGATGCCACACCAAGATGTATTTTTGTATTTAATTCAGGATCTCAGAAAACATTCCCAAGTCTAATATGCTGAAGTCTTTCAAACAAATGGTTATATTATGCCTGTGACTTGTAAAATAAACATTAGTGTACTATTAAAAAAAAGAAAATTAGAAAGAGTTATTACTTTTAATAAAACCCTATTGACGACACGGCACAGCTTCAAGATAATCTGCACCCGAGCGATTTGTCTATTTGTAGAGCGGCAGATTCATTAGAGAGCTCCGGCGAGGCTAATTAAACAATATATCAGAAATCGCTGAATGGGAACGGGCCCGAAGATTTACGGTCCTACAAAATTGTGTTTCGCTGTTTGTTGAAATTTTATAGACCGCTCTTTAAGACTGGGTGCCAACTTTCGTCTTCCGCGAGTTCCATTCACACGGCGACGACGCCGTCTTTCATTCATAACTTTCCTGACCAGTTTTACAACCTCGAGGCCGTCTCGATCGCATTCGAACATCACCGGAATGTTGGACAGGCCATCAAAACTGAAAATTATATGCAAATTACGAATTTGGAGCTTTGTCAACAGATAAGGAGTCGGTTACGAGTGGCTAGGCTTGGACGGGCGGCAGTCATGCGAGCATAGACAGTTCCGAGAAATTGGTTCATTCCTTGTGGCATACAAGACGCTAAGACGCGTGCAAATTAAAGCCGGGTTCCATGTGAAGCCAGATTCGAGCAGGAGATATATACCAATGAATGCCTGCAGCTCTGGGAACAAGTCTTTCGACGTTGATTTCTATTTGCAGCAATCCCGAATGAATAAATGAAGGATCTGGCTGTGTCTGGTAGCTGAAATGTAACCAAACATTTCGAAGACGATTATGTCTTCTGGCCTCCTTAAGACTTAGGTCTACCCACGCTCACCGCCAGACCACTGCTGCGTGAGCACTGCTCCGCAAGTAAACCTAATTAATTTCGAGGCAGATGACACCACACTGATAAATTGGCGCAGGGAAATTGGCCAAAACATGAAATAATTGCGAATGTAATTTGCTACTCAGCGAGTGCAATTAAAGACAAGATTTCCCCGAACGAGATAGTGTGAGAAATAAGACGAGAATAAAAGAAACTAATAGACTCGTCATCACCAAAAAGTAGTCTATCAAAAATTCCGCTTGGCCTTGTTCACGTAAATGCCTTAAGTCGGTCGGCCAACTCTTTCGACGTAATGCGTACATATATCCTTTCAAATAGCTTCTACAGCGAGCTTTCTCTTTACTAAAAAAGTGCATTGAGACGTGACACGTTCGCACTGCAAAATCTTAGTTGTGGGCAAAAATCCACACAATGAGTGATTCATAGCTAGAAAAAACAACAGCACAACAAAAAAGTTAGCACCTGGAAATTTTGAGTGTTTGTTGGGCTATAAACATTTTGGAAAGGCCACTAAAAATAACGTTGGTCAAGCGTGAGATCTCATTTTAAAATTTTTATTTAATAATTTACGCAAAGGACTTCTATTATTAAAAAATATTAAAAACACAAGGTAAAGCAAGTCCGAACACTCTTTAGAGAATTTTTATATTTTATTACTTAAGAAAAATCTCACTAACAGTTTTGAGATAAGGAGAAGGCTATAATCGTTTTACGTTTTTGTTTTCATGAAACCTATTTACCGTTTTCTTTTACAATCATTTTTATTTGATATTCTTATCGAAAGTGGTAAGAACCTGAAATAACTTAATTTGCTATTTAACATTTCAAGATAAGATTTTTCAGAATAGAAAAAGAGAATAAATGCAGGAATAAAAGAATTTAATAGACTCGTCACCAGTTATACGTAGTCTATCAAAAATTGCTTCGTTTAACGAGAACAAAAGCTGAAATCTGACGAGTCAATTGAGATCTTGTCCATCTTTACAAGGAACATGTCAGGTCAACAAATCCTTTTGAGATAATAGGCCTAGTTTACATGCAGCTCAGACATGTTCGAAACGACCATCGGTTAAAAAGTGCGTTTTATCTGGTGAAAGGACTTGTCCTTCGCCTATTGATCCCGCATCGAAGACGTCTCACCTCTAAGGATCAAATAATTGTTCATACTCAAAAGTCAATCGGAATCCTCCGGGGTGGTGCACATAATGGGAATAGACCCGGTTGGAGATTAAAGATAGCATGACATGTGTCATGCGAGAATTGACGGATTGCAAGATTTAGAATTGAGCTACAGACGTTCCTTGTGGGTTTTCAGCCGATCGACCGGTCCAGCCTAAGATTAGCCAGCGGAGAAAGGTGAAAGGTGCAAAACGTTTGCAGTGAAAGCGAAACGTCGATTTGTTTGTTTGGCTGCTTTTGTTGTGCACGACGGTATCCGATTATGGCTAATCCGATAATTTTTAATGAATCTTTAACAACCCCCGGGACATGATTGATTTACTGACTTGAACTGCCGCGGCTTCTATTCAAGCACAGCGATTCTGGCTGAAGATTAGCATGGAAGAACGAAGACACAATGGGCACTAATTGAAATCAATCTAGAATACAATCTAGACTTTTTGCGAATATCTATGCATTTATATTTCACAATTCTTCTATGTTGTTCTGTTCTTTTTTTCTACAAACTTCTATTGATGCACTAATTTAATTTATTTCGTTATTATAATTTTTATTAATTTATAGGTAAAGGTAGAACCAATCTGTTAGACTACTCATTACAATTATTTAAAATACTTTATGGTCTTTAGAACTGAAAGGATAATTATTAATGATAATTAGTATGAACAGCATTCAGATAGGAAAATTTTAAAATAAAATTTAATCAATTCTATAAAAGTTTTCGAATTATCAAAATAGAATGCCATGAATTAGAAAAAGCAGTTAACAGTCATTGGCGAACAAGAGTTTAGTATTTTCAAATTAATAAAACTTGCCGTGTTGTATTATACATTTTTAGGTGAAGGCTACAAGTAGTGGAAATGTTCTCTGATTTTTATTCCGCTCTTTTTCGAATGATGGGACGTAATTCGAAACGAATATTTTGAGAATAACTCAGCAATTGTAGAGCACTATATAAAAAAAATGAGTTAGTGCCATGAAATCTGCAATAAGAGCCCTTGGCTTGGTACTTCAAAAATAGAACTAACTTTTAGGTAAAACAGAAGAACTTCTGCAACTTTTCCAAAATTTGAAAAGCTCCTGAGGAAATCGGATCTTGCATAGAGAAGCACAACACAAAAGAACTAAAAAGGCTTAAAAAATAAATCAAAGTCTGTGTGCTTAAATTCAAGGCCAACTGAAAAAATCTGCTCCTTAAGAGCCTTAATTCATTCCAAAAATTAAGCCTACAAATTTATTTTCTCTTCCTCGCCAGCCTTCTATAAAAAGTTCCTTTACACAGAGTTGAACTTCTCTGTAGAAAAAAAGAAAAAAACACAAGATATGACCCTAGCTGAGCAGTTTTTAGTTATTTATTATAATTCTAAACATGAATTATTTGCCAACTTTCCATTTTCCTAATTTATAATTTCATTTTAAGATATAAGTACATTGAAATCGTAAAAACGGATTTTTTAATACTGGGGGCCGAACGCGGATCCCAAATTGTGTACTTACATGTTAAAATTATAAAAACCCGTAATTGCCGACTGTACGACAAGAAATATAGTATTTTGCCAAGTAATATTATTATTGTGTGACATAGGGTCTACCAAACGGAGGATCACGACCAGCAGGAACAAAGTCTTGCTCGATCGATTTTTTTCCGTTCATAATTTGCATTAAAGTTACCAAATACTCTACAAAGCTAAAGAAATTCCTCCGCTTTGATCGTCCCGGTATTATCCCAATTAAGCACGGAACAATTCATTATTTCCGAATAACACAAAGTACACACAACCCTGTCGAGGGCCTCCTTAAAATTTTAACAAAGATTTAACGAGTTAATTAAGAAAGTTTTAGCCCCGATATTACAATAAACCGATAATAATTGGTGGCTGCGATCCCGGCAGTAGGGGCAGGAGCACCGGGCTCAGGTGTGGGGGCATCTTCAGGTCTCGTCGTCAGGTGCTACATTTTAAATTCAACTCAGTCCATGAAATCAGATAATTACCCTTCACGCACTTTAAAGGACGCTTTAATTATTACCGACAATGGCGGCGCCATTTTGAACTGGTTGAACATCACCACTACCAGCTCAATTTCCTGTGCTGTCCTTCCTTCTCACCGAATCCCCATAACCCGTTTTCTTAACAGTAAGAGGAAAATTTGTTACAGTGTAATTATTTTCCACAATTGGACATATTGATATGCCTTATTTATGCGGGCGGGTTGGTGATGGTGGTGCAGTCCTTTTTCTGTCTTCCGGGGCTCTGGCGTCCCCATTGTGCGCTCAGCCGTTTCTCCTGCGCGTGCGCTGGTGGCCGCCTATCGGAGCACGTCTCCCCCCACCAGTTCGCAGAGGAGTTTTATTGATTTTCTCCTACCATTTTTGGGTTTTCCGAAACTTGTGGAAAAACCTACAGGGCATGGAGTCTCCCCACCTGAGTACATAGGGCTTCACCAACACATGCCAAGGGGATTATGTAGGGTTACTTTTTGCCTCTATTGAAAGTGGTGGGGATGAGGACAGGCGACAATTAGAAGTATATTAACTGTAATTAAAAAATTACGTAATTAAGAACGAACGACTCGGCTGGTTCTACACGGGGCCCCGGAGGTGCTTCGGTAGTTTGTGGACGTGACGACATGAAAGCAATAAGCGAGCTTTTCTGGATGACCAATTCGAGCAGCATCGCAAGATTCCTATCAAATGCAGCTCTGGATCTCTTCCCAGTTCTGGTGGCACTGTGGTGTTACCAGGTGCTCGTAATTTGTGCTTTTAGAAGTTCTCAAATTATTTCTGTAGAGTACACTCCTGTTTTACAAAAATGATATGACAAGCAGATGTGTTAACTACTGAGCTAATCCCTCAACAATTCTGTTACCCAGTTAAGAGAAAAGTGCTTCTAATTTGCACCATACTTAGAAATGCTTCCAAATTACTTTTCGAGTAGTTTTTAGACGTTCTAAGGATGCACAAAATGTAAGCTAAATTGCCCCCTTAAATTTGATATGTTTGTTTAGAGTCCTTTTTGGTTTTTGGTTCTTGAGACTTATAGCGAAGTGAGTACGTCCCCGCAGAAATAAAAAGACACACTTGCAACATTAAATCTTTGTCTATTATCTCTAAATAACTCGAAAATTAATTAACCGTTTTTGAGGTGATCTATTGCATGGATTCTATAAATGACTAATTTTAATAGAGGAGAACGTTCTCTAAAGTTCAAAAACATGGTCAGGTATGTTTATTTTAAGAGTAACCATATTTTACCTGGTTGGGTGCTTTTAAGACGTGGACATCCGTAGACTCTAGAAACTACAATTCTGTAATTGCTACTGGACCATCTCATCTCTAATTGGATTTACTGATTTCAAGATAAACGAGATATGTCCTTGAAAAAATCTTACATCGAAGGTTTTGTGCTTTTAGCTGTAGTTTGCGGTAAAATAACACCACGCCCGAAGCAATAAAATTTATTCATTTTATTCGGAACAGACGCGAGTTTATAGATGTGAATCCCTCCGGTTGACATCTCAATCAGAGAAGTTGGACGTCCAGAAAATTATTGTTTTCAATTTTCATTAAATTACTTTTTTGTCGGCATCGTCATCATCGTCGGTGCAAATCATGAATTATTCTGCGCGTCAATAAAAAGGCGAGAAAGTCGACGGGGTACAATTCACCTTTGGACCAAACTTCAAACGGCCGCCTTCGACGGTCCCGAGTCCACCGGTGTGATTTGCAATCAATCGCGGACCGTGTCTTTCGCGAAATACCTTCCGTACCTTGCTGGCTGCCCAGTGTTGCTGCCGTTGTAATCATGGACCGCTTTAAATTTATAATTAAATTATGCCCTATGCGGCGGACGTGTGTAACTGGCCAATTGCAAAAAAGACACCGCCGATCGCGCTTCCCTTGTCGCCTGCGATTTTGATTGCTATTGCAAACGTTGCAGGCCACTTTCGCGGCAACATCCAGCTCATCTGGTTTTATTGCCTTGGCCAAAGGATTGAGTGGCCGTTGTAAACATTACAAGTTCCTGTCCCCTTACATTGGAAATTTATAAAGTGGTTAGGTCCGTCCAGTTTTTGCTGGGAATCAGGTCAGTTTCACAGCTCGAATTATTTGTCTAAACACTTGAGGAGTTTCTTCCCAGGGAAAGTTTCGAGTTTCACACATAATCTTAAATTTTAAATTTCCGTGTACAAAATCCAATCTTTTGCGCATCGCTTTCGTTATGTGTTAAGTATTAAAACGATTCTTTTATGCAACGAAAATTCTATGAGCTTCATTAAATTTGTCTAAAGTCCTTTAGAGTAGATTGCCCGGACATGGCAGCCTAATGCGTCAATTTGACTTAAGTTCATTACTGTAAAAACCTTTAGTTATTTCCTATTTAATTTGGCGGGCCACAACTGGGGGAATATATGTCCTTCTTTATGAAATAAAATATGCTTCATCACTCTCTAGAGGGTGGTATTCATCCTCAATGAAAGGATATAACGTGAGAAACTACCTGATAAAATCATAAATCTTTAAATATCCGCTAATTTGAATCATTCTGTTGGCTCCTGGCCTTTTGTTTTTTTTTATTGCTTCTTTGTGTAACTTCTGCGCTTTTAATCATGTCATTGTCGAAGTCATTGATAAGTAAAATTCAAAATTAACAAAAAACTTAAAAATAAAAATTCGACACATTTTTTTTTGTTATAAGACCTTTTTGTCTTTTGTATCTTACGTTCAAACTTCAGATCTGAAATAGCTGAAGGTCATTTAATGTTACCATTTCGTAGGCTTTGATTACATAAGAGGCCTGTATTATATGAAAGCGAAAATGCACCAGACCACATAAATTCTGAGGTCTATGTGTCTATTATTTCGGCGATTTACTTCGCAAAAGTGGGAACTTTTTAAAAATTGTGTTTCCATTTGTATTATAATTATAGGATCGTATACATTCCTAGTGGAGTTTTCTGACTTCGATCCATCATCCATCATTTGTGCAGCCAGCATCAGTCGCGGTCGTCGTTTATCTGCGGCACCTCGTGGCGAAAATGGAAATGGCGCAAGCGCCACCCCCGCGAGGGCGCTCCGCCATTGCGTTTTCCACCCTTTTCCTACGTTTTCTTTTGCAGTGGTTTCTGTCTTCGGGCTGTTGATAACGCGACCACAAAAGTGAGGGTGGCATTTTTTAGTGTTCGGGCCCAGGTCTCATACACTAATGCTCCTGCACCCACACACAGGGCCATGGTGACAGGACGATGGGACGTGCTTTCTGGGACTTCTTCCCGGGTAACCGGGAGCCCTGTTCGACGTGCGTGTGTGTGTGTGGACTGGTAATAATGTTCGCTTGAATGGCGCACAATGGGCTCCAATTTTCTCTTGAGTCTGCACAAAACGGCGACAATCCCTTAATCTCGAAGATCAAATATCCGGCCTATTCCGCAATATCATATGCTCCTAAGTATCTGCTCTTCGTGTAGCTATTCGAGCCTGGCAGCATTGTTAGGACGGATTCTGTGGCTCCGATATGAACTGAGGCTGGCATTCTTTTTTATTTATAACTGCTGTTCGTCGCTGCTGCTGTTATTATCATATTACTCTGGATTCTGAATACCCAGGACCGGGAATACCCAGGGCGGTTGTATGCAACCGTATTATATGGGACCGATTCCCGATAAGGCAGGAAAATTGAAGAAAATTTACGTATAATTTTTTATATTAAAATCGTTCGCAATTCCATGAGCGAATTTTCAAAAGCTTCCCTAAATGGATTTGGGCGATTACTAGTCGGGATACGGGGTTTTTCTGAAAAATTGTCCTTCGGGGGCCCGATCGCTGGTGGCGAATATTCAAGGATGCTGTATTGAATTATTAACCAAGGAATGAATGATGAAGTGTTTAAAAAAATGTGTGTTCGAAAATATAAGTAGAAAATTTAGTCAATAAAATAACAACTTATTGCACTCGCCGAACACTGGAGAATAGGAAAGCACAATTTACTAAACTATAGATTTTGACGCAGCTGTAACTTCCCGGTAAATTCACAAATCTCCTGTTAGAGGGCAATGCTGCCACAGGTAACTTTGATCTAAAATTCGATTGAGATGAAGCTATAAACTCCTAGAACGCGGATAGGATTTACTCATAAAAAAACAATTATATGATGCTTTCTCTGAATTGCTAGTTCGAGACAAATATTTTGACTGTTTGAGATTTTATTTAAGTGGTCCAAAGAAAAGTTTTTACTCTCGATTTTATTCATTCTATCCTTAATCTAGCAGAATTCTGTAGAAAATTGATGAACCTAGAGAGACTTTGGGTGGTTTATGTGTCAGCTCAAAAAATTAATCGCTGGAAAAATTCTTTACCTTTGGTCTAAAGCCTTAAAGCTACAAGATAATTGATAATAAGTAAATATTTGAGGAAACTAAGTATAACATGAACAATTAAAGTGTGTTGTTTTATTTAAAAAAATTGGATATAATTTCGATAAACGATTTCAATATGTAATAAATTAAAATGTCTCAGAGAATATATAAAAATATGACTGAGTAGCTGTTATTTTATGCTAGATTAATTTAAATTTGATTTCTTATCTTGAGCTACGGATGAATTCACATTCACATCAATCCGAATGTTCTGAGAAAGGGTAATGTACCTAGTGTGATTGTTTTTTAATCACTCGTGCAAAATTGATTAATGGGAATGACAAAGAAACAACAGCTTATGAATTAAGAGGACTCTTAATCCTATTTGCTAAATCGGCGATAGGCTTGTTGGTCGTAAATGACGTTTTTTTGTTTGGTACAAGACCGCCACGTGCCGGCCACCGGTCGGCCATCAGTCATGATAAAAGAAGGAAATTAAGCCTATTTGTGTACAATGCTTTATTGCCTCACCCTGTGCACCGGCAGCCACTTTTGTCGGGTTCATCCGATTAAAAGGACGAAGGAGTCCTTCTAGAGAATAAATCGCGTCGTGACTCCTGATAAGAAAATATGTGCGCACCTCGAATGCAGGTTTGACGGCCGTTGAAGGAACAGGAGGAGAAGGAAAAGGATGGAGAGGAGATGATGATACTGCAAAAATAACATCGGTCCAGAAGGAATAGTAGTCGCCGGGATGACATCTCGTTTAGCCCAGCACGCTCCGAGGGTGTTATTTTCCTCATAAATATTATGAAATGATGCAATTTCCACCCCTCGGACAGCCCGCGTCCCGCTGGTATTCTATTACCCACCATCATATACGAATGATCCCCTTATAAAACCATAAAACCCATGTACATGAAGTGGACTACCCCTTCTGACAATGATCTGGGAAAAAAATAAATAAATAAAAATATTATTTTGCGGTTTGGAATGATTTTCCGAAGAGGGAGGGAGGTGGCGGTTTGTTGCTGGCATATTGAAATCAGTTCCCGTGGGGTGAATCCTCCCTTTGACGGCTGCTGTGGCAATAAAAACTCACCCATACATTTGTAGAGCCGCGAAGATCCCGTTTATGGGAGGATTTTATTTGCATAGATATTGAGCCTTAAGTTTGGCCGGGTGGCTTTTAATTAAAATTTTATCACTCTCCGCATGTCGCGAGCCCTTTTATGTGGCTAATTTTAATTTGATTCGCTTTTTATTAGGACCTGTCCTGCACCCTCTAATCCGTGGGAAGGCAGCATCAGTATAAAGCATCATGTAAATTATTTTGCTGTTATTAATTTTGTCCGCTGGGATTGCTAGTAAATTTAACATAATTCATGCTGTGTCGATATATGAGGATTATGCGGTTCAGCTTCATTAAGTTGCCTCAAGTTTGTGGAAGGGTGTGTTCCTGCTAAGAAAGTGATTATCTTTAACATTACGTTTCAGCAATTTCGTTTAATTTAATTAAGCACGAAACCTGTTTTACTTAGTATTACTCCAAGCAGTTAATTACGTAACGTGTAACCATGGACAGAATCGGGTTATGACGTTAATTTCAGTTTTATTATGTACTGACGTTGCTAAGGAAACTTTTGCTACTATTTTCGTTAATATAAGTTCAAAAATTTTTAAACTTTTAAAAAGCTATTTTTATAATTTTAGAACAGAACAAGAAGATGTGGTTCCATCTTTAATTATATTAATATTAATTTTACGGGCCATTCTTTACTGTGCTAAGATTTCTTGAAATCTATAAGCCAGAACAAAGGAGTCTTAGGTGTAAAAATCGTTGGTAAAACCAAAAATGCACATCCCGCGTATTTCTTCTTTTATCAATATTATTTTTTCTCCTCTGAAGAAGACCGGTGAGGTCGAAACACGTGTTAGGTTTTTGTTAGGACTCATTTGTGCAAATAAAGAAAAGTGTTAATTTGACTAAAATTTTATTAATGAATTCGCAACTTATAGATGAAGCAACAAATAAACTTAATGTTTATTGCAGTCAAAAATGTCGTTTAATTATAATAAGAAAATATTATTCGAAAATAGTCGCCGAGCACGAAAAAAGACAATTTTTGTATAAAATTGTTTTGTTTATAAAACGTAGGCTATTTGATATTACGAAAACAAATAGCTTCTATTTTAATAGCTAACCAGTCGATAGAGTGAACCACCAAGATTGGTCAAGGATTGCGACCTGTAGCGTGTATCTGCATACATACAGACCAATGGACGGAAACGCGTCATTTTCAAAGGCATATTTAAATCATAATAAATATTTTAAATAATTAAAAAACTATATCACTTTTTAAAGGAAGTTCTCTTCTTTGCAAAAATTTATATTAAAAGTTTATTATTTGTAAAAATACCAGAGTTATAATTACTTCTGTCGTCGAAACTCGAAGCTGGCGCGCTAATCGAAAATACACACCCTCAGGGTGCGCAATTGCTCAGGCAAGGCTTCAGGGAGAGGACTAAGCTAAAAAACGTCCACTTTGAGTCTCATCACGTTGTGGTATTATACTCTCAGCAGTGGTTAAATAAATCTCGTTTATGTTTATGTTTTTTTTTTCATTATTATTTTACAAATTTCGCTTTGATTGAAATTTTCTAGATTCGATTGGGTGTACCTCAAAAATTTCGAATTCTTATTACTTTAGAAAGTGAGGTATAGGATTTCGGTTTAAAAATATCTATGCCTTTAATTCTTATTGGGATATTTGATAACTCATGAAAAATTAAGCGTAACAGACAAAATCGCTATACAAAACGACGTGCACCCCTCTTTGAGTGGACCTTTGTCGTTTCAATCCTACTGCCTTTGATGGCAATTAAAGGATGACCATTCCTCGAGACGAGGGTGTTTATTATCTCTTGACCCACAGGCGTGTTGAATGCGGTCAGTGTGAACAAGCACACAGAGCAACTTAATTAAACGAATCGCCGTTTATGAATGAAAGTTAATGACGTGTTAACTGTAATCGAAACGAAAGGTGTGAAATTTCCATTTAGGACCCCCGGGCAATTCAAACATCTTGGACACTGCCAGACAAATGGTGAACGCAAGATGCCAGGATAGATTAGGCCAGCCGGGTGTCAGCGGAGGACTGGTTCGAATTGGACTTCGTTCCTTGGGCGAAGTCTTGTATCAAGGCAAATTAAGAGCCACCGAGACCAAATGAGCTTTCCGCCTTATTTGCAGCCCTTGCGCCCTCTCGAGTCGTTTATCACGGCGGGAGCGACGGCGGGAGGAGGGTTGATTCGCCCTATTAATATGCCCCGAAATGGTCCTGTTGGCTGCTGTATTAGGGATGCGATTTATTTGATTTAGTGCTATCGCCTCGGTAGGTTTTGCGATAATGCGCATAATAGCACGATAAGGCCGACTCTTTAAGACGCCGAGATTCACTTTTCTTATTTATCTTAATGGCTTCCGGCAGAGTTTTATTGAAAAATAATGACCCTACAGCGGGGAGAGGTTTCCTCAATTGTGGTGGCTTCGAATTGCGGATATTACCCCAAAATAAGTGAATTTCTGATTATCATAAAACATTTATGGGGATTTAAGTGAGCTGAGAAAAAGGAGTTGTGGAGGAGGGAGGGCGATTACGCCACCGCCAGTATATGTTGCCGTGTCACAGAGCAGCTATCCCGTGGATCGAAGACGTTTCCCCCACGCTAAGAAAAAGCAATTAACGAAATCACGACCCTTTATTAGCGTCATCGCCGTCGTCGGGTGGATGGTGCCAAGCAAGCAAATATTGACTCGAATTTTATTTGTGCAAACAGGACCAGGACCAGGAGCAGCGGTGGTTGGGCCCGGGATAAAAAACCAACACGCGGCTATCGGCTTACGTAGCTTACGAGATGTTCGTTAATCGGATTAGTCGTGTTCGCCCTTGTTGACTTTCACATGAATCCCACAGGATAGCTGCTGGGTGCAATCTTTTCGAAGGCAAAATCCTTCGGGGATTTTTTTCTGGGCACAACAGGATGTCGGTTGTTATGATGAGAAAGGCAAATACTACGAAGATTAATGGCGAGAAAATTGGACACGATATACGGCCAATGAAAGGAAGGAATAGTAATCGATACTAATGTTAGACATACATGCTCGTGTATTACTTACAAGAGGGTAATCAAAAACTTTATGTCAAAAACAAAAACAACTTTGTTATTATTTTCTGAAAGTTGATTTATTTCCACTTATTCTTTTCGATGAATGGTTAACACATCCTTTTTACTTCAAAATTTTAATGTAAATTGAAGGTTCCTCCATCAAATATTACAAAAAGCGAAGCAGAGTAAAAAATAATTGAATTTTATATATTAAAATGTTTCGTCGACAAGTTATAGCTTTTATAACAAATTTCACAAAGCGACACGGTAAACAACAAACCTTTGCATAAAAAATTAAATTTTAGAACCTTCAAAAGTCTTACTTTAAAAACATGAAAAAGAATTGAAAACTCTAGACATGAATACGGGAAACATGAGCAAACGAATATTTAAATAGTTCTGGTTTGTTAGAATATTAGGCGACAAACTATTCAATAAAATATGATATACTTTCGATATGTGGTTAAAACAAGAGTTTCAAAACTAAAGTATAAGAATAAAAGAAAAGAGTCTAAGAACAAGAAAGCATGTTTGTTTATTAACCCAGACTGGGGCTCTGTTGGGCTTAAATGGCGGTTCGTAGTGATTTTTACATTACTAAAATCGTTTACGGTTTAAATCTTTTGTGTGACATTCCTTTTTCGTTAAACTCTTAAAGTGGTGGATATTTCTAAAACCTAAATTTATTACACTGGCTAGATCTTGTAAAAATACTGAAGGAATATTCCAGTATCGGAAAAACCTGCACTTTTAAATTTTTGCACAGCTTTATTGAGCTTTGAATTAGCTAAAAAGAAGTATAAAATGCCAACAAATAGTTTTTCATTTTTGCATACACTTTATTTCCTCTCTCCCCGCAAATTGTAATGTAATAGTATTTGTGGTATTCATATGATAATTTTTGAAACTGTTTTGAAACTGAAATTACGAGGTTTTGTAATATGCAAAGAAGCTGGTGTCATTAATGGTGTATTTTATCACGCCTGATGTATCAGTTTATTTTAATAGAACAGCTACTTATAAATTTGTAAAAATGCCGTTGTTAATGACATACACCTTTCTCTTTAGTTACTTCAACAACAATGCAAAATTTATGGTGCATGGATGTACTCCAGACATTTTTTTCGTGTATTCACGGGATTCAATTAAAAAGGCTATAGTTTACAAATTTCCCAACATCAGCCGGAATTTCGCGGGCATATAAACCTGGTCCGGGACGCCTGGGATGGGTCGAACAGGGAAAATAAATGTTCATCAGGAACGCAAAAAATAATTGAATTTTGTGAATAACAATCGATTGAATTCTGTGTTATTTAGCGTTTGTGCGCGAGTGTGAGTGGCTCCGGTGAACATTTCAATACGGGAGCCGAGCCGCGATGTCATCCAATTATTTTCGCTGAACGACAACCGCCTCATTTGGAGCCCGCGAGACAACGGGCGAACTGGATCGCATTCAGATAAAACACATTTCCAGGGCCGAGTTACATAAAGTGAACATAAAAATAATAAAAACATAAATGTCAATTTAGCATACAACCAATCCATTATTGTGCATAATTTATGTTTTGCAGCGATAGACCCGCGCTGGGCTGCACCTCGCGACGCCGCGCCGAGCCGCTCGCAAATAAAGCAAAAGGTGCGGGCTGCAGCGCGACTCTGCGGCCTTTCGACGCGTTCTGTTGTTACTAGAGGCTTTGTTGCTATTCAAAAAATTTTAATTTAAAATTCTGTTGCGGCGTGTCGCTCGTTTGTTTCGTCGAAATGCTGAAATTCCCGCGATTTCTTGCGACGCGGTTCGCGGTTCCCGCATGCTCAGCTTGTCTCGTTACTTGTGGAAGGAGCATCGCTCTGACAACACTGTCGCCGTCGATGACCCTCCCGGCTCCGCACCCCTTGATCCACTAACATCTCCAACGGCCCCTTCCACTGGACACTGCAAGAAACCCGAGTCGCTAAGAAACTTTCCTCGGCCAATCGCCGGGTGTCGTGCAGTGAATTGTTTGTCAATTTGAAACGTCTTAAGGCGCTAGCACGGCAGGGCATTCCTTCTGGTCGGCGAAGGGTCCTTGCGACGGGAAACAGATATGCAAATTAGATTATTTCTGTTAATTCCGAGAAAAACGAGAAACTCTTACGTGATGACTCAATTATCAATAGGTGGAATAGGTGGGGACGCGGCTATTTGTACCGCGACTGGGTACAACCTAACTTTTACTACGCTTGGCTGCTGGGACCACTGGCAATTCAAGATATTTGCAATTTAACAGGATAGGTGTCTTTTGAGGACAAGGAGAACACTTCTGCACAATTTAACTCATTTAAGTTTCTTGGAAATATTATATACTCTTGCATACGATCGAGATTACCGTCGATTGATTGCAGACCTTTTCTAGAAAACTCTCGACAACAGCCATCGTGCTGGACTGACCTAAAAATGTATTATTTCCCTAACCTCTTTGAAAACTTTTGATGCACTTTCCAGTCCAAAATGCAAGAAAAAATTTGAAATCATACCGATTTAATGAGCGAGCAGTTGAAAAGTTTAACCTTAAGAAGCTTGAGGTGGAGCTAAATGCACGGGTCAACAACACATCTAAGCATAAACTGATAATTTTGATGTTATTAGCTTTATTAAGCGGGAAGACATTCGATCGTAAACTTCGGCTCTAAATGCGCTTTAATTAATTTAATTAATGGCCAATGAATTAAAATCATAAAACAGTCAGTAATAGCATTTTCTAGGACGACATTTGTTGCAAACTTTGAAGAAGTGCTATGTATAAATGGAAAATTCGTTGGAGGGCAAATTCTTCGCCAGACTCAATATTTCACTCAATTTCATCTTATTTGGCAAAAGGAACATAAAAACGGGGCATTTCCTCTGGTTACAGAAAGCAATAAAAATGAAATGAAATTCTGTGGAAATTGTTATTACTTTTCTTTTATTAGATTTCTTTTTTGAACTTTTCAAATTTTCGGTATGAGTCTCCTTCGAGGAGCATTTCATATGCGGAGACCATTCCTCCGTCATCAGAGCCCAGCATCCTCCAGAAGCATTCTCCAGCATCAGCAGCAGCAGCAGTAGCACGAAGAGCAGCATCACGTTGCGATGGTGGTGACACTGTTTCAATTAAGTTGATATATAGCCGTAATAAAAATGTGAAAATACCGCAATTTTACCTTGATAAGAATAAGAGTTTGGCCAGCACCAGCCAAAGGAATGGCGGAACATTTAAGAAGAAATTTCCGTGGATCACAAAGTTTCTCTCGCCGACGCGATGCGTTGTTTACTTTGAATATAATTAAATTGTGAAAATGTTTCCCGATTTATGGACGTACCAAATTTACACTGACTCCTAATTCTCATAATTATTTATAGAGTCCATAAATTCCAAAGTGGTTCAACTTTCATATTAGTCAGTTATTTATTCGCCGAAAGGAAATAAGCCACCCGGGCTAGGGTCCTAGATTTTTTTCCTGGGAATTTTATGCAAATTATATTCGGCATTTGGTTAACTTTCCCAGGCGCTCGTAAATGTCGTTTGTCACCACAGTGGTGATCATTTCGAAAGGAAATTTATTTTTTGCACCCCCGCAGTTGTCATAAATACGGCGGGATCGTATATCCCTAATAAAAAATGGAGAATTCGACAATAAAAGAGATTTTTCACAGTGGAGGTTGCCGCACCCTTATATACATAACGCATGAGTCCCGATTGCGCCCAGATATTGGACTCGCGCTAAATCCCTCCCCTTGCATTAAGAAAGGCAATTTCATTCTTATTTTCAAGTAAATTTTGCGTTTGGCTGCCTTTCGACGTCCCTGCGAGTGGAGCAATTTTTATATGGGCAGATTTATAACCTCCACCGCTGTCTGGGGGTGTCCCTGCGCCCGCCCTTTCGTGCCCTGGCCGAGGAATTTCTTAGCGGCCGTTTCCCATCCCGGAGGACTCTCAAGTTCATCCTCGTGCCATTTTCCTTCCCGGCCACCCGGCTAAATGGGCGAAATAAGCTTTTATGAAGCATTTTTTGCCGGCGCTCAGCCCGCCGTCACTTTGCATAATCTTCGGACGAAATGTCCGCACTTGAAGTGTTATGGCGAGATATTTTCTGTAAAATGGCCGTAATAAAAGTTCCAGGGGAAATTGAATAATTATGAAAAATAAAAGGTGAGTGCCACCAGGACGCTAGCTGGGCTTTGGCGCCCTGCCTCGGGGTGGATTTCTTCGAGTGGCGCAGCAGCCTCTTTTGCAATTTACGACAGGCTCGTGCTTCTGGATTTTTGAAGATGGTATAATTTTATGAATAAAATCTAGTAAATTTTATACTATAATCCTGTTTATGTAGATAGAAACCGATTTTGTGCAATTACTCTCGTTCGATCATGGTTTTTTAACGTATGGTTCATAGTTTACCTTAAATTAAAGTTATAAATGTGTACATTAAGCTTTAGTTAAATTAACCTCCGAGTCATTTTATACAATAAAATTAAGATGTAGTATTTGCAGGTCGTCTTAATTGTGTAATAGTAGCCTCGAAGCATTGGGGCTCTATCATTTCACTAGATGGTTAGAAGAAATTGCATTAAATAAATAAAATTGAAAATAGTTCAAGATTTTACGTGCATTTTTATTAAATTTGCAATCTTGCAAAAACTCCTACTCAGTTTTATTAAATATAATTTTTGTTTTATACAACTGGTTCGCTGATTCCCAGATAGAGCATTAGGAATTTCATTCTAAAGTTTCAAGTTCCGGTCATTTCGATTTTGTTTACCACGTTGACCAATTTTAATACCAACCAACAATTTTAATAGAGTTGTACGGTGATTTTTAATTTTGTATAGGCTACTCACTAATGAATGCCTCTGACGCCATTTCATATAAGTGAATTGTAGAAGCATACACGTTTTAATTTGATTTTTTTCGAGTGTAAGATTATCGTGAATCTAGTTTTTTTTATAGAAATTGTATTCTTTACTTTTACTTTTATTAATTCTTAATTAGTCGCACTCCGAAAATCACGTAACTGTGCGTCTGCATTCGCAGACTCCAATTTGTTTTGAAGTTTTAGAAAAATCTATAAATATATTGAAATAATAGTCTGGTTAATCTGAAATTGAACTCCCGCTGCAACGTGCTGTTGGCTACTGAAACAAAGGCTGTGGTGCGATGTAGGAAAGGGTGAGTGCATTCCCACTAGTACAAATAGTTTTGTTCGACACGCGAAAGTGTGATAACCCCAGCAATTAAGGGTTAAAACAAATAATTTTAAGTCATACATTTACTATCTATCACTATTTATGAGTTCGTTCATTAAAAAAAAAACAACAGCAACTCAAAGAAAGCAGTTTTACTGTTCTTTTGCTGTCTATTGAGCAAATTAATTACATAATATTTAAATTAATAATACTTTGCCCCCTTTCATCGAATTCACAAAAATCTTTGCAGAATAGTGGAATAAATCTTAAACTGTAAATCCTGAAATGTGTGAAGTAAATTTAATTCCAAATTTTGCAAGAGAACTATCAAGTTCTAAGTAAATAGTTCGCAGAAAAATATCAACTTCGTCTTCACTTCACTGTTTAATTAACAAATAATTTTACTTTATTATTTTTTTATGGATAAAATAATCAGCACGACGCTTCATAATAAAAATGTTTTTTTTGCATTCAGTTCGTTGAAATTTAAATCAAATGTTTTGTTGCCAGTCTCTCTTATCTAAATTTATTACAATTAATTAAAGTTTCAAAAAATGTTGTATGTGTTTTCAAAATATAAAGTTTATAATGGGGTTTGTGCTAAAAAAATTAAATTGTTAAAAGGTTAACCTGTTCAGTTTTATAAAAATTTGAATTATACCAAATAAAAATTCATAGGCGTTTAGTGTAAAAGCACTGCTTTCGCATAAGATTTGTAAAAAATACCTTTACTTTTTATTGTAATGTGACGGTAATGCACGGATATTTTCTTCTTCAAGATTTCGAGAAGGTCTAAAATGAAATGAAATCAGCTCCACCAAAGGTAATATCCGCCTTTAATCCGTGACACGCGTTAGCCGAAATCGAAGTGCCAATTTATTTATATGTTATTATATCAGGTCATAAAATTATTATTCACCCCGAAGACCGCGTCAAAATTCATAACAAATCTTAGAGCCACTCAATCAAATAAAGGAAGCTAACAAGCCGGTCGGTGTCATTCCGTCGCCGCGTCTCCGGTGCAACGAATTTCACGACCGTACGTGTATTAAATTCCACCCTCCCTTGTAATATAAAAGCAGATTAACTCGTCAAACGCCTTTTGATTCCAGTCCTGGTTCCCGGAGGAGGTGAACTTTCAACATTCCCCTTTCGGAGCACCGGGTGCAGCTTGCACGGACGAAGGACTGGATGCCACCCCGAAATAAATCTGTTATCCGCTCGATTAGCTTAGTTTCCCCGATATTTGGGACATATCCCATTACATCCGACAACCGACATCATCCCCTATTACAGCAGCTCAGTCATAATCCCATTGTGTGTCCACACTCCTCCATTTAATAAAGAGAAAAATATGGTTTTGCCTGTCCGCCGGGCTTACTATCGCCCTCCCGCTTGATGGGCTTCTGTGAGAAAAAGGAAATTACGTTGGCGCTATAAGGCGCAAGGTACAGTGTGGGGTGAGTCGGTGAAATGTTGGATCTACTATAGTTCACCGAAGCTATTTTGGACTAGAGGAATCGTATATTTATTGGATGTCCGACCAAAATATAAGTAGGAGCTGGCACACTCCTCAGAATACAGGGAAAATTCAAATTAATTTTGTTGTCTACCCATTTTCAATTCTAGCAGTTGAGTTTGAAACCACTGTAAAAAATATCTTGATTTCTTTCTTTTACCTATTTATAATTATATTAAATTACCTTACTAGAACCTTGTTTTTTACTTTTAATTTCCATGAAATACTTTGAAAACCTCCCGATATTAAAAATTCTATATTAGAAAATATTTTCGAAACACTGAAAAAATCCTCTGACTATAAATCTCGCCTTGACCCTAAATTTTGTCCATTAATCCACTACGAGGAGCCGTCCATTCACGCATATGTATGAAAAATTCACTATTTTTCATTTTTAGCTTAGCTGAGTTTGGGGAAAAAGTCATTTAAGAGTTAAATTTAAATTTTATCTTTTAAACCTACTCAAAGTCCAAAAAATAACTTATCTATTAAAAACAGTATTAACATATAAGGATTTACTAAATTCTTTCGTTTAGGTGAATATTTTAACATTAAGCAGAATAAAAAATTTAAAAACAAAGAACTAGGACAGTGGTTTGGTATTTAAATATTTTTGGAATTAGTATAATAGCAGATAGCAGATTGTTATGTCCTCATGGCCACTTCGTGATTAAAATTTTGTTCTGAAAAATACAATCAAACGAAAACTGTGATTTAAAAATTAAAAAATATTTTGGAAATTAAAGACAGTAAAAGTCGAAAAATTATATCAAAAAAGAATTTTTTGAGATTTTTCAAAAATATGCGTCCAAAGTATTAAGTAAAAATATTAGTTTTGAAAGAAACAAAAATGAAGTACCACTTTAAAGTCGAGCTAATTGGTTGGTATTTTGATTTTTTGAGAGAGAACGCAGTTAATTAGGTTTCTACAGGAAATAGTTCAAATTGGCATCGCCTACTTGAGTAGGTGAAATCATCAAACAAAGAATGTTGCGCAGGTTCGTGGTTCTCGTACCCTCATGGCACAGTTTACTCTGGAAACCCAATAAAATTACAGACGGAACAAAACGGGAGTGACTGCAGCAATTAATTTTGATTAATTAATGATGGGAATAGAATGCCCGGAATATTTCGAGGAATACCCAGCAGAACTAACGAAGACGACGAAATCGGTCGCCGGTTGCTGGTCGCAGGCAAAAAGAGGCGATCGTGCCTGCGCAGTGGCGATCGGCTGCGAGCAAAAAAGGACATTTGGAATTTAAAAATTTTTTGCTTTGATCTTGTCGTGTCGTTAGCTGGACATGTCCTGTGTTGAGATATCGAAAAACAATAATCGTTTCCAGAATCGGTTCTATAGGAACAAAAAGACGTGGCCAACGAAAGCATCCCGGCCCGACAATGCTACCTCACTGCAACCGACCTCAGCCCTACCCTCAACCTCAGCCTCAAGCTTTTATGGGCCACGGCGCAGCGGTGCGGCGGAAAAAAATCGGCCCGGCCTCGTCCATCTCACATCCGTAAAAAAAGAGTCAAGTTATGTATCGGAAAAAATGATTCGATACAAATTAACCGTCATATTTCATTCCTGTTGTCAATTTGGGAAGAGAACAGAACGAAAAGGGACAAGATCTGGAGATGAGCCACAGGTTGCCTTAACGAGTTGACCGTATCGCGATAATCGAGGCAAAATCGACAACAACAACAAAAAGGCGACATCACATCTCATGAAAAACAATGAAATTACGTCGACGGAATATTCCTGCGATTTTAAGGATTCATCGATTGTCTCCAGTTCCGAGATCCGAGACCAGGGCGCGTTTGTTGTTTGCCTCTCAGGCCTCCGCACGTCTCCTGCAGGACACCATAAATCATGTCATGAAATTCTCGGACAAAGGAAAAAATTAATTGTGCGACTTCTGGAGATCCAGAGATAATATTTTGAGGCCGCGCTGACAGGGTATGAATTTGTCAACCTATGAGCATTTCTTATGGATGCTCTAGAGGACAATTCCACGCCAAGATTTAATCAGTATCCATAGCGCAATATTTATGGGATTAGATTCAAGCCTTGCACGGGCAGCCAGCCTTTCCCTGAGGACTTTCCGTATGTCTGGAAGCGCAAGTAGAACATCGTTGCCATAGTCCTCCTGTAGCCTTAAAGAAATCGCACATTTTCCCTATTTGTTAGTAAAGAAAATTAATACCATAACAAAATATCAACAATTACTTCTATTTTTTATTTCAGACAAAAAAACTATATTTTTGTATATCTAGATACTAACGCAACTGCGAAGTTGAAGGTCTTATACAAAAAGCTTTAGACCACGTTTTACAAATCCGTAAAAAAGAATAAAAAAATGAAAGATGTAAACATCACGTTAGCTATTGCACTAGTTTATAAGCTTATATATTTTGTCGTCACGAGTTCCGAAGCGATACCAGAAAGAACGTTTCTAGGCACTATACTTATATGCATCTTTTATTTGAAGTTTAAAACTTGAAGAAGAGAAGATTTATTTTTAATTATGGGTAATATGAAGTCGTGTACAATCGAAAAACTTTGGAATTACATTAAGATAACTATAAGGAGCTGCCTTTTACAAGTGTGTGACTTTCTATGGGTATCTAAGGCAGGAACGTGGAATGGATGCGAAAATACAGCGAAGTTAGCGATCTTTAGACAATTCTATATATTAATGCTAATTACTGTCTATTCTCAGTGATGCGCTGTTAATTCTTGACCACTCTCAATTGTGAATCCGCCATTAATACCGCCTATCTAGAGAACTTATTGTTGTCCGACCTCATCTGGTCTTCTATAGAGACATCAAGTGAAAAGTCGGCGTTGACAGGGCGAATTTCTTTCTTCGAAGCCACATGTCGAGCTAAAATATGTCATAGGTGAATTTATGGTCTCATTCGGAATAATGAAAACATCCAGGCTGTTTTTGCAGCTGCATTAGCATACGCCCATAAATTGGCATCTGCATCTATCAATCCTCAGCTTTTAAGAATTCGTTTAAGTCAGGGAAATCCGAGTATGCAGAATACATCAGAAATGACTTTATAAATCCATCCCGCGATTCCGCGGCTGGCCGCTGCACGCCGGTGGAAATGGACTGCGCGAGCGGTTTGCGCTCGGGACGCGCAATTTGAATATCACTAGATAACGCCATCGGAGCATTCAAATCAGTTTGATTGTCCAGTGCACGCTCCGGCTGGGTTGCGTGATGAGTGATCATCAATTATTTACCCTGACCGATCTTCAATTGGTGCTGCGCGAGAGGGAGGTGCTCTCAGCGTCGCGCGGGTATCCTCAGGCCGGGTTGTGGACATCTTCTGGGTAACTAGCAACGCAAATGGATTCCCGGACTCCCGTTCCTGCAGATGGGTGAGGCAATTGGACTCGAATTGAATGACAAAACAAACAGCCATGCCTTCTCGGAATGTCGTTCCTAAATAGAGTCAGCTAAGTCTGCTAAGTCGGCCTCTAGTTGAGCAACTGCGCAACCACTTGCGTCGACGATCCTGCGCTCTCCGAGGTGGCCATTTGACGCATTCGCATGTAGCGAGGCATGCTTAAATTATCATTCCATGTGATGTCTTTATAACGAATTGTTACCGAGGGCCTCTGCTCCTCAAAGCAAAGTGGCGCTATAAAAGGAGTTCGTTACTTGTAATGAGCGATCTTGCTCGCGGTTTGATGGAATTGATGGCATCGCGATTTAAATCGGGGAGCTCCTTCTGCACGACGCTACATGGGCTCGTTCGTAAAAAATTCAGCATACCTTCCGTGCACCCAGTTCCTGGTACCAGACATCCCCTGGAAACTTTTCCTGTTGCGAATATTTAGGACCACTTTGCTCGATAAGTCGGAACATCAATTTCATATTTTTCATTCATAGTCATGTTCGTGGCAGGAAGCCGCCACCTGTCAAATTTCAAAATTCCTAGCCAAGAATCCAGCCAGGAAATAGCGTACAATGGCCCTCGCCGCGACTGGCAAACGATACTCAATACTCAATTTGTGCGACAATCTTGCTTCGAGTCAGTCGAGACGTAATGCTATTTCTATTTTGTATTTATGGAAATGAATTTCGATTGGGCACGGCGTATGAACGATATTGAATTCGCCTGGCAACACAACCGTAATTCGCGGCGGGGATGGTGTTATTTTTTATGGGATAGGCGTTTTGCGGATATTACTTTTTACGGGGTATTATTTCCTCTGCGATGTTTTTTGACTCGCATATGAGTTTCCCCGGTGAGTCATGACTTAGCTGAACACAGATAGAGATGTGTAAAATAACTTTTACGGTTTTAAAATAAGTTTTAAGGGAGGGAAAATATCGTTCATATAATTCAAAAGCTTGATTTTTACACTTCACCTTTTCGCAAATACCTACCAAAAGTGCTCCCAACCGCTTTTCAGAACGAATCTTAAAAACTATGCAGTGGTTGCCATTCCCTGACTATACAGGTCATACTTTGGAAATTGGAAATTGTTCTCTATTAATCTATACGAAACCGTTTACACAACACAAATCACTGAACACCTATTCAATTTAACTGGTTATAGACCGTATGATGAAAATAATTATTAATTAGCAGCTAATAACATTAAAAAATTAAACGAAATAAAAACTAAAATAGGAAAGTCGATATGTTTCAAAAATAGCGATTCCTGAAAATAGTCCAATAAAAAATCGACTTTTGAAAATAAAAACCTTTTTACAATAATTTTCCACACTATTCTTATTAATTTTTCAAAAACCTTCAGGTCTTTCTTGATAACGAGTAAAAAAGGTATATAAGTTGAAATTGCTATAAACTGTATTACCATTGCTTGCGCCTCCGCAAAATTCTTTTTACTATTAGATTTAAATTATTTGGAATTGATTTGAATTTTATGCATACATTTTTCATTCCAGATATATTCCAGGACGTGTAGATTTTCTGGCAAGGGACTGATTACTTTAAAAATTTTTTTTGATTTAAAGATCATCTAACACAAATTACATATCTTTAAGTCTGCTAGGGTTAAAATTCTTTAAAAGAATGCATTGCGATTGGTAAAGATTCGTTCTAGTGGAAATTTAGTCTTGCGTATTTAAAAAAATGTTATATAAGCACTTGGCAACGTTTTGTGTAATTTTTCTTTTTCATACGGGTTCATGCACAAATCTTCTTTCTTTGAGGTTAAACACTGATTCTCATTTTATGCTATTTTTCAAACTCTTAAGAAGAGATCCGTGTTCAGTACTTAATTGAGGTGTTAATTTCTTGGCCAACCTCATGCCATCGGTGCCTTTGTGGCGTTATGAAAGATGTTAATGGAGGCGACTGAGATTTGACTACAGCCCACATATCCGCCGGTACACAATTCTCGAGAAATTAATTTACAACATAAAGTGAAAAATAAGTTAACCAGCACACACCGCCTTTGAGCAGCCCATTTTGATTATACTAATGAATCATTTGCCGATAATTGCTGAATTTGTTTCTCACCTCATCAAACATTGCAAATGGCAGGGGTATGGAATGGAATGGCACATATTTTCGCTAGCTGAAAAAATTCAAATAGCAATGCACCTGTTTCCCATTTATCACCACTTCAAGAAACACGTAGAGTAAACGTCACCCTAATACGTAGTGTCACCTATGGCCTACCGGCATATCAAAGAGCAGAACAACGTCCATTAGAGAAAGCAAATACATGTGTTAAAACTGTTTCCGTTTTCGGCACTTTTTCATCATTGCTAGTGCCGCGCTCCTGAAGTGGCTCTTCTACTCCTTTCTGCGGCCTAACACAAAAAGTGTATTATCCTTTGTTAACAAGACCCTTGAGGCGACACACTTAACGGGATCACTTGATAAATGCACCTATGTCAGCTTATAGCTGTTAGATGAAGGACTCGCGTGTGTTCTCGAAACTTTACTTGTTTCTCGTCTTTCCTGTTTTAAAGACATTAACTATCTACACTTAAGGTTCAGATGTCCTACTACTTGAGGTTTGACGATTATTTGCATTTGAATACAGGTTCATATTTTTACAACAATAACTTTTAAATTTTCGAATTCAAAAGAAAACACAATTATACAATTGTTATCAACTCATCTGAAACCTTCAAATTAAGAAATGAAGCAGAAAAGTGACATCTTGTAGATCATACATCCGGAAAGCAAAATATTCAACTAGTTCTAGTTGTTTGGATAATTTAAGCATGAAAATGTTTGATCTCTAAAAAACGCCTTAAAAAGTAAGGATATTTACTAAGAATTAAAATTTGACTAGATAAAATAATGTGAATTTGTAATATTAAAATATAATTTTAAAAGTATTGTAATGTAGGCAATAACTAATTTCTTTTTTTGAAAAAACCGAATTTCGAAGGAGTAATAGGAGGCGTCTATAATAAAATACGATGTATATAATAAATTTTATATTGTTACTATGAACTTTGTCGTGGTAAAATTCCATTTTCTTATTGTATTCTTATTATATATCTAGTTTTTTTTAAATTCCAAATAATGAAATAAACGAAATCGTGAGAAACACACTTTTACAATTCTTACATTTAAAAGTTAACACAAGATTCTATTGATCAGTATTAATTACCCGGAAAATTGTCCTTTTTGCTTCTTCAGAACCTACAAGCATCCCTCGTAGATAAAGAAATCAGATCAGGTGTAATAAATCAATGCGTTACGCATCCCTTACGTAAGAGTTACAGCTACCCTACAAAGAATATCACCTGCCTTGCAACACTACTCATACTAGCAAGGTGTGAGAAAAAGCCATTTCTACCTACGGCGATTGTCGCAGATTTCAAAAAGGAAAAGGGTCCTCCTTCCTTAAAAACCATTCTATTCACCTGAGATCAATTTGGCCGTCCACGTCTACCAGTGTAGAATAAAAACTGTAATCGTGGCAAAATTGCACAAAACGCCGCGCGGCTCCAACTGGCAAAAAGTTATCGTTTGATCGTTTAGCTCGGGGAGCACTTGATTATGCTGACATATCCCGCTTTACACGAACTGTCCCAAAATGCAAATGAACTGTTTGCTTAGCACGATTGGTCTAACCGTCTAACAGTGATCCCAAAAAATATGTCGAAGTGATCAAGACTAATTAATTATGCGGCGCATATAACAATTTCTGCTTAAATCACGATTAGGGTGTGTGGGCAGGCCAGAGTTATGAAATAATTAAGATAGCTACGAAAAACTCCAGAATGATCAGCGCGCGGCAGCACCAGCACCAGCAGCATCTTAACAAGACGACAAGAAATCTGACAAAAAAACAAGAAAAGCCCGCGACGAACAGGTACGTACCTGTGTGATGGAGAAAATGTTTAGTTTTTATGTCGATAGCTGATCACTGCCACAAATTTATTGTCAGATTGGAATGGATCGAGTCGACCACCACAAAGTTTTTTTTCCAAATAAAAGGAGACAACACAAAAAAAACCAAAAAACTTACAAGAAATGTCGACCGAATTTTCGCACGATCACCGACCGTAAAATATACGAAGACATTACGGAGGCGATCGTATTTCATAACCAATTTGTCCAGAGCACTGATTTTGTACAAAGCCATTTCGATGAATTAAACAGAGAGCATTTTCGGTTTTTGCCATTATTTTCGTTCAGCATAAACTCGAGTAAAAGTAGAGGATGAAATTTTCAACTTTGGGGGCTTATCTTGAATTGTTTAAAAATGTACGGAGGATTCGAAGATAGTTTTATATATACTACATGCAATATACTCTTATATATACCGCGTAGCCTGGTACGAGCTGTTTAGTTTAAAAGCTAGTTTGCAACTTGTTATCAAAAATGCAAACTATCTCACTTGTGACATTGTCATTAGCAATAGCACTATTTGATAAAAGAACACTATTTATCCACTTTGGAAAGAAATAGTGTACATATGCTCATTTGTCTAACATTATGGAATTTTTGAAATTGTGCAAAGCGTAATTAGTTCAAAATTGATCGATACTCTTAAAACCATTTAGAGTTTACATATTTTTTAATTATGTACGTCTTATTCATTTCCTTCAGACCTGAAGTATACTACAGTGTACATCTTTTCACTATTTAAATCTTAGATTCAATAAATTATAAAACATTATTTTTAGGACTGTACGTATATCACGAATTATTACAATTCTGAGAGAATTTGAAAAATCTTTGAACTTTGGTCTGAAGAAATTAAAATTCAGTAAACTCTAGAATTAGTAGAAACTTTTTTACGAAATTTTAGGTAAATTCTGGTACTGACATATACAACCATAATTTATGGCAATAAGCATAAACTGAAGCCAATTCTTCTTATTACCTTCCGACGTTTTTACTAAATTACAACGAAAACCCAATTTTTTAGTAAAAATAATTTTAAAGACGTTAACTTGGACGTACGAGAGCGACTTCAGGTCTAAAGTACGTCCATCATTAATTAGAAGTCACCATACTCCAGAAGTTTATCCACGATGCCGCCTTCCATGTCCAAAATTTGTGTTTAGGGGTAAATGCAGTGAAATTCTACATATCAGTTTTGACCTGATAATCTAATTTCAAGAGCCATGCAGGGAATGGTCCAAAGGTAAAATTGAACAAACAAAAAATTAACGGAATAAAATCAGTTAAAAGACTTAAATTTCTAGAAGTAGTTATTTTTTAATGGTCCTGAAAAAGTATACTTAAAATCGATTATTATTTTTAAATTTGATTTAATATTCAAAAATCGAGCATGATTTCTTAATTGTTGTTCTATGGTTGCAAATATAAACATTTTAATTTTACGAGTACAATGCTGTCACCTGCAATTTGTTTCAGTAGGAGGCCCAGAAAAAGGGCTCATTTAGGCGTCTGATATATTCTTCCTCTCGGAATTCCAGTCTGATTGAATCATATATTTTAAATCATTAGCAAGGGTACGAGGTCTAAACACAGGTAGCTGGATTTTCTAAGAACGAACCCTCCGACCGATGGGTATCTTGGCGTTTTGAGAAACTGATTGCATCCTCATTTAATCTTTCATCGGGCCGATCGCCATATTTATGGTCAGTTAATTAGCGCACGACATCTATATTTTACTTTTTTTATTTTTGGAGGCGTCTCCGGTCCGTTCGATCAGTTCTGGACCGGAGAAAATTTCGAAGAGACTCCACCGCAAAGTTTTAGAACTGGGACAAAATGGGGCATCCCGCTGGGAATTTTATGAGTCAATTTTTCTTTAAAATTTGTCTTCCCGATAATTAATTGTGGATAATATCAACAAACAGCTCAGATCATGCGCGATATTAGACCGTGGGGATCTTTTGAGGTGGCGAAGGCCGCGGGCAGACCTCAGCGCAGGGCGCCCCCGACCGCCATAATGAATGCAGTTCGGGCAGGTGATTTACTACCTCTGCACTCGCTGCATTATTAATTGGAGCCATTTAATGAACACGTTGGCGAAAATTAACTCACCCAGCAGTGGAGCTTAGTAAGTGCGCCCGTCGGGACATGGAGCTCGCGGGTTCGGGACCTGGTCTTGCATGTTTCTGCGGGTTCGCCGGTTCACTTTTACTAATTTGAGCGGCCCACGCACTTTTTAATTCGACATTTTGGATGGTTTGTTGCGTCTAAACATCGAAACAAGCCCGTACGCATTCCTTGCCCGTCGCCGTCGTCGATTTCTGAATGAATCTCGTGTGGCCGAAAATTATGGTTTGTACCTTTTGTAGACCCCTTGTCAGAGACATTCTTCTCGTCTCGGAAAAATTGTTTTTAATCCACTTTGCATATTAATTTATGCTAATTGATTAGAGACCGAGGACCTGTGGCTGCACACCACAACAACGGTCCGAGTCGCTCTCCGCTGATATTAAATACACGGCACCAATTAATTTCGAGCAAGTTTATCTGCTGACAAGACCTGCTGACGGCGGAACACTATGGACATTCGACGCTGCGTGGAAGACATTATTTTAATGAAATCAGCTTTTTATTGTTCGCCCTGTGATGCCTTGTTAAATCCGCATATCTCCGCAGTGTGTGCTCAGTCGCCATTGATTTCTGACTGCGCCGTAATGCGAACGAATGCCTTTTTGATTATTTCTATTCAGGCGTTTAATTGGAACCAATTAAACCCTTTGTTCCACCTTTTGTAATTGATTCTCTTACGCATTGTATTCCAGGGGAGCATTAAATTGATTCCTCGAAGTCGCTCACATTATTGGTCCAGGTGTAGCTAATTTAAAAAGTTCAATATAGTACTTGTGTTTTCGCTGCACCTACCTGGCAATTAATTGGCAATTTAACTTAACACAATTATTCAGTCTCATAAAACTTATACAAACTTTTGTAGTAACTGCTAAAAGTAAAAATTTATATGTGCGTAGAAACTAACGCGTTTTTGTCGATTTAAATCTTAGTTCACGCTAGATTTTGAAAAGCGTAATTGTATACATATGAATATGTATGTAATAATGTACATGTTACCACTTTCCAACGATGACGGTAGACGACAAATCACAACATTTAGACTTTGTTAATAATTTTCTTTATAAACTCAATAATTGCCAGAAGACATCTAACAGAGCCTTCATTTAATGTTTAAGCTGTTGGCCTTGGCAAATTAAAACAAAATGCCGAAAAGTACATACCACTTAAACTTAAAGAGGCAATTTAAAATATAAAATAATTTTTATTTCATATAAAAATATTTTTAGTAATGAAATAATTTGGATTTTTGCTACTATTTTTGAAGTGAATTAAAATTTAATAGTCTTAATTCCCGTATTCGATTAAAATTGTGGTTATTAAGTAATTAGATTAAAATAAACTTTCACAAAGATGCGTAAAAACCTTTCGAAATCTTAAACGGCCTTAAATATTAATTTTTATTATTGAGAAAATTTTTTTCATTTAAAAATTTCTCCATCTTTCATTTTTTAATTTTATTTAAATTTAAACTTGTTAAATATAAGATTTCTTATTGATCTAATATAATTAAATTTTCGGACTAATGATAAACACGAAATTAATTTTTCATAAAGCGGAAGAACAATATATTTGTAAATTTTGCAAAGTAATTAAATAATTAGACATGAATTTAAATTAAATTAAATGCATCATAACTAGATGGTGTTCCCTTCTAGTTTCGACTTTTTTAACTTTTATTCATTCATTTTCATTAGCACTCAAAATATTCAGAGATATTGATAATTTTTAATTGTGTGACATAATTTTTTTACTAAATGTCTAATATTGTTTTAATTAAAACCATTTTTCAATTAATAATAGTTAGCAGAAAATGTAAAATGTGGGAAAGATTTGTGTTAGTCAACCATTAAAAAGTTGATCGGATATGATTCACGTATCCTACGTTTAATGTTTTATTCCGGAAAAGTTTCTTCTTTTATATAATGCCAACATTACAATTAGACTTAATAAATAATTTCCAAATCTAAGGGTCTGCCTAAATAAACCTTCCGTTTATATAAAAAATTTAATGAAAATACGAAACAGCGAAATGGCCTATTAATCAAGCGACTGAAAAGAAAGTCTTATTTTCATTTCGAGACGCAAAATGAATTGGAATCCCTAATGGACTGAAGAGGATCGCTCCTCCCTCTGAAGGAGTTCAAGTGCCAATTCATTCCACTTGGGGTTTATCCGGTGCCGAAATGCACTCACGCGTAATTATAAGCATTAAACGGAGAAAAAACGGACTAAGTAGCAATAAATATTCAAGACTTGGCCGGTATAAATGCGATATCCTTGTGACAGCCGAGAATCCTTCGATTCCTCTGCGTTTTGATCCTGCCGATGGCTTCGGGAGGATGTTTCAATAAAGACGGCAGACATGAGCCTCGCAGTGAGATGACAGTTTTGTCCAGCAGAAATTACTTTTCAAGATTCGGAGGCGTGTAAAAAATGCCAATCGGAAATTAGATTTATGTCGACCAAGAAAGAAGTGTTCCCCGTCATCGCATTGTATTAGTTATCCCTTTACCGGGGCGTTACCCTTTGGGGATGTAAATCGAGATTTATTTGACCGATACTTGAGGGGTGAGATGGCTGTCCCCAGATGACACTTTCAATATGCTAAGAAAAGTGGCATCTCAATTTTGCGTTTTATTTGTAGTTTTTTGCGTATTAAATATTATCGTCATTGCATTAAACATTTCATTTTGCTACTTATTTAACTTTTTATAAAAACTTTAATTTCCTACCAGATCTATTTGAAGATAAATTCATCAGCCCGATATCATAACAGCTTTTAAGATTTCAAATGTTAGTCATTTTGATCTTTTACACTTCGTTAATCATTGAGATGTTTAAACATTAAAATATAAACTGAAATTCAAATATTTATCATGCATTATTTTATACAATGCGAATGGCAATTAACCGTGGAACCGTACCTTGCGATACAAATCGAATGCGATACTTGTAAAATTTTTAGCTGTAACGCGAAAAAGAAATTTTCCAAAATTGTTGATCAAAGAATAATTAATTAAAATTTTTAATTTGAAAGCTGATCCTGGATAGAGTTGACATGTCTTCTAGGATGGATATGGTTCCACAATTATAATTCTATATCAAAAATTGATAAAAGCGGAAAATAAATTGTAAAAATTTGTTTCCTCCCTCCAAAGCAAGCTCCAAACCTGTACCTGGTCAATAAGGGATCCCGTAATGTAAAGTAATACCTAGTTGCATGAGAATTCGACCGGTTTTTATTTTCGGCACTAATTTCTCAACAGAAGATTAACTACGGCTCAAAAATTAAATAATTCTCAAATAAATAACTACAATGACTTTGAGTTAATCTTGAACGTTGTATTGGCAAATGATCTTTTGGTAAATGCGATCGAGCGATTCCGAGGGAACCACTGTGCTTTGTCTTGATTTGATTGGATTTTCGGGTTTATCCTCGAGGAGTAAAATTTTATTTAGAAGAAAATGCCCGCTGGGGAATTCCCAGTTCCGCTGGTGGAGGAAATCAATTCAAATCCACACCAGAAACAGCGGAACGGCGAACGAGCCGACGACGCCGATATTCAAATGAGGCCCTCCACCACGGAGCGGGCGGCGGGACGAGACAAGGGCGGGTCTCGAGTTTTATCAATCAATTTCGTAAATTGAAAGCTCATTGCTATTCACTTGGAAGCTGGAGTTTTTCAGGGGCGCTTGTCCCGGCTTATCGCGCGATATGCATCGGTGATTCCTCAGGATGAAGTCAATTCACCTTTGAAGGAAATCAATTTGAATTCAACATATCGCCCAAAGCTCGTAGCCGAGGCGCGTTAAACGGGAGCTGCTCTTTATTCAAATCCAAACGAAAAATCAGCACAGGGCGGGTCGGGGGCCAATGCAGGGCGTATAAAAAATGGCGCTCACAGCACATAAATGGCCAATTTCGTTCGAATGAAAAAAATTTTATTTGCCGCCGATGTGAATTTCTCGGAAAATGTCGTCGTATGCAAATTAAATAGGTCCCCATTTCGACGATTTAATCTGCTCCTCGGTCCCCGGCCGGCGTCTTCGCCTTTCACACTCGCAAGGCGCCTTTTTATGGCCGCTTTGCACGCTCCCCGCCTTCCCGGACGAGATTTGATTAGGTCCGGGATCGGGAATCGGTATTCTGGAGGAAAGTGGTTTTAAGCTTAGTGTGGCTCCATCGGCTCTCCTTTTCCTTACCTTAAACTGCATATTGAGAAATTGAATTCGAGACTCAAGGGTAACAAGCATTGGGATCTTCGATCTGCATCAACACGGCGATCCGGCGCTAAGGACACCGTGCAAAGGACATTTGTCCGCGGCACTCCAAATAGGGAAAGCCGAGTTTGCCGGCAGGATGCTGCTCTTGTAACCTGAGAGGGATGTTTGGACAACTGATCAATTTATTAAATGTCTTTGTTCACCTTAATCCGCGCTAGCGAACCGGCGGCAGATGCTTTTCGAACAATATTTGCGAAAAGGATGCTGGGCCCTGTGTAAACGATTCCACCTAAAAGGCGAAAAAGTCGCTATGACTGCGGCCTGCATCAAGAGAACAAATAAGCGTTTTGGAAAATGGTAACCTATTGACCTCTCCGATTGCTTGTTCCTAAATTTGCAATCCATCAATTGAAGGATTTATTTACGAAAGTAACTATACTAAAATAATAAATGACTTCACCATACAAAAGCAAGTTTGATTTTAAATTAATTTAAAGGTGTATGTGTCTTATTAAGAAAAAAAAGGACTATTTCTGTATTTTGTGTGATACTTACTAGTGAAAATTTGTTTTTAAGTTTGTACATTTTTTTATTATTAGTAAAATAGTTCAATGTTAACCGTTGGAAACGAGAAGTCAAAAACAATATTCCAATATTTATAAATGTCCGTATTTTAAAATTAATAACCAGTTTTAAAATAATAACGATATCTTGTCTACATTTTTTAAATGGTTTTAATGGAATAGGAATAATCAGATATTTTCATTTTTTCACGTATTTAGGCAGGTCCAAACTAATTGTAACGTAATCCAGTGATTTTCTTCCTTCATCCCATTAAAATTATTGATTTTTTTATTTTCTCTTAAGGTAAACTTCCTTTACAAATATAGTTCTTAATGAATTTTATGATTTTGTCAGGTAAATGTACTTCAAAATTTTAATTACCATTTGTTTCCACTAATTTGTGAGCATAATTTACATACTGAATAATTATTTCCGAATTATTTTTTAAACACTATGACTAATAGAAGACATCGAAGATTTCGGTATGTTTTATTAACCCTTAAAAAGTATCATCTAAAAAAATCACGCTAAAATTTCACCGCAGTAATTAAATTTTATTTTATTAATTCAAAGAAAGTGAAGTGAATTGTTTCATGATTACGATATCTCTACTGACGCCATAAATGATTACTGAGAAAATCAACTCTGCCAGCGATTCGATTTTTAATAATATCAGAGGAACAATTTGCATGGAGTGATTTTTCACCCATGATACCTTTTAAGGGTTAAGTCCATGATTTCAATTGCTAAGTTCACTTGTGATATTTCTTAAATATTTCATATAATAGATCAATTGTTATGCATGTTAAAAATTAAATGTTATCTTTTAAGTTTATAATTTAAAATGTAAATGCAGAAGATAAAATTCATATAGGAATTTTAAAAATCTTACTCCCTATTCTTTTTTACTCTTACTTTATTACTTAATTATCCACTAGAATTTCCTTTAATTTGATCTTATTTATCTCACCTACTCGTTTAGCATTCCAGTTTTAAAGAATTTCTTGGTCCAAAATATCTTCTTCGGGATAAATCAAATCGCATCCTGAAACATACTTTTGTCATGATTGTTGATGTTACGATGCCTTTCTGAAAGAGGACGACGAGGGCAAAAATTCATATCTATCGCCCCGGTAGCCGAAACTCGGAAATTTTACGGTATCTGGATCCTCATTGAATCCAATAAAATTTCCATACAGGCTCACGTTTGCACTGCGCTAAGCGAGGGATGAATTGTAACATTTTAGAAAAATGTCCGCATTTCGAATGAGGCTGTGTGCGGAGTGTGACCCGACGACGGCCCGGCCCCACACATGCGGATTTGTATATAAATGAAATATTTATCTAGATGGAGCCAGCAGCGTCTGTGGATACGTTCGAGCCTTCGGGTGGCGCAGCAGCTAGACATGATGTCTCTGCGTGTTGCCCACGTTTTGCAGAAATCCTTGAGGCAATAAATAATTTTAAGTCGCCTTCATGCCATCATTTTGGAGCTTACGCCGAGGAGAGTGGCCGAAGAAAGTTCTGTCACAGAAGTATTTATTTGAATTTTATGCGGAATATGCGCACGTTAACCCTTTTTGCATGCCTTTTAATGGTCATAGAAAACAGCTTGGCCGGGAAGATTTCCCGGAATGTCTATGCAGTCGGCTATTAAAATGGCTCCATTTGCGAAAACTTTTAAGTGACGGAAGCGACACGAAATTCCTCGGCATAATAAGTTGGTTATCACACCCGGCATGCCCGCTGCTTCTTGAGGAAACAAATTCATTTAAATTTATTCTGAATGAGAGGAGGCATGCGAACCGCCCCACGCCCTCTGGCTTATGTTTCTATGCTAATGGGCATCCACAATAACCGCAGGCGCTTAATATTCGACGATCCTTGTCAGCGATGTCACTCCGATGCCTCCTGCATTCCCAAGAATTTATGAGTTATTATTTCGCCAGGAAATGAATCGGGAACAACGCGGCACTCAAGGGAAAGTTTTTAATTATCCGCGGAAGTGGTTTAGTCAGTTGAAATTGATTTTACGCTAAACACATAACAAAGACTAGGCGTAATTATACGCAAGCAAATCTGGGATTCGAAATTAGTGAATTCGCAGCAAATGGATAACTAGAATGTAAAATTCTGTTTATACTATAAAAGCAAACTGATCAAGAATGAATTTGACACGCTCCTTCAGTCATCCATTCACTAGTGCAAATTTTTACTAGATTTCTTTAACAATACATTTATATAATTAATATTTGAACGTCGGTCTGAAATATATGCTAAATACATTGAAGAATAAATTCTCGAATATCTGGAAAAAACTTTAGATCAGTATACCTCTCATATCACAATTTCGAAATATTCGTTTGTTTGTACTAAGCTTAAACCTTTCGCAAAATTCTATGTTCTAACTAGATCTGAATATGTGCGAATTAGTAAGTTTGATGGCTATTCCCCTTTGAAATTACGGAGCTAGGTATAAATATCGGGTTCTTAAATGATACTACTGCTTCTTTTTATTTACTTAACTAATTTACTAACATTATAATGTTGCTTTTAAGTATTTAAAATGATTTTATGTAAAATTTTACCTACCTGCCAGGTTTCTTTTCTGTAGACACGTAGCACATATAACTTAAACATTTACTGAAATATGCTTTGAAAATTAGTGCAATGACTTTGTGTTCTTAATTTTTATTTTTATTATTATTACAATTACTGAGTTTTTCAACTTTGCCTTTTAGGTATTCACAATATTTTTTAGTAAAGCACTTCGTTCGAGTGCCTCCTACTTTCCAAGAAATTTACGAGTTATAATTTTGCATTGGGTTGATTTGGGCACGGTCGGTGGCGACGGCACAGTACCTGGTAAAAGTTGCTAATTGTCCACTCTTCAGGTATGGTTGAGCCCAACGTCTTTAGCGGCCATTTAGCGCTTGAAATTGATTTTGCGCTGAACGCGAAAACCGGCAAGAAACACCTCTTTGAAGTCGAGGCACCGCAGAATTTCCCTCACTTAACTGCGATCTCTTTACCTTCGATAATCAGTTGGGACAACAAATTGACGGCGGCTACCTTGTCCGGGTGTCCGAAAATTAACGAATTTTGGCCAGTTCGATATTAAAGAGGCAAACAAATGGGCAGTGACCCTGCCACCTGACCAAAACCGAAATTTTGTTGAAAAGAGGAGCCGCCACTCGTCGGAGGTGTTTTCCTTTCAATTTGTCGGAATGGTAAGTCCAACAAACAAACACGACGTGTTGGCTCTTCAGTTCCACTCGGCTGAGGCTTGATGCGGCCTCCTCTGGCGGCAAGTTGGCCCAAAGAAACACTGGAACAACAAATTTTTGGGTTGAGTAATTCTTTAAAGGAGTTGCCTTGATCGCGGTAAAGCAGTTTGCTTACTCAGTTACCATAAAGAGTTAATTTCGACGGGCTGTCTTGAGTTCTTCAATTCGACAGAATAATAATAAAAAGATCAATTTAATAAACATAATAGCACTAATACTCCTCAGGAAACTTGTTAGTTTTTAGGGAAATAAATATTAATGAAAAAAAAATGGCCAACTGCGAGTTCGAGTCATGGACAGAAGCTTCTATAAATTGTTCAATTTAAAAAAAGTGGAAAGTGCAATTCTTGACGATCAAGATAAACTATAATCTGATGGAACAAATTAAAATTTCATAAAGTTTATTAACTCTCTTCACCGTAGGAGATCCGCCATTTTGAAATGTATGCTTTTCGTAATGTTTTCAAAGTAGCAACTATGAACTTTTAAAAAAATTATTTCTTGCTTTAGAGTTATAATTTAAGTGGTTGAGAAGAGAACAAGGCTCTTACTTATGATCGTTTAGTTCATACACAGCAAAATGATAAAGTAATTAGTCAGTGCCCGCATTACCTGTCCGCGGTTTTTTCACCTGACATGAGGTGAACTTTTGTGGGAAGAGGAGGTCTCGCTCGAAAAGTGAGTTGGCTCCGGGCAAAACGAGCATAAAGTCGGACCTGAACAACTATATTAAAGTTCTATATGATCATGTACGTTATGCCTCGGACCTTGTACTTCCTCCGACATTTACCGACCTCAGCGTCTGGCCGCGACCGCGTCTCGCAACCGCACCACGATCAGCGCGCTCCGCCTCAGCAATGAGCGGAATATTTCAATCTGTTGTGGTGCAATGTTAACATAATGCGATTGCAATAAAATCATTTACCTGTATATTCATGTCGAGCATCGAGACAATATTCCATTATGCCTGTCCGATATGATCATGCCGCGGAACCGAGCGCGCTCGTTACTATATCGAGTGTCAGGCCATTATGTCTCTATTCGACTCTCTCTTCGCTGCTCTCTCTGCCCGCACTGATCGCTGGCATGTCAAAAAATTTATTAATAATATTATTTCCGCCATTTGTATCGGCGGCATCCTCTCTAGCTTTCGTCCGATTCGAAAATTTGTTTGATTCGCGGTTTAACGATCGGCAAAGATAAAAAGTTGTTTAGATAAAGAAATAAATGCAAAACGACAGCTGGGGAAAGAGAATGCCGCCTGTTACTTACTGAAATTTATATCTCTTGGTTAGAGTGAAACAAGTTTCCATTTGATTGCAATCGTTCATTCAATTGGCCTCGCGAATGATCAAACGATCGATAGCGATCATCGTAAATTATTGATCGCGCGCAAACTCTGCTGTCCATACTGCTGTTAACCGGGGGAATTATTTTATTTTCGGTACGATATTCGCTCTTTTCGGCGGTAATGTGGCGGTGCCCACTCCGCTCTGGACTATGCGTTTGACATGGGCAAAGCGCGTTCCTTCGGAGGAGCTCTCGCGGGGTTTATTTACATCCCGGGTTCTCAATGGGCACTGTTCGTAAAAATTGCGGCCTAATTTCGACACGAAAAATAAAAGGAGTGTGCGGGGGTTCATAGGTATAGTGATTTATCGTTGAACTCAAAAGCAGCAACTAGTGCTAAAATTTATGAACAACTCCAATCTCTTCAGTGTGATTTGGTCTTTAATGATGTAACGACTAAGCTCAAAATCCTAAGTTTCTAATGCTAGCAGTTATAAAGCCAGTTGCCTAGAATTCTTAAATTAGCTTATCACGAAAGTAGGACAAAAATCTTTCAAGGAAGTCAAATTGTTATTATTATTTTTCATATTAAAACTATTGAAAAGTATAATCCTAAAGTTTTAGGATGAAATTAGATAAAATGAGGTATGACATAGTACTTATAACGTAGTAACGCGCTGCAAAATAGGAGGAAGATAAAAACCCATTCTTTATGAACCAAACAATTTTTATTAAATTACTTTTGATTCCATTCTTTCATTAATTAATAAGCATTTTGAAATAGAAATCGATATAATTTTCCCCATATGCCTTTTTATTTATTTCATAACTAAGTCATAAACTGTCACTAGAGTATTTAGAAGTATACTTCAAAGTTCACAAACATTTTTAAATAGATATCGTTTCTTTTTTTTTCTTTTGGGACATTAAGGCATATACGAAAATACACCTTTTTTACGTATTTACAGCCCCGTAGTTCAGGAGAAAATGGCGAACAATTTCAACTTAGTAAAAAGTTATTCGTCTTGGTTAAAAATGGCTTCATACGTAAGGGATGTAAGAAACTTCTGCATAAATTTCCGTAATACCAAGTTTCAATTTGTTAATTGTTTACTAATTTAAAGTAGTAATAATACATGAAATAATTTTTGCCTTGTTTTGCTATTTTTCCTCAAAAGGGTAGTACTTGTGGTTATCTAGAAATATTATTTTTCACTTATTTGTAAAATTATTGTAATTGTAAGATCTAAAGCGAAGAACATAACGCACCTGAAGCAGTTCTATTTACATAAATCACGTATCGATGCGACGCGACGTAACATCCCTCTGACCACATCATTAATAAAAATTTCGGACCAATTTGTCAAAATTATAAATCGAATTCCGTCCGTGAAAAAACAGCCGATCGCATCAAGTCATCTCGATGCTGTTTGGAAATTGAATTCTTCATTGGCGCGGCGATCAGAGCGGGCCAGTCCATTGTGGAGCCACACACAATTAGCCGGGTGGATAAGAAAAGAAGATCGCCGATGATCCATCCAGCCTTGGACCAGCCGCTGGACCCTCGTGTTCCTGTGCTCCATTTGACTTTCGTCAGTCGCTCGGGACCTCACAGAAGAACAATTTGTAATTAGGTGAATCAGCAGAAATGCCCGGCAAATCCGTGACCGGGAGAATGATTGTGGGGGCCCGTGATCAAAACAGGTCGATTTATCGATCTGTTATATTAAAGTCGGTAATTGCTGTAAATAGCACTACAATGGGCCCGAATTAATTCAATCAATCCACGAACTGTGCGCAAAGAATGACCATAGATTAGGGATATTTTGTGAATCATTGCCCGCGGATTTTTCAATCCTCACCGACTGGCTCAATGCTCTCGATGGTCATTCTGAAAGTACGCATTGGGTTTCGTAACTTAATTAAGGTGGTTAGAAAAAACGGACTAATTCCATTAATTTCTACGGCATGAATACTTTTAATCAAATAAATGAACGCTTTTCGTGCTTGGTTATATTGATTTTGATAAGTTTTCAGTCAATTGTCTTGCACTACGATGTTAGCTATAAAAATTCATAAAAATTGAAAAACTCATTTTAAGATCCCTTTTCATGTTTTAAAAACTGACGAGATTTTACACCTCATGGAAACCACAGGAAATTAATAATTTATTTTTTTCCTTATTTTCTTTTATTTCGAAATTGACAAGATGACCCAAATGGAAAAAATATTTTGTTAATTTTAAAAAAAAACACGCGACAAAAATCAAGTTACATTTATTATGGCCTCAGTTGATTAAATTTTATTCGTCTTTGATTTAAAATACTTAATTAAGGTAGGATGCATAAAATTCCCAACTATTTAATTTCTTTAATCCAAATATAAAAATGGTTTTGGGTTTTGCGAATCTTTAATTTTACTCCTTAATGTCGTGAGGACAGGTTTATTATAAACGGTAAAATGACGTATCGACATTTTTATTCTTTAAATATGAGTCTTGAGAATATTTTTATAGGTACAAAAAAGAAAAGTGAATTAAGTCATTAAAGTTCCCTAACACCTATAAGTTCACCTTATTTTAAGTTATATTATAGTCGTTTTTATTATTGCAAATTATTTTAAAACCAAAATATTTAGAAACATGCCCAATCCTGGAAGAACAATAAGAAATTGTGCTTACCAAATTAACTTTTAACCTTTACTTTTTCTAGTCGGCTGGTATTGCAGTTTTTTCAGGTATTACTATAGGCCATACCTGTGTTCTTCTACTACATTCGGAAAGGATTGTCAGAACCTCATAAGGCCTCACCTCGTTTAAGACCTTGGTGCAAGGTGCTGCAACTTGCAACGCATTTCTCTAAGCAAGAAGGCAAAAAGTGCTCCCGTGAGGCAGGTCCGCGGCATGAAATGATCGGCGCGTGCATCGAGTTAACCTTTTCCATCAGATACCATAATTTGATATGGCGACACAATTTACGAGATCCACTTCGCACCCCGTCCGCGAAGTGATCGCAATGATCTCGATTTGCGGTCTCTGCCGTCGCTGGTGATGCCCTGCTAGCCGCTAGCATGTAAATCGAGCCGAGTCGCGGAGACAGTCTCCGGTACGGATGCGACGGCCGCGGTCTCCGATCGAGTTCAGAATTAATGATCGGCTTGTCCGATCGTCGATCCGGCTCTTTCTATTTGTTTCTGGCAAGTTTCCATCTAATCAAGTCGATTAGTTAATGATTAAAACGTTCGGGTCTCGGGCCGGGGCGCTTTGGACCAGATGCCGAGGGCCCCATTCGCCAGTGGGGCTCCTCATTCGTCCGCAGTGGGTGGTGTCGACTGGAAGATGCCTCCTTTGAGATAAGCCCATCACGAGAGCCAGCCCTTGCTTAATGCAAATTTCGACTTTTATTATTCAAGAAATAATCGGAAATTTCAATGCGGGGCAATTTGTGTGGCATTTTATCGACGGGATCTGAGCGCGGGCAATTCGCCGGGCGTGGTGTATTTCATAATTATTCATATATCATGCGGTTCCAGTTGATTACTGTCCGAACGAAAAAAACGAGACAACGCTACGCGGGCCACGTTTTTCAAATAATTTTCAAATTTTATTAGAGTCTCAAACTGAGCGTGATCGTTAGTTCCGAGGAAATATGTGGTGTTCTTGTTCCCAAATTTCGAACAAGATTTTATTAGTCGAAATTATTAATTCAATAAAATGCTTCTGCCCGGTGATGGACGACTGGTGTTCATCTACTGGCGCGTCGTTGATTTCGAGCTACGGTTCAAAATACTTAATGAATGATAATGTCTACGTTTTACAGCTCCTGACAGAAGATTGAGACAAATCGCCCGTTACAGGTGAACTACGAATTAAGACCCAAACTTAGTTATGGGAAATTATTAATTGAGATCGTCTTCCGACATACGACGACGGGCCCAGCGAGGATCAGGGAAGTCGTCAGGTTTTATTTGAGTCGTTAAAAGCCTACCAGCCGGATGTCGTTATTTCTTTTTATTAACAATTCAAATTTGCCGCAAATCTTGAATGCAAATATTCAACACCCACTGAGGAAAAATTAGCGGTCGAGTTAAATGAGTTTGATTAATTAAACGAGATAGCGCATATAAATTGTTGGTCTTATTTGAATTAATAGCCCGCGATCCACAAAGCAAGGAAGTCTGACGTTCGCTTTTGCTGACGAGAGTTAAATCGAGACGTACCCGTTGATATCAAAAACTTATATAACTATAATTAAATACCACCACTAACCTTCGAGTGTAAAGTAATATGTGATGTTATTTTGACGTGTCCCAGATGCAAACGTGGTTTTCACAAAGAGCACATTTAGTCAAGCAAACGAATTGACCAACTTCCAACGATTATTGCGGCTGGTGTTCGCCATATTGAGTTGTGAAGAATATCTCAGCAGTACTACTGAGCAACCCTCGTGAGACTAAGACGTCTTATTTATCAGAATTAATGAAGCCGCTTAAACTGCAGGAGGAATAAAAGCATCGAACATACGTAAAAACGTGATCAAAAAAATAAATTCTAATAAATAAAGTAAAATCTAAAAAGTTCAAAAAGCTTTAAACGTTTTTTGGGTAAATACATCTACCTGTACCTGCACTTGAGAAATTGTAATTCTAATGCCAATCCTGTAAAATGGAGGGTTTTCTGTGCGCAACCGGCAACAACCCTTGGTACAAAGTCGCAAATTAAAAATTAAATTAAACCACCTTAAACCAGCAAAAGTCGATTGGTGCGCCATCTCCATGTGAAAATGCCATTCAGTATAAAAAGCTGCTACGGGCCAATCTTGCGAATCTGAAGCTTCAATTCCAAGCAGCAGCTTACAAATTTTCCCGGTAGAGGGATAAATAACTATAAATTAAAAAGAGCTTTTAAAGCTTTGTCCAGTGTGACCATCTCTTCCGTCACTTGGCATTTTCTGTGTTTTACGTGTTCTCAAAATTGCTGGAATGTTATTTTTTCTTTTTATTTGAGGAAAACATTCCGATGGAAAATAATTTGTAATACATTTCGATTTCAATTTACTTATGAAAAATATTCTTCTTCCCGTATGTATTTATTTTTGTGTACTGAAATAAAAACAAGAAATATTCAATGCGTTTTAAATTCTCTTCTTTTATACGGTTACGTGAATACACTCGATGCAATTGTAGAATTTAAAACGTAGGTGCCACTTTTTGTATTTATTTTCTGTAAAATTAAGTCTAAAGTGCTAATTTTTACAAACATTTTAACGATAGGTTTCATATCGAAAACGTTAGGGGTGTTTTCGGCATGTGTACGTAACTTTTGAGATTTATAAAAGAAATTATACACCTCCCCTTCGTAAATTAATTGTAACTTATTTTTTTCAAAAATCTAACAAAAAACTAGCGATTTCAGTCATTTTTGTTATTTTTTCCTTACTTACTAAACTTATTTTGCGGTTGATAACGTAAAATTTTAATTTCACCGGATTTCCAAAGCGATAATTTAGGATCATAGATCGCAATTATAGGAAAATGGAAACAATTCTTGACAATTGCCTCAATTTTCCTCCACAAAGAGTAGCAAAAAAGAATCAAAATATTTCACTTTTAAATTTATAAATAGTGAAAATATAATTGCTGTTGCAGGATCAACTTATTGTAGATCCTTATCCTGTTACACTATGATACATGTGAACTAATACCAAACTTTTTACGAAAAGATCTCCCTTTTTAGCCTTCGTACACTTTTTATCTCGCCGCAACCCCATTGAGATGCCCCTTTGCTGGCAGAGTTCATCTGGCCGAATGGCAACCCTGTCGCCTTCGAACCTAATAGAAGGAAACTGGGCGGCGATAAAATAAAGACGCTCTTGTTCTCAGACAGTCGGCCAGTATCCATTTTCGTATCTTAACGTCGGGCAATTAGGGGCTATTAATTACTCGAACCAGAAATGCGCGGCGAGGGTATCGGAAAAACGTTTGATGGCAGCAACAACAACAAGATCAGTGGCACGCCTTCGGAGATGTAAAACAGATGCCCTTTGGACTGTGCACCAGTCGCGCCAAGACGCGCATATTCCGCTTTAATTTCGAGAGAAATATGAAATATGAAATTTTGAGGGACGACGAGGGATGCCCGGATGCGAGTGGTCCACTGACTCTACTTCCGAAATGGGACTGGGACATTGGGACTACAAATAGGATGATCGCGTGGGCGAAGTCGATGCAACAAATCAAACTTCGCCTTGTCGTTGCAGTTTATTCCGTGCTGCAGGTTCCATTTCACCTGCCACTTATGTACAAGAATTATTTACAGAAGTTATTTACAAAATTAATCTAGTCTTATGAATTTCTCAATCCCACTGCTACCAGTAAGGTTTCGGCTCGTAGTTGTTCGGGTAGATGTTGGGATGAGCCTGGAACTGTTCGTATGGCAAGGAGTACCCCGGGTAAGGCGGGGGAGGTGGTGGCTGCAGGTGGAGGTTCGCAGAGTACGTGGTAATTTCAGGTGCCTTTTCCAATGCGAAGAGGCTTTTCTCCTGGCGCTTAGGTTCCAATTTGTTCGGTATTTTGGGCGCCTCCTTGGTGGCTCCTTCAATCTGCAGCCGCTTCGATTTGTACCTTCGGTTTTGAAACCAAATCTTTACCTGAGTCGGCGACAGGTTCAATGATTGGGCCATAACTTCGCGCTCAGGTGCCGACAGGTATCGCTGTTGCCGAAATCGGCGCTCCAACTCCAGCACCTGGGCTTGTGAGAAGAGTACACGTGGTTTCCGCTTAGAACGAACCTTGCCATTTTTGCGCAGCTCAGATCGTGAGGATGTCACCACTTGAGAGTTATCCCCTGCGGAAGAGACACAAGTTTTCATTGGCATAAATTGAAAAAAATTGAACTCCAATTAAATATACATCTAGTATCATGTCCAAAAAAAAGAAGGCAAACTTACGGCTCACTAATTCCTTCGACTCCTCTGGTAGTTGGCACACACTTTCTAGCCCCCTCATGTGGTCCGATGTATCGTCCACTGAGACCATGGAGGTGTGCACTGTGCACTCCGGCTCCAGGATTGGACTGTGCTTCTCCAGACTAGGACAAGTCGCTGAGGAGTTAGCCGACATATCTTGGTTGCTAATTCCGATGGACGAAGAGGGGGAGACGGACAGGTATGGCGTCCCACTTCCATTCGGAAAGGACTCCTCCGAGTTCGATATGTGGTTGTTGTTGTGGTTGTAAACCATAGTAGGAACGGAGTAAGGGTAGCTCTGAGGCGCCAGGTGTGACGTACCGTACTGCACATTCTGCGGATGATGGTGGTGATGGAAAGATGAGCCATAGTCGTAAGATGTGTAGCTCTGCGATTGAGAAATGTAGTGATGTGAAATGGCCGATGCTTCCGGACATGTTTCGTAATCAGGGTAAGAATGGGTTTGCTGAGGCTCGCTGTAAAATAAAACACCATAAATCACCGGTCTTTCATTCATATTTACTTCTATAGGAATTACAACAGTGGGTAATAAGTTTTAAAAAGAGGGCCATCCCAGAAAGATACTAATTTATTGCTAAACCGCTACAATTTACAAAATCGTTGTTTTTTGGATCTTAATGTCCAGAAACTTTGTAAAGAATGAAATACTCAAAATTTTAAGATATTTTTGCAGAAGAATATTACAAATAATTACATAGGGATTTGGTATTTTCCTTCTTTTATATTACGTCCCAAGTTAAATTATTTAGAGAGACTGCTTTTCTAAAATGATGTAGAATAAAAATTTGAACACGAATTTTAAGAAATTGATTGGTACATACAAATACAAGGTTTACACAATTTTACAATCAGCTTAAAAAATTTCCTCAACGCTTTTGGAAACACAATCCTCTGTTTAAATTTTCATATATAAATCCTTTTCACAAATTGTTATTATTTATATTAAAAATTTCTTTAGTACTCATTATTTATTATTTCTTTATTTCTATATTATTATTATTAAATAGAAAAGGCTCTTTTCAGAGAACTGTAGGAAGTATGCTTTGGTTTTAAAGTTTTTGTTTCTTTTCACTTGATTTGAAAATTTTAAAAGCAATTCAATAAGATAGAAAATATCGAAATGTTTAATTGTATTACTTTACTCGTATTAATTTCTATTAATGTTCTTTATGCCTAAAAATTAAAAAGAAAAAAATATGCTATTATTAAAAAAGACCCCCATATTTGGTGTACTTGTGAATGGACAATATTTTTGTTATTAAATAAAAGTGAAAAGATTTATTCAATAATCGGAATAAAGACTTCAAAAGAGGGGTATTACATTTTATATTATATTACATTTTTCTGTATTATAAGTACAATATTGAAAAGAATTAGAAAATAATCAAAACAAAATCCTTTTTTGGTAGAAGTAATTAATGGTTCGCTTTCAATGTTCACTTACTTTTGTATAGGATGCTTGCACTATAAAGAAATATAAGCAACAAGAAATTAACAGCCCTTTTATATTTAAAGGAAAAAATGTATTTTAAAATCCGTGCAAATGCACGCTAATTGCAATTTCTGCTTTAAATTTATTAAATTTCATTATTTCTTTCAAGCATTTTAAAGCACCGTGTTTACTATTAAAATTATTTTAAATAAATATCAACATCCTTATTTATGAATTTATTGTTGTGTAAATTGTTTAGAATTTCCCATTGTTTTGCTTCCTATGGAATTTACAAAAGAGCGATTTGGGTTTTTGTTTTGTTTTAAAAACAAGTTAGGATCCTTGGAATTAATTTAAAAGAAGCCTCATGAAGGTATCTAAATTTAAATTTTTGAATTTTCGGATTGGGTTATGTACACGTAGAATGTATTCTTCCCAAAAGGCAGGTTTCCCAAGCGCTCAAAGAGATATCTTTAGAAATTAATTTTTTTTATTGAAATTTGTACCACGTTCTGCAATGCACTGCAATTAAACCCTGAAATTTCTACTTTTCTCTGAGCAACCACAGCAGGAAAACTTATTGAAATTCGTTAAAAAACTGCGTTTGAAATAAGAAAACAAATTACATTTTTATATTTCAGTTGTATAATTTAGAAATTTAAATATTCGATCATTCAAATTTTTTATTTGTTCGTATAACCCCTACACTACAATTAATTAATTAATTCCGTTTCCAATGATTGGTGTATTTTATTACACGTGAGAATAGCAAATTCAATTTTTTTTCACGTTCATGCCGACGCGACAGGTTGCAAAGGCCAGTGGCTATTTACCGTGCAGTCTGTCTGCCCAGGAGTATTATTTTAATTATTTTATTGCTTGGAAGAGTGAAATTGCCCGAGTAATTGTCGGCGCCCTTCCCGCCTAATAGTTAACACCATAAAACAGGTAGAATATCCTTTTAACCATAATAAATCGTTGGTTTCTGGTTCTTGTTCTTTCCAGATTAATAGATAATGAGAAAATTAATTAATGTGAAAATATTTAGTAGTAATTTAGGGCCTTAGTTGAATGTTGCATGGGCTCTGATGGATTTGAGATCAATTTAGCTACTCCGATTTTAAGAAATAGCTTCATTTAGAAATCTTTCAACGGAAGAGTGTCACTCAGAGATTTATTGCATGAAGTGAAAACAATTCCTGCCGCAGCAGGTGAGCATTTAAACGGTTGGAGGAGCAAGGAACGTCTTGAAAGGGCGAAATTCATATGTTCCCATTCTGTAACATGTGTTGCACACTTTCCGGACGTCCTTCGTCATGGAGAACAATGCGAATTCTTGCTTCGAGCGGGCCCATATGGTTTAGCACTCCCTCTGGACTACACTACTCTGTCACACTTAATTAGAACAGAAGATTCACTAACCTCTCCACGTGGCAGGCCAAGTAGGGATCGCCCTGGTCCACCAAATTCAAAATATCCTTGACCGAGAAGGGGGTTGCGTTGCACGAGTCATTCCCAGAGACTGACCCGCTTCCTGGGCTCCCGACATCATAGTAGCTCTGCTGGAGCATCTCGGCGAACTCTAATCGATCGTTATTTCCCTCGACTTAATTCGCGTCCAGGCTCCTTTGAAAGCCGCTTCACTCCACTTAACTGAAGTACTTAATAAATAACAAGGAGCCAAGGGGCGCCTCGGGAGTCCGCTAATTACCACTAATCAAGGCACAAAAGTGGACAAATTCGTCTCGCGCAATTACGCCTCATTACTGTGCTCGATTGATCGCGGCAAGTGGAAAACTGATACAGAAGACGCTCGCTGCGCCGCGGAAGGACTTCGAGCCAAAGCCCGATAGAAGAAAACTCAAGGCGCGCGGAACACTGCGCCCAGCCAATGCCCGTTCCAGTCGGGAAAATGTTCCCGGTTCGAGCGGGATTTAGGCTCCGCCTCCTCAAAATGGCGACCTATGACCAATGGCACGGTCCGAGGTGGACTTACCCACGTCTAGTGCTACCGATTTCATCCAGATCTAGATGGCTCGTTTCGTTTTTGCCCATTCCTAATACTGCCCAGCGAGAATATCGGTGTTAGGAATTTCTTCAGCCTGCATTTTGTTTACTTAGAAATTTCTACGAAAATGTTGCACTGTCGTTGTTTACTTTGATAAAAGGAAAATGTCACGCAAAAGCAAAACAAATTTTCGTCCAAATGACCAACTTTTTAAATTGACTACAAACAAACAACCTACTTTAAAAAATGACAACATTTTGAACACAGGCAAAATAATGAAAGAATTCAAATTATTGCAGGCTGAAATTGGTTGTTTTGGAAACTAAGACTTAACTGAACTGTTTTATTTAATTGAGTTATTCTACTTAATTAACTTTAATTGCATTCTTTATTCAATTATTGCAAAATGATTCACAAATTTTTTACTATATAATTTTATTTAAATAATTTCTCATTTTCATACTTTATTTGGTCTGTTTTGTTTCATTGCTGTTTTTAAATGTTTTTTTTTTTTAATAAATGTAATTAATTTCGTTTGGTTAACTCATTCTGATTAATTAATTTAATAGGAAAAGCAAACAGAAAATTGGGAATTGCTCGTTGCATATATTATAAACTAAGTTTTAATAATTTGATTGTATTATTTTCCAATTTAAAGAAAGAAAAGCCTACAATTAACTTTGAACAGAAAATGCCGATTGTTTCAAATTGGAAACAAAATAACTTTGTCCAGTATTTGACTTCACACAGGATTCATTATTTTATGCCACAATATTCCCAATTATAATTAATATTTTAATACCTTCCCCCGCAAACTGTTTGCGAGCGAGTCTAGCTTTTTAGTCGCATGAAACCATGGAAATGCAAGTCAAGTCACATTGATTTTCACTTGCATCCAGAAAATATCTGCTATAGAAAATGTGACCCTTTTTTAAAATTTGAACTGCAGAGAAAGAAACATTTCAAACATAAGTAGTTCCAATAAATTTTGTAAGTTTCATATCCGAAAGTAAATTGATACGTTCTAGCGCTCTTAGGTATTCATCCTTTAAAGATTTTAAATTTATTATTATTTTTTAACTACCCATTTCTGACGGAAGTTAAACGATTTATTTATTTTCGAAAATAATTTCAATAGTAGTTTTCAGTTGAAGTTTTTGAAAGCTAAAAAGTGTACTTCTCATGTGAAGATAAAGAGCTTAAATTGAAATGTAGGCAAAAATAAAATTGTATCTATTCAAAGTGAAATATTTTTCTATTATAACTTGTTTCTTTAAATAGCATCATAAAGTGAGGCAACATTTTGGAATTTTAATTATATAAGGTGAAACTTCGATCTTCGCTCTTGAGCGGCTTGGACCCGCGTTATAAGCGGGATAGCGTTTTGTTCTCTGTTCCTTATTTTTCGAAAGTCCTGTCATGTGTTTTCATAGTGCACATGAGGCGTTAGAAATTCTGTAGTATATGAATCGAAACTCATTCCAAATCATATTTAAAAATGTGTAACATTGTAAAATGGCTTTTAAATGTCAAACACATTTGGGTTTTATTCATATTTTCTTTCTTATTTGGTTCCTTATAAAAAGCCACAGATGTTTTTACAAGCCACAAAGTTAGTGCCTTAAACAATGCATTATAATTCGATCAAAAATATAATTTATTCATTTTTCGATCTACAGAGGTATGGAATTTTAAAAATGCCTTTGAATTCAAAGATCCCAAAAATTCTTGGCTAGTATACGTGACCCTGCGAGTTGATCTCTTTCCTTAGCAAAATAAGAAAATCGGAGATAAGACAAAATTTAGGGAAATATTGTATGAAGTTCTGCCGTTTTGTTTACGCATAGATCACGATAATTGCGGAATTAATTTGACGGTAATTGAGAGCGAGCACTTGAGGCGCAAAGTCGTGAAAGTGAAAGTAAATGCCGCAGGGAAAGGCACTTACGAGGTCCGGCTGGGGTATTGTGTTTCCTCCAGAACGAATACTAGGCCAGCCAATAATTTTAGGTATTTTATTGCTCTCATCAATAAACCAAAGTCCGGCGATCAAAGTGGAAGGCTTTGCGGACTCTTGACGCACTCGGATCGTACGCCCCCGCTGACGGATGGGTAGTGAACAATCGGGCCGGGACAGGAAGAAAAAATCCACTTAAGCCACATCACATCTGTTGGCCATAACGCCTCGAACCAACGAATTCGATGCTCAGCTCATCTCGGTTATGTAACAAATATTTTGCGGATAGAGAATCCTGCGGTCTGGCTCCTTGTCTGGCGTCTAGACGGAGCTGGGCTAAGTGGGACTCCAGGTCCCATCTCTTGGACCTCCTCGCATTTAGCAAACAAATCGCAACCAAATAGCAGCAACATGAAATCCGAGACTCTGCACTGACGACGTCAAACTTTGACCCAAACTGGATCCGGAACGTCAAAGGCGTTTTGTTTTGATTCAGGGATCACTGAAACGTGAAGTGAAGACGCTTCCATAGGAGTTGATTGATTGGCAGCGAAACGCAATACCCCGGTCGCGATGACCCGGCCCCGACCAACTGAAATCGATGCCCTGCATTCGGCATGAATCCGAAATTGAAAGGAGACCGATGTTTGGTTAGTAATCAATCGCGATTTTGGATAACAACACAATGATTATTGTCGTCAGTGTACTATGGGTGTTTTTCTAATGGGATCATTTTCCTGATCTAGTAGCCGCGGCGGAAGTCAAATGGGTCGTAATTAAGAAAGTCATAGTCCGATCAAAGAAGACAAAGTGTCAACATTTTTTGAATCGAGCTAATTAAGGGATTAATTCCAACTATGTCTTTTTTAAAAAGTTAGCAACAATTGGACAGAAATTAAGAATATATACCTTTAATTATAAATATCATAACTGTTATCTCATAGAACGTGTTTAATGCATAAAAACTTCTCATAATTTCTAGAAAAATTACACTCCAGCTTTTATTTATACAAATTTTATTTGAAAGGAGGAGAGCTTTTGTCGTTTAAGAACGTACGTGGAATCTTTCATTATCATAGTTTAATTGTGTTAAGTTTAGGTCCTTAAAAACTTGTAATTTATATTACACATTTTATTAGTTTGCAGTTTTTCTTGCATTTCCTTGATCCAATTCTAGTTTCCAACATTCCACTTTATAAACAGAGTTTGGAGCAGTTAGTAACATACCTTCTGTATTTTGTAGAGAGGTATGCGCTAATTAGTACATATGAAGGAGAGACCTCGAATTGTCCACATACTTTAAAAGAGCTGTTTTAACATACGAGTTTATTATCCCAAATAGTAAATTAGAAAATATGGAATATAAGTCCGATTCTACTGTCGATATTTTAAAAATTCCCCCGAGTGGAAAATCAAAATGTCTATTTGTTTTCAATTAAACCAAACAAATTGGAGGCACCCTTTAAGCGATGAATTAAAGGTCAATTGGGGTAGCTCTCCCTGAGGTCCGTATTTTGGACCGGCTCATATATCTGTCAGTCGTTACAAGCCCAACAAGCAATTTGTTGTCGCCGTCGTCCGAGAAGCCACTCAGCCCAAAAAATTAGGGAAACGCACTTTTCCTGCGTTCGCCCGCGCGCCGAAGAAATGAAGCAGACACTGATACAAGACAAGATTTTGGTCCAGGCGCCACCGCCATAGGAGGTCTGTGTGAATTTGATACATAGTGGCAGCATATGTGCCGTATGCGTAACCGATCAATTATTTTAAGGAAAATTGCCAATCAGATCGATGTTTATGGCATTCGGACATGGAAGTTGAAGATTCAATTCGGACTGAAATTAATCACAGAAGTTCACCAGAAGTGCTACAAATTTTCATAATTTGACTGAGCCTCTTCTCTGAGTCAGAGTCACATGGACGCGGACGGCGGCAATTTACGGGCTAAAATCTTATGGCACGTCTGAGATCTCCCCACACAGAAGCCATATGCCACTTGGTTATCTCGAAGACATAAAATGGAAATTGTTGTCGGTAGAGCTAAAGGTTATGCTCTTTAGATGGTTGCCTAATGCATGGGAAATTTTCCGGGTCAAACGCAACAGTTTTCTCCGATGGCAGCTATTCGCTGGACAAAACTTGTCTTAAAATAGACTAGAGGAAACGAAGGGGAAGAATTCCTGGTTTTTAAATTACATTAATTTGAATCGCAGAAAAAGAGGAGTCTCTGCAGATGAATAAGAGCTTAAATTCATAACTAATGAAAACTTAATCGTCGAGAGTAGTTTCGTTTTCTAAAGATAGTTGAAGTTCTTATTATTTTAATATAAAATAAACTGGTTGTCTGTAGAATTACAACATCAATCAAAATTGTTGTAAAATATTCAATCTTTTTATTAAAGTATCTCTTTTCGAATAAATAAAAGCTATTTTCTGCGTTTTATTCTCTGTACTCACCGAACCCTTCTTGTAATTTTGTCTATAGAAGCCTCTAAATACGGCTGAACTAAACTCAGTAAAACATTTTTTCCTTTTTTGGAAATTATTTGAGAGGTAGCCTAGAACTTTTTTCAAGTGGGGAGTATAGGGCCAGAATTAAAGAGCGAATCGAACCCACAACCTCCAGATCTATGGTCTATGAAATAAGTTGCGCAAAGATTCAGGGGAACACTTTAATCACTTCAAAAGGCATGTTATAAGTTCATATAAACCATTAAAGATCTATTTACATATTTACAAGATTTCATATTTATTACTAATATGGGTTTTGTTAAGTATGAAAAAGCACATCATAAAAAAGTGTATATAAAAGGAAAAGGATGTGTTCCCAGGCTTTACACAATTTTTATTTAGTAGAGTTTTATTCGTAACTGTACATTAGCAAGGACTTGAACTTATCTAGGACTCACACCGAGCATATTATTCGATAAGATTTTAACGTGTCTCTTTCCAATATCGAGTCTGCTAATTCAAGATTTGTTAAATCTTAAAAGGAGAATTAAACTACAATTAATAACAATGGATACTTCCAAGCAGCTCCTTGAACTTTTGATATAGCACAAGAAAGGAGTTTTCTTCTTATTTTTCCTAGTCACAGTTTTAATGTATCTCACAGATGGCGTCTTTCTAATAAATTTAGAAAATGTTTATGACAAAATTAACAATTTGCCTATTTATAAAAAATCTTAAACATAAAACATTAAGTTATAAATTCAAACTCCCAGTAATACACTTAATAACGGCGGGAGGCATCCCATTCCTATCTATTTATACTAATTTAAGTTAAATTGTTACTGCAATTACTGACACCTTATAAGTTATAGGGAAGGTCGGAATATATTTAATGATTTATTTAATTTTGATTCGATTAAGTAGTAATTTAGTAGTAGACACAGTTCACTCCGCTTCGCATAATTTTCTTAGAGCAGAATTGAACTGATGTTGAAATTGAAATTGATTAAACTTATGGTTTTAATTTTATAAATTGTGGTGGTTTTGTTATTTTATTAAAGTACTACTCAATAAAACAAAAATTTTGATGAAACTTTGCATATGACTCTGCTCAGCATAAAGTTAAAAATTGTTTGTGACTTTTTAATCAAGGAAAATATGCATGAAAGAATAAAACACCGCGAAAATGACGACCTTTTTGATGACAATAAAGTGTTATTTCTAGCCTAGCGTTTCAACACTTTTATTTAGTTAATTAGTCCATTAAATACGGCCAATAAATAGATCAAAAAGGAGAAACAGAATCCGTGGGTGTTTTTTTGTAAATCGGAGTCGTTGTGGGTTTTTAGCTCTATTCTAGAAATTGTCAAGCCAGTTCGCGATTGTTCCTGGTTTTTGAGATCTGCAGAAGGCGCTCCCCATTTATGTGGATCTGTGAAGGTCGAAATTTCGACCCCAAAAAAGAACATAGGTTTGGAATTTTTCCGTAAAATTCAACGGAATTCGACTTCATTTAAATTAGACGCCGGAGCTACTCGGAACACTAACCCTATTTTGGCGCAAGCAATTTTAGCGCTCGAAATAGAATGTCCAATTTGTGGAAAATGCGAATTTTACCCCGTTTTTTAACAATTATAATGTTCTTTCGTAGCATTATATAAGATTTGCTACAGGGTTAAGCACTTATTTCTTTTGTTTTCAATTTTTACTAGTAACATGCAGGCAGTCCTCGAGTTACGCCAAACAACATTTTGATACCATTCTTCAATAAAGCCGGTTGCCGGGGATTTTGGCCTTAATGTTAATAACAAAATTTTGTCGTCCGTGTTATCGAGACATATAGGAAAACAAGAAAAAAGAAGTGAAATTACCTCGAATTGATATTTTTTCAGACCAAAGGTATAGTTTTACTATGCTTATTGCGAAAATATTGTGAAAATATTGCCAAATATGTAGTAAATATATAAGTATACTTAATTCTTATAATAAAGCATGATTATTTGATATAAAATGCAGTTTTATTTAAAATAAAACCCTTGTAGAAACCAACTCCTTCATGTTATATGGAAATCTATGAAAAAGAAATGTTTCGACTTACGTCGTTTCGATTTACGTCGCATATTTCGAGAACCAAACATGCTGTAAGTACGAGGACTGTAGTACAAACATGATCGAGGCTATTTTGATCCCTCCTTTTACAAATTGGGGGCATAGCTATAGTATCCAATAAAATTTTATTAGATTTCTTGCTCTTTAACCCGCATATGACTATAATTTGAGTAAATAATGTAAAGATAAGCAATAGAATTAAAAGGTAAGTAATGATAATATCGATTTTATTTTCTTGCGTTCTTTTCTTTTTTTCTATAATTAGAAGGGGTTATGCAGAAAAACGTACCGTGTATTTTTAAAAAGAATTGTGGAAATCCAGTTGGAAACAAATCACAACCCGAAAATAAGATTTTCAATACTTTTTATCCTTCGGGTCTTAGAAAGTTGGCATAGATTTATTGATTATAGATTAACTTTAAGGATAATGGGCCCATTGGTTTCGCTAATAATATTATAAAATATTTATGAATATGCTTTTAAGAAAAATGTAATTAAACGGTAGGTAAGAAAACAGATTGATTTAGAGTTTTAAGTAATTCGCCGCTTTTGATTTTAATGCGTGTCATAATTTTATTATTACTAAATTTGATAGTTTGAGCTAGAAAAACTGGAGCAGAACATATTTGCTAATCAAATCCATCCCCGTTTTGGTAGAAACAACCACTTAATACTAATCAACAAAAGAAACCGTCAACAAACGAAATATTAGCTTACTTAGACCCCGGGGATGGTTTCAAGTTACCATGTCGATAATGACTTGCAAACACAATAAGAGCCTTAAATGAGGTACTATAGTCTAGATATCTATTAACGCACGAGAGGAGGGAATTTCTGGCGATTTCGGGCGTTCATTCCACAACGGCGTTATAATTGTGAACTTCAAGATCAGCCAAGTAAGTATAATTGCCCTGACTCTAGAAATCTCCTGTAGTGCTAATAGTTTTAAATTCACAACGAGATCAAGGTCACGTGCCCGGTTTTAGCCCGGAGGCATCACTCATCTATAACAAATCACTTCCATTGACCGTGCTCACCCGGGGGAAGGAATTTCGCCTCAGGTGAATTTCGATTCGGGGGAAGTGCACTCTTCCGCCTTATTCTGCCGCAGCCAAGATGTGCCAAAATCGATTTCGCCCGTGCCAAGAACGCGCGGCGACCGCACTTCAGGAGCCCAGAGGGCCATAAATCATTCCGAAGCGGGTCCCGGTCCGGGCGAAGAGCCAAATCAACGATTTGTTTACGTTTCGGTCTCCCAATCAAATTACTAAGAGGGACGACCTCAGCCAATAAGAACACTTGCCGCCACCTCAAGTCAGGCGCCTCGTTCTCGAGCAGGGCAATTCGTCTTGGAGCAGAGCAGGAGCTCCGAAGTCGCTGCGGAGACGCCGGGACGTAAGACGAGGGGCTTCGAGAAGCACTCCCAGAGTGTGCGCCGCGAAGGCGATATAAATCAAATCGTCCGTAAGAACGCCCGAAGAGGGTCCACCAACACACGCGGCTCTGACGTGTTTGACTAGCACTTGAGTAGGAAAATCCATCATAAGATCCCGAGCACCAGCCAGGGAGTCTTTTTCGGGCCGTGGAAAACTCAGAATCAGTTCAAGGAGTGCATTCGGGGAAACTGGTTGATCTACTTGCAAGATAGTTTCCTTCGCTAAAGTCCCGTAGTACATTTAGCAAGAAATCCGTGTAAGAGCCGCGGAAAAATGGAAGGTGCGGGACTTAGTGTGACTAGCAAAAGCCTCTCGACGCCGTTTTCGATAAACGATATCCTTACGAGGAACAATACCACGATAACGCCCAGATCGTGTTTCAACACGTTCCGAAGAAAATCAACAGATCTTTCGCTGGAATCCTCCTGTCCGCAGGACGAATTAAGCATCTATAAACTTTCCCAATGTGATCTGAGGGACACGACGAGTGAAAGTCCCGGCTGTGAGGGAAAATCGGAGTCAGAGTGCCGTGAAAGACTCCAGTTCTTCGACGGGTCCGAAAGGGGCGAAAACTCCAAAAGCAGTAGGAGTCCTGCCACACAGGAACGTCAGGATCTTAAGAATGGTGCATTTGACCATAGGGCTCGAATGAAGATGTTTCTGGTGAACGACGATCACCGAGTGGATTACGGACGCGAGTGTGCTATCGACATGCGAAGGTGTGTCACAAGTGAATCAGGTAAGTTGCATTTTCTTTAATGACTTCTTCAAAAACTTTGTACGATTGTACGTGTCATACGGTCGTGGCGCAGGTACATTTTTTCAAACAATCAAAACTGTTGCTCCACTGTTTTTTCTCAAACTTAATTTTTTATGATAAAGTTGTTCATTAAAGCTTATTCACACGCGTATTTACACTTCGTCCTTCTAAATGTGGTTCTTTAACTACAAATGCTTCTTCTTTCTTTGCCATAATTATGCTAAAAAAATCTTTTCATAAATAATTCATTTGGTAATCTTTGTCTGCTCTCTACTTTACAACCGCATTTTAACATGGTTTATTATAATTAATTATTAATTTAAATACTTGGATAAAATTATAATTGTTCACAGTTCTAAACAAAATGCATTTCTCAAAGAAAATGGCTTAGTGTATTAATTGATGTACTATTGAAAAGAAGTATTTTCCTTAGAAAATCTATTAAAAGGTCAGTTTTAGACACCATTTTTGAATTAAGAATGGTGTGTGTCGTTAAATGTTTTTCCTTTATCCTAAATAATTAGTAGATTAAAAAAGAGCACTATATGGTAAAATTTGAACAAAGTGGAGTTTTACGGGGTCGCGAGCTAGTCCTAGTAAACCATATTGGTTTCCATTTCCATTAGACACAAAAATTAAGTAACACGTTCTTCAATTCGAAAAAGAGGAGGGGCTCAGCCAAAGCAATGATTGCATTCAAGTACTACAAACTTTTCGTTAAAGTAAAAAGCCAATAAAAATTTAAATGCTTAAATGTGTTATTTGAATTTGAATAATTTTTAATGCCCATAAGCCTATCCATGTTTTATTTGTTCATTTATACTTTTATTTCAGCTTCTACCGTTTAATTTTGGTTAATTAACAATTGCACTTTTTTAAAGTCTTTTGTTTTTACTTTACACGCTTTAACTAGCTTCACTTGTATGTAAAAACTTCTCGTAAGAAATTTAATGTTTTATATACTTAAAATGTGTAGACATACTCGAGTTTGTACTAGACACTATGACGCTATTATTTATACGGGTGTTTATGTTTTTGAATACATTTCGCCTTTATGTTCTCTTCTTGAATTAAACAAGTTGTAAACTCATTTTAAAATGCCAAGTGTTTTATTCTTGAGAGTAATATAAAAACAAAAGTTTAATTTTGTTTTGTGATTTTAAATATACAATTTATTATTATTCCACTTTTCATATTTTTGCAAAGATCTTAGTTTTCTATGTATGACTTTGACTACCACTGAAATAAAGATGTTTTTCTCTAGGCGTGATTTTTGGAAAAATTTGGAAATTTATTGTTCCACGTAAAAGCAAAACTATTGATAACAACTATGCAAATTTGTGCCTTGTCCCGATGAAACCTCTTCATGATTTATTATTCTTTTCCATTATATGGGTCACCCTCTATGTGCTAGTGGAGCTATTAGCGAAATTAGAAGTCCATTAGAAACTACGCTTCTTGAAAGGCTTTCAAGTTATTAAAGTGGCACACGGCGGCACCGGCTGGCACCTTTAGTACTAGCTTTTATGCTAATTTAGCAATTTTCCCTCCTTCAGACTGTGAATCACCACCCCCGACTTATGCTCAGGGCCAGCAGCACTTAGAAGACAGTTTAGCCAATAACCGAAAGAAGAGGTCGCGTGCAGCATTTAGTCATGCTCAGGTCTTTGAACTGGAGCGCCGATTCGCCCAGCAGCGATACCTGTCTGGTCCAGAAAGGTCTGAACTTGCGAAAAACCTAAGACTAACCGAAACGCAGGTGAAAATATGGTTCCAGAACAGGAGGTACAAAACGAAAAGAAAGCAGATCCAACAGCATGAGGCGGCCCTTCTAAATGCAACGAAAAGGGTGCCAGTTCAAGTGCTGGTCAGGGATGATGGACACTATAGTCATTTATTCGGACAGAACCATTACTCTGCGGGTCTGGACCCGGCGCTTGTGAATATCTATCGGCATCAGGTAGTATAGTACGTTTTAGTAAATTCTAATTTTTTCTGGACCAGTTCCTAATCAGATACAGATGGCGTACGGTGTGCCACTGCCGCAAGTACCATTTCCGTACTTCTATCACCAAAAGGTTCCAACCCCTATTCCTCCCCCGTCGCACTCATCGGTGGATGGAAAATCGCTTCCTCAAAGCTTCTTGTCTCACCTGAAGGGGCCGCTAACTTTCCCAAAATGCGATGGCTCGACTGAAGCTGGTCGTTACTTGAACCAAAGTAGAGAATCCAGTCCGAGGGGAGTGGACGCTCCTGTTTGTGACTTGCCTACTGGACGCACTATTAGTGACTGTGAGTTCCTGGAGGATTGTGAGAATGTGGAAATTGACTAAAATCATCCCAGGGAGGAAGTTTTGCAGTGTAGCATGCGTTCGAGTGGTTGTATAGTAAAGACAAATGAGTGAACTTAAGCAATTTTGTCGATTATTTTAAGCACTGTTGTAACTATAGAACAATAAATGTAAATTTAATGTAAAGTCTAATGAATGGTTTTAATTTGCATGTTTTAAACTACATTTGAAAAATCATCACGCATTGGTTTATTATCGATATCAAACGCGTTTTAAAAAGCTTGTTAAAATATCGGTCAGGATCGTTGAAGAAAGGTCGACATTTTAAGAAGTATTTTTAGGTCCCTTTTAAATTACTTTCTGAAAAGAAAACTGAAGTTTCTTTCATAATATAAAGTATAAGATATATGAAAGTTTCAACTTCAATTTATACAGCATTTTGCTTTAGTTTATACAAAAAACGTAAAAATTCATTAATAATTTGCTTGCGGTGCTTCTGAATGTGCTTACGGCTTTGTATTTTAATTTCCATTTTTAGAAACATTGAACTTTCCACTTATAAAAGTAGTGAAAGCACTAAATCTGAATTACTTTCTAGCTTAAAAAATAATTCGAGTGTTTATTCCATATTTAATTAATAACCAAGTAACTAAGCTTATTCTTTGCGAGAGGCCTGGCACCTGAAATTTCCGGAGGTTTTTCTTTTGCGGCCTGCGGTGTCCCACTTATCGCGAGTTCTCGTTACTTTGCCTTGTGTGTGGTGCCGGATTCAAATTCAGTCTTGAATTTCGTTGTAACATATTTGCGGATTTTAAAATTCCTTTGAGAATTCCGAAAAAATTCGAATGGTGCGATAATACTCTAATTTCTCGGCGGTAGTACGTTAAGTGCTAGCAACCCAAAATTCTGGAGTGGGCACCAGACAAGTCTGGGTGGTTCCCCACTTAGTTACGCCTAGGTTAATAACACTTAACAACATTTGAAGTCAAATGCGGATTCTAAAAATTTATTATATTTTGTTTGAATACAGAAGTAAAAATAAAATTTAATTAACGTATTTTCCCAGTTCTTTGTATAAAAAATTACAAAAGTGTGATTAAGCTTTTTTTCCGTTTTCGACAGAAAAATATAAAAATAATTTCGAAATAATAAAAAATGTAAATAAAGTTCAAATAATTTTCTATTAAAAATTAGCTAAACTTGACTGTAGAAATTTATTTAATTTTGTAATTCATAAGCTTCAAGATTTACTCGATTTCCAAAAATTCCAGTTTGAATTTTTTGAACGCAAATCCTCAACTTAAGATGTTGAAGCATCGCTTTACACTTCAAGAGATAATCCGATCATCTAACAGTACCAATCTAGAAAACATAGGGCAAATTTAAAAAAAATATTTTTCTTCAAGTGATGAACGCCTAAACGCCTCATCCCATTAGAAAAAAAATTATGATACGGAAAAACAACATCAAGCGCCATTGGATACTAATGTTTTGTGTCAATTAACACTAGAAATCCACTAATAATCATCCTACTACTTCAAGTGCTTCAAATTTATTCGACTAAACAATCAAAACCACTGTACGGTCGCAAGTAGGACTACTGGAGCTGTTTATATTTCGGAAAATATTTTCTCTGTCAAGTGTTTACTGCTCTCACTAGCCTAATAGCAACTATAAAGCTACTTATCGTCCGTGTTCTTGAATTTCTCAAGGAGCTGTGACATGAATAAGTGCACTGTAATTGCTAGTAAAAGCATCTATTTTCTTCTGTTAAATAATATTTGATTACAGCCGCGACGAATTCCAGTTTGACTGATTACGTATGAGGTAAAGCATTCAATTCACGCATTCGAAAATTTCATAGTATACTTCTTAAAAGTATAAACAAGAATCTCTTCTCGAATCGAGTGGAAATTCTAAACTTTGCGTGATATTAAAATGCAGTCTAGGGCCTTTTGAGTGGTCAAATGTTAAAAATCGCTATGAAATCGAGAACTGCACCGCACGCAGTAAAATTGATCTTATGGCAAGTGCTTTTTAGAATCATCTGCTTCCTTGAAATGGGATTCACCGATCTTATTATGTCTTCAATGTGCAGATGATAGCACTTGAGTCGCGGGCGGAGTAATCAAATTCAATTGATAGTATCAATTTTTTTTCCAAGAATCACACCGACGTAATCTATCGTACGTCAAATAGGTCATTCAGTGACCTAAATAATACGTAATTTGACCTGGAGTCATGACAACGGCTACCTTCGGATGTTTATAGTCTTGTGTAATGGTTTCCATATTCAAATTATTTGTGCGGTAACCTCCCAGAAAACGCCTTTGTTTCGACGTCTATAATGTTTACAGTCATTAGTAGCTACTTGATATTGTTTAGTACTGGCATTCCACAGGGGCAATGTCAAGCATAAGTGGAGAAAGCCACTTTGGTAGTCGTCACCACATAGTGGGCAGGCTACTTAGCCACTTGGGATTGTCGAATTCGAGAGGTTGATTTAGGACGTGTACGTTAAGATTTAGCTTAGACCACTCCGGTGTTCTGGTCAAGCGAGTGCCTCACCGTTTCTTGCCAAATGCGTCTGTGTGGTCATGTGGGAATGGGAATTTGTGAAATTTTGCCCAAAATTTTCATTTTTGTCTGTCGACTATCTCAAGTATTTACAAGTATGCCTGGATTTTGGATCGAAGAGCAAAGAAGGAGTCTTCGTTTTACGTAATCCGTCTAAAGTGGACTTATAAATTATTGATCTTGCGATTCATCTTAAGTATTGCAAAGTGAAGGACTATTTTTAGTTAAATGGTGTAATTCGGACCCGGCCACTTGGAAGCATTACAATCGACCACACGAACATTATCATTAGTGGCGTACCATCCAATTTTCAAATGGATCTTGATTGCGGATCGTTCCAAGAAGAGTTGAAGTAGGTCAAGGGAACTTGAAAGTTGTAGAAAACATCATAATAACGCTATCATGTTTTAAATGAACATCTTCTATTTTTTAAATAAATGATACAACAAATTTTTAGAAATCGATGTGCCAACAAACAGATAATCAAAAATGCAAAATTTCGCAGTAATACGGGGATATTGAAAAATGCTCGTATTTTTAAGAGGACACTAAAATTAATTCTAATTTAGTGTGAACATTTTATTTCTTATAGCTTTTAAAAGTTAAGGCGCACAGTATTGTATTAGAACTATTATTGAAAGAGAATTAATTTTATTTACCGGGTTAAAAAACTCTCATTGTTATCATAAATTCTAGGAAACTTTTTAAATATATAGTCCTGGGGTTTTGGAAATAAATTCAAATTACAATACATCATAAAATAAATTCATCATGCAGAAATGTCAGCAAAGGGTCAAATCTGAACGGGTTTTCTTAAAGACAACTTAAAATAATTTTTTATACAATAAAAGAAGAAGTAATAAATTTATAATAATTAAATAATCCTTTTATTAAAGTTTCTGTAAACGTTGTGGTTATCGTTAGTAGTTTTTTCTTTGTAAATTAAAGGTTTCTATTTGCAAAGCATATTGATTGAAACAAATTGTAAACGTCTTGATTTCTTTTTAAAAAGCAGTTGCTTTACAAATGACAACAAAAATGAATAGAAGAATGTTATGTTCAGCTGAAGCTACAGATTTTGAATTTTGAAAATTTTCTAAAATATCTTATTTTGCTATTAAAACTTAGAATTCATAAGATAATAGAACATTTGGAAACAAAGATCTTAAAATTTCTACTGGTTCAACAAGAGTTGGTGAATCAATAAATCTACAGCCAACTCAAAATAATCAGACTTTCTTACTTTTCCAAAGCAATCAGATCACAGCTAAGATAGCCCACCAGATCACAATAATTCAACAGATTCAGTTTACGCTGAATCCGTCATGTACGCCGGTCGCACAATAACAAATCAAACATCCAAAATAAATTAGACGTGCATTCCTCGATGTTATTGGATCAATTGTGCTATTTCCGAGTGATAAAATCAGAAATTGCCCCATTTCTCTGATCTCGGAAGATATTTACTCTTTTTGGCCTTTGTAGTCGCCCCATTCAGCAAACGGTCGTAAAAAGTCAAGTGTGAATTGAAACACGTAAACAGACCTCTTCATTTAAAGGCTCCCAAAAGACTCCTGTAAACGATCTCGTGCGGTACGATGAAAAAAACTAAGACGATTCTGAAAAAAATTCGAAAGTGACTCCAGAAGACAATTCTGAGAAGAATGTAAAGATGGAGACCAAGGAGCGGAGGTGGCACCCGAGACACCAGAGCGCTAGTGCTCCGCTAATTTGTTTATATGTGTCGCGCTTTTGTACCCCACACTTTTTATTTTCTTAATTTTATTACGTTGAGGTGATCGTTAGTGGAGGATCTGTTGAGCACATGTTCACCAGCTCGGTTTTCTATCTTAAGATCACTTGCACGTTTACATCCCGACATTGTTTGGATATTGTGTGTTCAAATCTAATAACATTTAACGCACTGAGAGAATTTCGATCACTAAAGTCGTGAAAAGTTCTTGTGGATAAAAATTTGGATCGTGGTAGCTAGAGGAATTTCAGATCTTGCAGAAAACAACCCTGTGATTTTCACAAAATTCCAAGGGCTTCCCACGAAAAACAAATACTATAGAAAAATCAATTAGTTGGCCATTGACTCCATTAACTGGCATTCCAGCATTCTAGATCTCGGACAGAAACCTGATATTTATATTGAAGGCGAGTTTTACTCCCTTTTAGGAGCTATGAAATCCAAAACCCCAAAAATTTAGTCTAGAGCGGCTCTCGGATAAACAAACAGATTCTGAAGAGCTATTTTCATAATCTGTCCGATCTAGAGGCCAAAAGTCTTAACCCTTAGGTGTTTTGGTGGCGAGAATAATGGAATAATGCTATAGTGGTACGCATCTGGCATTATCTGGCGCGCCCAGCAAATGGAAGAGACACAAACAAAACTCCCCGCAAGACATCGTTTAGCACTGATGAGTTTTTCACTTAAATTTTAACAGGCCACATCCGCTCCAACGCCCGGCTAGGCAGCTCATTACTTAAAATTTGATTTGTTATCTCACATGGCTTTACAGAAAATTTTTGGTCTCTAGCCATTGTAAACAGGGAGTGACGTTAGCAATATCTTTCGCGATTTTAAGAAAATCAAAAACGCGCCTTGGAAGTTACGCACCCCTAAAGTCTGAGTAATATTCAATGCGACTTGGGCCCTACAGACCCACTTCAGGCTTCGGAAACAGAGACCAAGTAATTACTAAAAGGATTAACCAATAGAGCATTTATCAGTCGCAAACATTCTCGCATTCGATGTATTAAATAAATTAGAAAATTATGTTTTAAAAATGTCTAAAAACACCCTTTAGATTTTCATTTTAGTCATGTAAAAAAAGTTCCTATTTTCTTAAAATGTCATTAACTTACAAATTTACAGAAATTATATAAAAACAAAGGTCCACTTTGATTAGACTTCTAATGATTTTCTAAAGATAAGACTCTATAATGAAATGTGCCTTAATAAAGATATTATTACCAATTTATCGGAATTTGTAAAACAACGAGTGAGTAACTTTTCCAAAAATTCACTATACCACCTTTAGACTGGTCCAAATTTGTGTAAATTCGTGTATAAAATAATGAAATGAGAAGATCAAACTGAAACGTCTTTTTGAATTAAATTATAAATTTTGTATAACATTTTTAAGGAGTTCCGTGCAATATTTATGTTATTTTTTAATGAAGAAAAAGAAGAGAAAGGAAGAGAAGAGTGCTAATTAAAAGTCGGCATGTGAAAGCTCGTTTAAATAATTTAAGAATTTTTTCGTCGGTATAATGCGCATTTAGTCCCTTGTATGTTTTACATCAAATTCTCACATGAAACTTTTTTGGAAAATGAATTTTTAAAGTGAATTCCTGAATGGTAAATTTCGAGACATTTTTTTTAAATTTAATATACGCATATAAAAAGTGAATGTTCTAAAAATCTTGTCCATTTGTCCACTAATGAAAAAATATATTTTCGAGTTTTAAAAATCCTTTTAGGAGTTCATTGCAATGGGTATTTGTAGAGCTATCTTTAAATTGTAAAAAATTAGGCAAAAGTTTTAGGCTTAGGGCTACCTACAATAGAATTTCAAATTAAGGCTTAAGGTACTTTTTCTGTGACGGGGAGGTGAGGTACCCTGTACCTCCTCAATTATCTCTTTGACTTTCTTTTATTAACGGTGAATTAAACCCAAGAAAACCTTTTCATTTGAAAATTATTCAATGACTCTCGCCGGCAGCTTCCATCGTCCTTACAACAGCAATTTGCCCACCGCACCGCACCGCATCGGCAAAATGCCTTGACGGGGTGTGGTGTGTAACACCATTCGAGTCTCCTTGCACGTCCTTGATTGGTCTCCTTAAGAAATTATTCTTTTTCCTCCCAACCGGAGGACGAGCAGAAGAAAAATGGAAAATTGGCTCTTTTCCTTTACTTCCAACAAAAGTGTAATTGAATGGCCACTAAATTGCTCCTAATTTCGGGTACCTCGAATTGAATGGGAAAGTTCTCCTCTGGGCAAAAATGGGACAAGCTCGCAGTTGCTGGTTGGAATCGGGATTTACCAGGTTGGAGTTAAACTCCTCGTGTGGAGTACCCTCCAATTTTTATCCAATTTTGTGTTTCCGTAATTTCTGAATGGTGAGGAAAAAAAGGGCGTAAGGTGATTTTCGACATTTTCAGATCTTTCGTACTTCTGCTTAAGGTGTCCTTACCAAGTTCTTTCGAGCAATTTTCTCCTCCCCCGCCCCGGCAGCACCTTCAGGATACCGAGTTCTACGTGATGACTGTGAACGTACTTTTATCTCCCAACTTTTCTTTGGTGGGCAGTTCACGGTGTGGATGGGAGGTCGACGACCACCTTCGATTTTGCATTTATTGGAAATAGCGGCTAATTCGCGGTTAATTGCCCAAACACGTCCACCTCAGACCTCGACTGCGATCAATAGGCAACAAATTAGTGCGCCCTTTTACATTGCCGACATGGCCTGCAAGTGAGGCAATTTGAACACGAAAATGCGCCCAAGAACAAAAGTTCGATCCGGAAAGTGGAAGGACACCGACTTAGAAAGTGCAATCCTCCCCCGACGGGTCACTTGGCTCCGGCTAAGGAGCATTATCCGTAATTCGAGGATAATTGGAGTATTGTTCACTCATTTCATTTCCATTGTCTGCAGGCACAATGCGACTTTTTGGGAGTAGTGTCCCTGACTCCATTCCAGGCTAAGGACCGAGGACTAGGACTTGCTAGACCTTGCGGGAACGTGCATGGGCGGGCCCCGTAAGATATGCGGTTAGTCAGACGGAAGTTAGCCCGACATAATCCCTCAGTTTTGGATTGTTGGTAGGCATTGGTGGCACGACAAATATGGGTTACGGCTCGAAAGCGTGCTTTATCACTTGGTCGTGGAACGACGTCATGTGATGCATATGCTTTTTCACGTCAGTGATTCACAAGAGGGGATTATTAGAGACGAGTGCCTTCTAGGAAGATGTTTTGCATAAGTTCGCACTCGCAGTGAGTGTTCGAGTGGATTAGTGGGTTTCACGGGTAGTTTTGAAAGCCTCTATGGATTTTAATAGATGTTCAGAACGAGTTGTCTTCAAAGTCAGAGGGGAAATAGGGAAATAATCTACTTAGATATTTGGTTAACGAATTTGCGAGATAATCATGTGACATTTTTGGGTTCTCAAAGCATGAAAACAAATAAAATAAAATCTCGTGTTTTGTGGGCACTGGTCTAATAGTAACTATCTGTCCAGTAAATATATAGGAAATATATGGAAGATTTAGACTTAGTATTTATTTTAAATCGTGAGAAATCTGCATCCCCAGTTCCTAATCTCCTCGAAACTAAGAGAGCTCATAAATTTATGATTAACTAAGTCTTTAAGGAAGCCCCTTACATAAACGAATCGTTCATCATCGAGTTCCTTCTAGGAATCTTCTACAAGTCCACTCCATTCAGAAACTGCCATTGTTTATTATCGCAACGTACTTGTTTGGGGAATGATCCATCCAAACATCGTCTTTCAACTTGAATGCTCGATTCAACCATTTTTGGATGACTTTTTCTGTTAACGAATGTTTGTTTACGCAAGGACCGTGAGTTTATAGCGGGGATCAGCCACCACATCTGCTGCGAGCGCCCCGGCGGATTTAAATAGACTTGTTACTGCCTATTTTGATCGCATTTCGAGATCATTAACGCCGAACATCAGTTGCAAGTGCACGCGTGCAGCACTCGATTAATTACTAATTACTCTTCGGAGGTGAAAGATTTACTGCCAGTTGATTACAGACAATAAAAGAAATGGCGAGCGATTGCTTTGATTTATCAAGGTGCTTTTTCCGATCTCCGATTTGTGTACATACAATAGACGTTAAATTGAAAAAATCAAAATTGAACTGTTCCGTTCGTGCTTGAGGAACTCCCAGTGCTAAATATTTCTTAATGAATTTTCAATGGAACTGAGTCTCATAAAGTTAAGAATGTAAGATCTGCCTGTTCGCGCTGGGATGTTTTGAGATACTAAAAACTTTAATTTTCTTAAGGATGATTTTTATTACTGATTACTCAATCACAGAATGATACTTTTCTTACCGGTTCTCGGACTTCCTTCTCAAAAGGTCAAATCCTTTGCTATAGTAATGGAATGAAAAGTTTATACCTTCGTTATGTTCAATTCTATAATCTTATAATTTTGAACTTTTAACATCTTTCGAGAACATTCAAGAATAGTATCATTAAATGTATTTTGATATAGTTAATTGGAACGTGTTAAAGAAAGAATATTTAAATTTGAATTCTACGCATCGTATCCCTAAACCTATTAACATTTGAAATAAATAAAAAAGAGATTTTTTTATGATTAGTCTGAAGTCAACATCAGATATTAGTACTACATAAATTTTTAATCAAGAATCAATTTCTTAGAATTTTAAAATTAAATTACAAGAATAGGCCCTAGAGCCAGTTGTTCTTAAATATTTGAACGACAGTTCTCAGCGAGTTATTAGCACCTAATGACGTCAGTACAATTGCATTTTATACATGCCCATTAGGAAGCCAGACCTTACTAACCAATTAATTAAAACTTTAGTATAATTTATTTTGTTTTTCCATTTTAATTTTTATCAAAGTAGAACTCCCTGCGTGCAAGTGCAGGGGGGTTTCGTAGTGGACCATAATCACAACATTTTACCCATCAGCCGTTCTGTGTAGTGGCATTATATTGACATATCCTTCGACAGGCGAGCCGTCTGATTGTTTATGTTTCAAATTTAGTTTCATAGATAATCTCGCAATTGCAATCTGGCCACTGCGTGCTGCTCGCTACACGAGGCAGTGGCGGTTTAATTGCTGACCATTAGCAACACAACTTTTCCGGCCACGATCTGCGCGAATATACTTGTCATAAATCACGACTATTAGCGATTTTGAGAACCATTTGAGAGGAGTGGAAATTGCAGTTTCGATTGCATCTCGCGCCTGCAGATGCCCGCTTAAGTGCGACCATTCGACGCAGTAGTGCGTTTCGGACGATAGGCGCACGTAAACACAATGCGCGTTTTACAGCAGCAATTTGCTCGAAGGGAATTCAGTGTAACATCGAATTTTGCCAGGAAAGATATTTAGTTGCATCGTTTAAGAGTAATGCTTCGTAAAATTTGAATAGTCTAAAAGATTATGATTTTAAAGCGGAGATCTGCAAGGTCGCAATTGCGCAGGCCAAGTTCATTACTTTTCTGATAATCGAAAAAATTGTCCAAAACGTCGAAAAAATGAATTGATTTTCATTGAATAGAATGAGAATATGACTCTAGAATATCTGAACAATATTTGAAGATTTCCAGAACATTCGATTCTGCAGGTAAACGAATCCATCTCCAAGAAATAATAGCAATAGTAACCACAGGCAATTGAGACTTCGTAGTTAATTTTTTTGAAATGAGGTTTTTGCCGCTTCTTAAATTTTGAACTTTTTGTAACTCTATGAAGAGTTGCTATGCCTTTTTAAGCATTTTCATAAGGCACTAATATTTGTTAAAAGTTCGTTTCGATTGCAAATAAATCACGTAGATTTCGAAAATAAATCTGAATAGTTTACATCAAGTGTTTTGATGAAGGATCGCTTTTCGGTATTAATAATTCTGATTTAAAACATTGATGAAAAATATATAGGCTCACATTTTATTAAACATGCTAATGGATTTAAAACTAACACTAAAGGTATTTTCACTCACTTCCATGCCTCTTTGCCTTATTCTCAAATGTAAATTTTCAATTTTCATATGTTCTTTGTCTATGCCTTTTCTAATGATTTTTAAAAAGCTCTGAAACACGAAAAACCTTTAAACAGAGCCTTTTCAGAATTAACAGCCATACTTTCTTCAGGTTTTCAGATTGATCTATGAAAATTGAAATGCCACTGACCGTTATTGAAAGAGAATCTAATTTTATTTCAAAAATTTTATTCCAAACACTTCTCATATTTCACGGAACTTCCGCGGACAGACATCGTTTTCGCAGCAGGTGCTTCGTGTTTCCCCCCACCCGACAATAATTTCATTTCAGGATTTTCACAAAAATTTCACACGAATTCGTTCTTAATCAAAAAAAACCAAACCGCTCGTAACCGACCGATTATTAAATTTAAATTTAAATGTGTGGATAAACTTTCATCCAGAGGAAGATGGATGAATGCCATAAAGCTCTTCTAGAGGGTTGGTTTGAACCCGGGTTAAGGAGACCTTTTTCTAATCGAAAAATGACCAAGGGTCTTGTACTGGCTAAAGTTCTAGGATTTTGCATCGGCTATGACCAGCACAGGGTCTGAATAAAATTATTGTACAAAAACTAAAACCACGATTTTCTGAAATAATAAGAAATTTTCGAAGCCGGTGTAAAATGAGTCAGTAGAACACTTTTAGTTTTAGTTTGTGTGAAATCTGGTGCTTGCATGCTGCTAGCAGTCGTAATAAGCTTTATCCGAAGTTATGAGGTGGTGCTCTAGCCTGCCACATGGACGATTCGCTGGGATTCTATCAAAATCCCTGCGAGAAGATTTTCTTCTAGACCTTTAAAAACGTTACTCCTCTTTTGTTCATCTAACAACTAACAATAATCATCTCTTAGATTAAAATATACTAACGTTGTATTTTTACTTATAAGCTATTCTATCAATAAAAAGATAAATTTCCGGACTAGTAGTCTATTTGTAAAATTTTAAACATTGTTTTACTAAATGGGAATTATTCTCCCGTTAATTTTAAATTCTAGACCTTTTAAAGTTCATGCAAAGTAACTTTATGACTTTATTAGATTTACTAGACCCTTTGTTCAAGCTTGTAAACTCTTTCATTTTTTACTGGTGAATCAATTTTTTATGAAATATATCCTTCAATTTTTATATAAATACATTTAATTAAACTGGTCGAGTTAAACCTGGATTATTCAATACCACTGACTACGTACTCCCACTCAAAACGGGAAAAAAGAATCCTTTTAAAAAGGTCGCGCAAAACGCCACTATGAGTTAAAAAATTTTGAGTACTGTGAGTTTACTTTGTCCAGTGCATTGGGACATTCTTCGCAAACTAAAATTAGACGACATACCCATTGACTTCAACAATTGAAAATACGGTAAAAATACTTTTAAATAGTGTACGAATGGTACAGGCATTAAATTTTAATATTATTTATGCAATTTTGCCTAAGGCTTTGTCTTCTTTAATCCGACACTAAACGGTGAAAAGCAAAAAGGTTGCTGATACATCCTCATTTCTTTATAAAAAGGATTCTTGAACTTATTTGAGGTAGGAGATTTTTCTTCTAATTCAGTTAATTCTCTTATCCAAAGTAATAAAACCTCTAATGCGTAATTTGTGCCCTTGCTGATGGTAAGGAAAGGGAAAATAAAGTTGACTAATTAAAATTGATTGATATTGATCGATTGACTTGGTACTTTGACTGAGATAACTTTTCTGTGGAAGAACTCGCCAGTGCACAGACAGAAAGTAGGCGAGCACAATGGATTTAGAACCATTGAAATTAATTTTATATCATGGACATAAAGATCTCTAAAACTCTATGAATGCGTACAGATTATTTAATTTCATAAAGAAATCGATTTGACTTAATTTTTCTCAATTTTATAATTAATTTACATGGCTCTGGGGGGCGGAAAGCTAAAGCACTATCAAATTTGATTATTTTTTTATACAGCAAATCTCTTTAAGAAAATGAATCTTGGATTTGAACAAAACCATATATTTCCTAAAGCATTTAATTTTCTTACAAAGTCCAGATGTCTTTTCGAGAAAAACACTTCTTTTGTTGCTATAAAATTTGACGAGATGGCGAACACAAGCGAACTTGTCCTCATTACCGTCTTTTATTTTCTGGATTCTTAGAGTTCACATCTGAAGTATTTTCAATCAAAAGTGGTTCGATCTTATACAAAATAAATTTTGAAGTATGAAAGCCCTAGGTAATCCCCATTATCTCTCCTGTAAGAAACATTTAAAGGGACAAATCTGCTTCTGTACGTCAGCTCCTCATGTGCTTGCCTTATTTTTGGATCGTAACAGATTCTAATCTTTAGTCCTTTATTGTTATTGCCTCCTGCTCGGATAATTTCAACACACTTAAAATCGTTACAGATAAAACCGTTCATTTCACAATTAGGCGAAAACTGCTCCCAATGGAAATTCCATTCCAGTAGCAGGCGATAAATAAAAGAATTGAATCGAAGTCAGCTTCAAATTTTTCTCATGTGCAGAATTGACAAGCCAGATATCACGTAAAGACAGGTCTTTGCTGCGAAGGTTTAGAGCCTCTCCACACAATTCCAAATGCACTGACAACCTGTAGCAAGCAGAATTGCTAGGGTACGGAAGTAAAACAACGGGCCTCATAAAATGTTTTTTATTCGATAAGTTAAAAATAAGGAGGGGAATGATACGCGTCCGTTATAATTCTGAGAAAATTCGATTTATTCAAAAATCGTCAAGCCAAGAGCATTCGTTTCGAATACCAATGTAAGTCTGTAATTGATTAGTTTCTGAACATTAAACCTACCGCAGAGCTACACATATAAACAAATAAATATTTACAGGGTTTACAGCTACATTTACAGTACACGATAGTTACAATCTACACATTCATATGTACACATATAATACAGGTAGACACAGAAGCCGCCCCCGCGCTGGGGGCATCCCTTACACAATTAATTAAATATTGCAAAAATAAGTCTAACAAGTTTTCGCTTTTTTGAGCTCTGGGAGCCTACTGACGTCATTTTTCCTAAATATCACTTTTGCTACAAACAGGTGTTGGTACACTGGTGTGTGTGTTGGTTTTCGCGCGACTGGAGGGGTTATTATCTTCGTTGAGCTTGGGTGTGGTTGAGACGGGCACTAGCACAGTGTCATCAGGGTGTCAAACTCATTTCTGGGGACTGGTGGCCTCCGTCTCGTGGATGGGCTTCTTCTTTAAAATACTTAAATCATTAACATTTTCTAAGAAACTTTTATGTGCTGACAATGCCTTCACACTTTCAACATCCTTTTTTAGTTCCTCCATGTCGCGCTTCAGCTTAGCCCGTCTGTTCTGGAACCAGGTGATAACCTAAAGACACAAAACAAAGCCAAATTAAAACTTGGTCAAATTTATTGCGGATATTTTGGAAATCTAGACCAGCAATTTTATCCAATCAAAATGTTGAATGAAAATTTTATTTCTACGCGGATTGAAGAACATATTTTCTCGTTTGTTAACTTAAAGGAGGGATTTAATGTCGTTAAATGTGTCAACTTGGAATTTGTTCAGTTTTATTTTTAGGCCAAATTATAAAAATAAAAATTGTGTTAAAAGCGAGGTAAATTATTACTTCTTTATATGTTTTTAGTTATTTAGGGACCACTACATAGAAAATTTGCAAATGAACCAGGAATTAAAGAGCTCGCTTTCAAAATCACGGTCTAAATGGTTAATAACATTTTTTGTTTCAGAATACTCTTCCGCGGTCCTCAAGTCTATCATGTTTTCGTAACAAAGGAATATTATTCGAGTTTTCAGATGTTCTCCTTCAAAGAAAATGATTACACTTTATAAAAAATGTTGAAACTTCTAACATATTTTTACAAACTATACAACATTAAGATTTTAATTATTAAAGTTGGAAGTGAAGCAAAATTAAGAGTTTCATATTCTTAAATTCGTATTTATAAAATCGGTAAAAATAGCGTTGACTTAGCTAAAATTTTGTAACATACAAAAGACTGCGTAATTATATTTAAAAAATTTGTATTTTTGATTTTCAGGCGATCTAAGCCTGACTTGGTTTCTAAACTTTAAAAATTCTTAAAGAAATATTTTATAAATTTTGGAAAATGGGACCACAATTTACTTTCCTTTTGGCTTCTGGGGGTGAATATTAAAATTTTAAAATCAAAACGCTTTAGGCTAAGCGTTTGTATATATACGATTAAAACAATGGACAAATCTGTTAAAAAAGTGCTCAAATTACGCTGGTTCTTTTATTTATACAAGCCAAGCTTTTAAAAAAATAAAATGGCTCACTACATACACGAAAAAAGAGTTTAAATACTTTTTAAATAGTTGTTTTATATCCCAGTTGGCCGATTTTCGACACTTCTACAGGTAGAAGATAGTTCCTTAGATTTGTAATTGCAAGTTGGTACAAAAATATTACAGCTCTTGAATTTTGCTGCCGTTTGTTCTTTGAGTACACATTTATAAATTTTTCGATTAAACTTTTAATCAAAAATCGATCTCAAATTATTAAAAATATTTAAAAAAATTATTTTCGACGATTTTTATTTTTATTTCTGGTTTATTTTTACCAACATTTTGTACACATTATTAAACTTTTTGTAAAGTTGCTGTCCTGAAATCCCATCAGCGTTTCAACTTACTTGAGCGTTGGATAGGCCTAGCGCGGCCGCGATCTCGTCCCTGTCCGCCGGCGAAAGGTATTTTTGGTAGAGGAATCGCTTTTCCAGCTCGAATATTTGGTGGTTTGTGAATGCCGTTCGCGATTTTCGCTTCTTCTTTGGTTGGGGTCGGGAGGCAAACAAGTTTAAGTGAGATTGATCTGAAAGAGGAACGAGATGAGATGTTAAACGTTACAAAGTCCACTATTGCAAATCTTAGTTATTTCTACAATTTCGTAAATATTAAAAAGCATTAAATCCATAAGACGGTAAAAAATGATTATCTATTTTTTTGTACCATCTTGTTGACGCTGATGAGAGTATTTTACAGGAGAATTCAAAAAAGTTATTTGTTCAAACTTTGCACAAGCATAAAATCGTTCAGGTTTCGCTAGACACAAGCATTAAGTGTCTTTTTGGGATACAAATTGGAGATGGCCTTAAAGACAAATTGGGGGTGAGTCATATGAACCAATATGTTCACTGTTCAATGCCGTGCCGGCGGCGGCGTTTAGATTCCTAATTCTCGGAAGGCGGGCTTCAGATGAAGCTTCGAATTCCTCGAACAGGTGCTAATTTGATGGAGAAAACTTCATCAATTTTTCCTTAATGGCCACTGACGGTAAACGCAGTGAACTAATAAACCAACAAAGATAACGCCGTAAAATTCAATTCCATTCACTCATGTCTACTTGGCTTTTCTGGGAATTCTACAGATCGCTGCCGTTGAGCCATTGCGAAACCAATTGATCAAGGTGTGACCATCAAATCCGGCTGTCCAATCTGTCGGCAGGTGAATCAAAGCAATCGCTCCGAGTCTTGTTAATTTAACAGGCATACACCTCTAATCACCGGATCACATGAGTTGAAACCGACAACAATCTGAACGATACTTCCGCCAATTACACTATTAGACCTGATGAATTAGGCATATTGCGCCTGCGCACATTGAGGTGTATTCTAAGACACTTTATTCAGGTAACCGCCATAAAACACATTTTTGAACACACTTACCTGAATGTTCTGTCTATTGTATTTCTGGCGGCCCCTTATACCCTAAGATCCGCTTAGTAGGATCTTCTAGACATGCGATACGCCAATAAAAGTATCATCAAGGCACCGTGATCGCGACTAACTAGGTAAGGTCCGGTGAATCAAAGATCAGGTGAATATGGTTTTTCTGGCTATGGGCTGTCGTTAGCCTTTTATTTATATGGCATGTCTCCCGCCAGCGAACACCGTTCCCAAAGTGGCTCCCTCGTAACAATTCGGAAACCGCCGCGCGTTAGGAACACTGCCCCAGAATTGGAATCCACAACAGTGGAGCACCCATAATCCGTCCGAATGGGCCACAAAAACAAAACCGTCGATGAAAGGCCGCATTAGAAAACCGAGAAGACCGCAGAGACGAAAGCGCGCCGCAACGCGATTAGCGAACGGCCTCAAAGGCGGTAGCGCATTCCTTCGATCGAAAGTTAATTAGATGTAAATTTGGTGATCCTCGCGGGCAGTCGTCGTAGGTCTGATCTTTTCGTCTTATTACTTCCAGCCCGTTTTGGAGCTATCGATATAGGGGCGAAGATGAGCTCGGCATCTTCGTCTTGGCCCTTCTCGCCCGGCCGATCTGGCCATCCGGTTATCCGGCAGCAGGAGCAGCAGCTTCTTAACTTCTTATCGTATCATGTTCCTGGAGTAATTGGCGAGAAATTCCCTGGCGGTGGGCAATCAGCTAGCGCATACAGTGTGATAATTGAGTCTTAAGATCTCGGCGTTTTCGATGTATCTGTGGAGATTATCTGTTTCGGTGGCTTTTGATCATACGATGATCGTTTGTCATGAGCTCCCCCCGCCAGATAAAGCAGAAGGGAGATGCCCCGCGAAGGGAATTAATTCACATTATCTCGGCGATTTGTTGCATTGTAAACGATGGCTTATCTCGTGGGATGCAGAAAAGAGGACAACTAAATGATCACATTCAAATTAGAGGTGATTAACGTCGCATGAAATTAAGATAAGACGTAAATGGAAGGTAGCCACCTGTTTGATTGTTCCGCTTCTGCCAGATTGGACCGACAACGTGCTGTGCCGCGCCGTTGCCACTGTTTCGCGCCGGCTCTTTCGTGCGACAATGCGGCTAGTCGAATGAATTTCGTGAATAAAAATTTTACGAGAAATTTTGAGTGGGCAACGAGCTAAGTGGAAATAGAAAATCGATCGTAAAATTCGGTCTTCGATCTTGAGAAACTGCCTCAATTGCCTTACTACCAGATTTCGTTATTCAATTTTTATTTAATTTGGACATCAAGCCCTCGCCGTAGGTAGCGCAGAATGCGTTTCATTTTTTTCGAGTCGTATAATTGGCTAAACACTTAATAAGCATGATATGGAGTTACGACTGTTATTGCATCCACTTTGTGTTTCCGCAAAAGCAACAGACCTCCTTATGTACCATAAATTGTGACCTCCTTTAAATGAATTTTGATATTTGATTTCCTCTTAATCTGGACTATGCTATTAAAATAAATAGAAGAATTAAGGTCAGTTAGGTTTTATGGAAATGTTTCGAATAATGGAATAATGGAATTCAATCCTATTTACAGCGGAACAGAAAGTAGTAAAAAAACAACAAATTACACCTTTTGTCGGAAATAATCGGAATTAAAATGCTATAACACTATTTAAAAGACATATTTGAAAGTATAATGTGATAGTTTATTATATGTTCAGAATTCTAGAGAAAAAAGAGAAGAAATTACAATTTCCCGCTTCTACCTCCAGTGGGTAAGTTTTAACAATTAATCCTTAGGGAACAATCAGAGATACGACTATGCTTGTGATTAAAATTATTTCTCTTATTTATTTTAGTAATGTAATACTGCAAACGATCTTGCAATTGAAAAAGAATGTCTAAAGCATACAACAACAACGGGATAGTTACAAGTCGACATTTTATAGTGTATTGAGAGTTTGGCAATTTTCTAAAACTGAATTTAGATTTCTCTAAATTTGCATATAAGTTCGGGTTCCATAGCATATTTTTTTAATTTTTAATAGCAGTTATCAGTTCTCTTTAAACTTAAACAATGCTGCGATGTTTTAGATACATTAAACCATATATTTTGAAACTTACCACAAAGTTTAATTTAATTAATTAAATTATATTTCAGAATTCAGAATAAAGTCGTTCATTATGAAAATGAGCTAAATTCGCATGAATACAACTTTTGCCAAAAACATGTCAGTAATATGAAAAAGAAGTTAATGAACCACAATTTTGAATTTTCCAAATAAAACGAGGCACGAAATCTGCTACATACAAGTATAAAAATAATTAACTTTGAAGCTATCTATTACTTTGCAGCAAAATGTTTTTAAAAACGACAGTAAATTACTTTTACGTCCTTCACATTCTAGTAAATTAGTGATAATAGTCCGTGGAAAACCAAACAGCATAATGCAAAAATATTACAAAATGTACTTTAGTCTAAAACTTTTAAATGTGTAAAGTCATGTCGAGAGAGGTTAAAAACTGTTGAGTTTAAATAAAATGCCAATGTAATTCACTGTAGAATATAATTTAGAATTAGCAAAATTCTAAATTACTTTTAAAAAGTGCGTATTTGTATCCTCAAAGTACATAAAACAATTACTAAAAATTACTGCGCGAAGTAAAAATAATATTGCAAAGCGCACATTATCAACAATCCTTTAAGCGTTCCTCACCTCCGTCATTTAAATACAATTAGTGAGTTTATTAGCCAAGCCATGTTTAATACTATCTGAATCAAGAGAGACCACAAGATAGTATTAAAATCTCTAATTAAAATCCAACGTTGGTTACATTTTTAATGACATCAACTCACATGCGGTCACGTAACTACTTTTAAAATTACAATACGAGTGATCGCAGACGTGGAACTTTAACACGTCGTCATTCACTGGATTAACTTAATTTTTATATTTGGGCTTTGTGGGCTTACTTTTAAAATGTTTAATAATTAAGTCACATTAAAAATGCATTGATCTAATGCAATGTAAAGTTTATTTAATTATTTTTGAAAGAGAATATTCTTTCTTAACATTTAATACAGTTGCAAGGCGAGTTACGCCTGAAATAATATTTGTACAAGTAGCCTAGTACATACAATTTATATATTTTGTAATAATATGTAGTTAGCTCCATATTGCTCTGCAAAAGCTTAAAATAATAGGAACAATCAGTTCTACTCACTAAGTGATTTATCATCTGCACAGTCTAATTCTCTCCGGGACGTTTTTTAAGGGACATAAATTAAAATCAAATAATTTTTTACGGCCAATGTAAAAGTGTCAAATTTCAAAAGAAATGGGCCGAAATTTTCGCGTTTTACTGCAAGGCACGAGCTGGAGGACTCAGCTAGGGAACAACGACCCATTCGCGTCATTTCCATATCCTGGAGCCTTTTCGTAAGTTTCATTATTATTTTTTTCAAATCCACCTTTTGCAGTTTTATTGCCATTTTTGGGTTTGTTATTTAATTTTCGAGTGTGGCGTCGCATAAACTCCAGCGAAATGCGGATGGCGGCAGATATTAGCCCGGATTACCTTGGGGCGATAAAATCGAATACGACAAAGTATCGAAGTAGCTCAGGTATACCCTTCGGGTCCACTTTTGGACTGTTCGCAACGTGACCAAGATATAAATATATAGAATTGTATGCTGTAGCACGAACTTACCGCCAATGTACAGTTTTACACCTTTTTTCACCTATTCCGTGGGCATTCTCGTTTTCATTCATGCACTTTATAATTATACGCGACTGACCAGTCACCTTAATGGATCACAATCAGGTGTGAGCAGCGGCGATAATTAACCCATAGCCGTTTTCATATGCCGAGTATCATGCATAACTGAATAAAAGCCTGCAGGCAGTGCCAGGTTAGGATTTAAGGCGATTGAAGACTGGTGGTATAAGAAATACAGAAAAATAAAAAAACTGAAGAAATAAGAAGTCGGATGCAAGAGGTTTGAATGAGATTGAAGATTTAAAATTATCTGTCACTATGGGCGGTAAAAGTTTGCAAAAGTCGTCTTTCAATTTCTGCCACGGAAATCTCCTGCTTGTTGCGAAAATAACATCCCGGAGAATTACCGGAACACGGTGAGCTCAATTTCTTGGAGAGTCGCTTAAAAATTATTAAAACGAACAGAGATCTTCGACTAAACCGACTATAGAAGAACCTGGAGCCCTTCGTCATTAACGTGATGAAGTTGCTTTTTTTATTGCTCTCTTCCTCTTCCAGCGTCCTGCGCTGCATCGTTCGTTGTTGTGTTGGGCGCTTTTTCGTGTCTTTTTAGTGGTTTTTGCCTCATTCTTAATTTTCCAGGCATAAAGAGGTAACAGGCGGTCAAGATCAAAGAGTCGGCACCCTTTGATCAATTCATATAAAATACTGACCACGCCTCGTAGGTATTAAAGAGATGGCGCTCACGGCCTCTAATTCTTACGGCATCAGCACCATTGCCGAGGAGATCGTATTCAAAATACCTGAGCAGGAGTACCCCGAGTCGCGGTCTGCGCTTCTTCTTTGTGTTGATCGCGTCCTCGCCTGTGCGAGGGTCTGCGAGGGTCCGTGAAGGTCTTCGAGGGTTTGTGCGGTAACAGAGACGACGAGGATTGCGCGGAGAATTGGTTGCGGCTATGCGAGGCGCGAAAAGACGAGCTTTTTGATTAACTCGACCGGCTACTGACCGAAGACTCAAGCGTGCGATTTATTGTTCTCCAGCAATTACGTCCCTTTCTGGGTGGCACAAAATGTGCGAGGACGGAGAAGGGCAACACGGGGGTTGTGGTCACTTCTTTGCCGCAGTTTAATGCTAAATTTTTGAAGAGTGAATATTAATTACGCAAGTCGATCTGGGCAAAAAAGGTGCGCACAGAACTCTGGGGCACTTTTCGAATCGTCACTAGCGTACCGTTGCGTGTCACCACAAGGACAGATCTCGAGACCAAGATTCCGCCTAATGGTTACATTAAGGACTAACCGCAAATATGCGTCGTTCTAAACACGAAATTATACAACTCGAAAAATGCTGACTTCTTGAAGGTGCCGCAGGACCCTGGGGCATGTGCCTGATAACTGCCTTTGAATCTTGCGAGAAAACGTGTCTATTAAGACACAATAGAACACCTTTGTCCTCGGTGCGGGCTTTAACTACTCGACAACTACGAATTTGTCACACGTCAGAGAAATGAGGGTACTTCAATGGGAATCTTTACTTTTGATTTCGGAGCGCAGAAGTAACGAGTGTTCGCTCTGGAGTCCGCATATGTTTGATGATCGCCGTGATCATTTTGCGGTTTAAGCGGCCATTTTGTCATCTGAAACTAGGGTCGGGGCTTGAGATTGAATGATGAATTGAGACACGTTTGCAGTGATGAATGTGGAGCGAGCGCTGCCTTAAAAATGGTCGAAGGGTGGAACTAAATTAATTTATGGATACAATGTGGAGCCGTATTTTCTCTTTAAGATTTCAATTGTTTAGTAATCAACGGGAATATCTTTTAAATAATAAACATGCACCGTATAATTGCCGTTTATCACACACACACTTTTCTTCCAGCCTATGTGATAAATAAAATGTTTGATGGCTTAATATTCAAACTACTAAATGCCTAGGCCTCGTACCTTTTGAAATCTACTATAGGATATTCATGAAGCAATTAATTATTTTCGAAAATGGTTTAGTTTTATAAAAACTATTAGTAAAAATTTTCAGTGTAATTGTAGGTATATTTTATTTGCATTTGTAATCAATAAAAATTATGCACTTTAGACAAAAGTTTCGCCGAAAGTTCCAATGTACGTGGAGTATATGTGGGGAATATCGTTTACATGAAACCATTGTACCTTGATAGAACGCTCTTACCTAAGTGAACTACCATGTAATCCATATAATCCGCAGTTGTTAGGCTCCACCCCCTTGGACGGGGTGACATACCAGTCCTGGATTATATACGTTACCCGATTGTCCCCCTTTTTACACGCAAAGAATTTTGTCAATTTATTACAAGTAGATTTTCCAAGTCAATGCACACCTTTCCAATTTATTCTCCACAACAGAAATGCTCTCTTAAATGTCGTCTCCGTTGGGTCTTCGAGGGCAAAATGTCTTGCCCCATTCCACGTCCCAATCCCGGACCAAGTCGTTGACATTCGAGTGTTGTGCTACCGAAGGACCATTAACTTTCAAGAAAACTCAGCCCTAACAAAGTGGATTTTGAGACGTTTATTGTCGCTTAAATCTCAAGAAAGTGGAAAAATGGCGGATGTTAAGTCGTTCCCTCCCAAGAGAATTCCCAGATTTAGCCCCAGGGCTAGAAGGAGCAGCGACAATGGATGTGGCGAATAAATGGAAAATTTACATCTGGCTCTTCGTCTTCGTCCCCCTTCCCCGTTCCGTTTTTCTGCTTCGTTGGCCAACCAAAGAGTTGTTGTCTACGTGAATAGGGCTAGATTGGGATTAGGGATCAGGGGATCACCAGGCTAAATCCTTGGTGACTAAATACTGCGCATAACAGTCGGTCTTTCCACTCCATTGCGGCCGGGAAAAATATTTTCACGAGACCGAAGAAGAAGTGACTTCTTGTACGAGGCCGGCAGCGGCAGAAAATTTCTTAGCAGACTCATCGGCGGAATAGAAAGCGCCTAATTAAGGGAGGCACGTACATCCCGCGGAATTAATTTTGTTTATAAGCCGGAATAAATCTTGCTGCCGCTACTTCTTCTTCTTGTTATTATTTTTTGCTATGGGAAGTCGGTCGTTTGCTTTAATTGCGATTGGCAAATGAAGCGCGCTGTAATTAAAGTTTTTCTTGGCTTGGGCATTATTATTTTGCGACGGCCGCTGTTGATCCGCTAATCGAGTGGCCGATTGCGTACAGCATACAAGAAAAGGATGAGACCGTCTCGGCGGCGCTAGTCGTGTCATCATCGCGTATATTTCACGGAAGAAGATGCCACGAGGTTGTCAAATGGCTTCATTACATGTCCTCGCGATGATTTTCGCGGTATAATTATGTCAACTCGTTAGTAATTTGTTGTCAGATCTGCGGTCACGGCGGTGTGCACCTCCAAGAAGAGGATCTCGCCAAGATGTAGTATAAACCTTTGTTCCACTTCATTAATGCGGCATAGATATGTGCATGCTTACTAATTAGCGATAATTTCTAGCAAACAATTTAGAGCGAGTCACGAAAATCGGACGACGGCGACGTCTCATTGTCTTCTTGGCTTATTTGCCGCACGGCCGCGAAGGTATTTCGTTCCAATTATTTATCACCGACAAGAATTGAAGTTTAGCATGCGATTTGGGCTGGAGTTGGTCGCGCAACGTACAAGAAGAGCTAATAATGGCCCCGACAGGGTAGGTAGGCAATCGAAGGGGGCGGAGGACTAGTCGGCCTCCTTCCACTCCCACCCTCGCGATCGTCCGCCAAAAATCAACACGACAATGCCGCGAACCGCCGCCGCTCATGTCTAGTTAATGAAGTTAACCATCCCCGCACATCACAACGAGCAGAGGCGGTGTTTTCGTGCAATCCACAAATTTGTAATAATTAAATAATTAATTAATTACAACACATTAAGACCGCGATTTATGAAAGTTGCGTGCGCACCCCGCGAGTCGCCACCACCGTCGCGCTGCCCGCCTTCACAGTCATCTTCACCGCCGGGGGCGGGATACGGGGGCGACATGACTTTTTTCGCGCCTCTCTCGCACTTGCCAGCGTCATTTAGCGATTTCTTTTCTTTTCTCGGATTGCTATTAAGATCGCCTCCTTGAGATAGCGCCGCCGAACGGGTGTTCGTAAAATATGAAAAATGGCCTCTTTGCGATACTCACTGCGCTTTATAATAACGAAATTGGCCTGGATTTGTTCGTTAGTATCACGAAACTTTCGAATTATATTCCAGGCCGCATGCCAGCCGCCGCATCGCTACCGCAGAACCCCAATGGGAACGTTTCGCCAAATTGGAGTTCGCTTTTTAACTTTACGAAGGAAATGCGTTTCAGCTTGCAATTCAACAATAAGTAAATTTTAATGTTCACATCTGAGCAATTCGTGCTAATTTTTATTGCCTGTTATTGCTATTGTCCCTGGAGGAGTGCACTAGCGATATAAAATCATACAGCCTTGTCAGACACGCCACTATAACTCGCTGATGCAAGAAGTTACCTTTGCCTATGTTGAGCAATCGAGAACAAATTGTAGAAAAACACAAAGTTGACTACTGCAGCAGTTCCAAACGAAAAGCTGAAACATGAGACTACAGCAATTGTTTCAGATTTTTTGTTTATACCTTTGCTAGAATTAAGCACAGAAATTTCTTTACAGGTGTTCTATGTTTTTCAAAGATGCACAAATTTTCAAGGTGATCAATGTATTACTTTCCAAAGAAAACTTTAAGTAAAATGGTTTTAATATACCCCCGGCAGCTTTCTTTAGCCACTTATTTTCATCATTCACTTTAAGTCGGTGTTTAGAAAGATTTTCTAATCAATAGACAATATGAAAATTTTGTTAATAAATTTTATTTAAATGAGGAAGGTTTGAGTCTCTTACACAGTGTTGAATTACTTGAATTAAAAATCTAGTGTATTTTTAATTAAAATATTATAATATTCTTGTATACCTAGGTCTGTGTGAAATCTGATTCCAGGGGAAATTAAGAAAATTAGTTTTATATGCAAAATGTGACAAAAGAAGTCTCACGACGTTTTGAAAATTTAAAAAGTTCGTCTGGAAATTAGTAACATAAATATATTTTCACATTTAGAATAAAAAAAGGTTTTCCTTTTCGAAAATTGAATATGTATAATTACTTACTAAAACAATAAAGCAAAAGTGCTGCACTGTACTAGAATTAAGAACACAAGTCAAGCAGGACCGTGGCCTGGCTAAGCGAAAAGAATAACGCTCGATAATCGCTCAATGGGTCTAATGAAGAAAAACAGCGCGAATCTGGGCAGAACAAATGCGATCTAAATCGCCGTGACAAATTCACCCCTTATTGGATTCACACCACCCTCATGTGATTTATGCGACCCGTAAATTTCCCTTCAGCTGACATGGTATAAATTACGACTGGGAATTCATCGGAGTGATTTCGTTCCTCGCCGCAAGTGCATTGAGTAAACACTGTCCCCCCGCCTGCGCGGAGCCGTATTCATAATTGTCAGCTAATTAACAATTTCAATCCCACTAACTGCTGGGCTGTCCGCCGATATATCACTCGCGACGTCATCAAGCCGCGTAACAGCAATACGGACGACGTGATCCGGAAAAATCGCCGCGCCAAAGACGAGTGTCCTCGCGCACATCTCAAGAGGCTGGTGGAACAAAACGCGCCTCTTAAATCGTCTTGTACTTTAGCGGCTCCTTCGCCCGCGGACCGCTTAGGCGGCTAAAAATAGACGCGTGCGGCGATTAGGAGCGCGTTCGCGCGCGAATCGCCGCCGTGTCGACGCTTTATGGCGCACAAAATACAAGTGCTAGAAACTTAATTATTCCATTGTGGCTTCATTTCAACGCTCCATGAATTTCCCGGATTGTACGACACGCCGCGGGGCGGGCTCAGCTGTTTGCTCTCGGTATGATGGAGGGGCTATTAATACTCGCCTGGATGGGGATAAGTTAGCCCCATTCATAAGTCTATTGCAATTCGACGATGGACGACCGTCCACACTTTGCGCGCTCACCCAGTTCTGGGAAGAGTCGACATGTTTTCTTTTCTGGAAATTAATTAACATAATGAACGCAATTAGTCGATGTTGAAATCGAATTATCCCACTCGTTTGATTACGAAGTAACACAGATTACCGTAGAATATCTCTAGTGGGAATGGATTAATTTTTCTGGAGTGGTGACTTTAAAGCGAAATTATTTTTCTAGGCTCTAGATTGTCTAAGTCAAATTTTGCAGGTGCATTTTGCATGAAATCAAATTAGCTTGAAGCCTAGTTTCAGTATTTAAATATACTTCCGATCAACATTTTACATGGTTTCTATTTTAGTTTCTATTTGGTAGAAACATTCTAAAAGAATCGTTCCACTGGTATGAATTTAGAAAATATAAGGATTTCATTTTAAAAGTAAGATTTAGAAAAAGTAATTTGGTTACACCTTTGAATTATAAATAAATTAAAGTAGAATAGCGGCGTAGAATTATTCAGATCCCGGGTAATCCTGGCGCCTGACCCAAGCATTAGGAATTTCATGATATTTCTTGCTCACGATTTTTTTGCTTTACTGAAATGTTTTAAGTGCAAATAATGGCAATCAAGCACAAAGTAGTATCATAATTTGTAGATATTTTTGTTTTTAAATAAGAAATAAATAACAAAAGAAACAGAACAAATGAAATCTTCGTTATTTAGTTTTAAAGAAGTACTACTTTGTTAGTATTTCTAATATTTCATTCCATATATAATCATAAATTTCTGGCACTATCAAACTTATTTTCTCATTTATATTTCATTCACTTTTTGATTGATGCTTTTCGGTACACATAATAAGAATGAAGAAATTATTTATTATTTTATTATCTCAGTCAACTATAAAATCTTAAATTAAGAACTCTTTACTTAGATAAATCATGCAAAAGTAAACCTTTCCCCCTGTTAGCCAAGCATGATCGTATATTTCCTTGGTCGAACGCCCGAGGAAGAACAGAACGTCTTGGCGAAAATCAAGATACCTGTCGCTCTGATGCACCTTCTGTTTTGACAGACGATTAACAACGAAATCTTGTTAAGCAAGATAAATTACATTACAACGGTGATGCGGCCTCTACCCACGCATTGCTTCATTTGATGCTCATCTCATTTCGGTCCATCGGCGGCTATGGCGGCGGGGTTCGGGTCGGCTTCCAACAATGGAACTGGGGCGCACTTCCCCCGAGAAGATCAAAGCACGGTGTGCCACAGGTAATTCAGTTTTCAGAACGCAATCGAATGCCGTCGACAATTTCTTTTGTTGTTAGCTAATTTCCTCAAGATCAAAGAACATCACCGATCCACGATCGACACACCAACTCCCGATGCTGCGATGTTGCGAGAGACGTGGTGCTGCGAGTCGTGGTTATTAGCGACTAATGGACTCGAGCGCTTCCTTTTACCTGAAATTTGGCAACTGCAGTCCGCGAAGTTGACGGGAAAGTGCACCAGACGGATAATTTCATTAGACTCCGCCGGCGACACTCACCAGGTAAATCTGTAAATTAGATGACATTAGTTGGGTCATTTGCCATAAAACCCCCTTTATACGGGCGATTGCGCAAACCTGCGACAGGTATGCGCGACGAGGAGCATCCGACGCGAATATTCTGGATTATATTCAGGTGGCGGTGCGAGCGCAGTTCGCGTTTCCTGGAGCGGCTCAATAAAATGCTAAACACATGCATTTGCCGCGCTTCATATTTGCGGCAGGAAAGCCGCACCGAGCCACCGGCGATCCGCGGCCGCTCTGATCCGACTACCTCGCCAGAAGTCAGTCAATCATTTAGCGCCAGAATTGATGGTCCGATTATTCAAATGAGATGTTGTTACCTGTTTGTAGTATTATTAATAAAAACATAAAGCCCATAATTTATCTGTTGTTATTTGTCGGCTCGCCGTTGCCACTTACTCAGCGCCGCCGTTGGGTCCAACGGGTGCACACGGGGCGCGATGGTACCTCTGCCGGTCGTGGTACCCGTCGTGTTGTGACAGTTCGCATTTCGCGATACGCGATACGCGACTCTTGAATTGCAAAACCGTTCTGCTCGAGCTACACCTCTTTATTAATTTTCCAATGAGTTAGGTCAATTACTCGCAATTACCGATGCGAAGGTGACTGCTGCCATAACTCACTCAACTCATTCACCTGGCTGCGCCTGTCCGCTGCGAGCGATTTTTAACGATTCCCGCGGTACTTGATGAATTGAACTTCTAATGGTCGGAAAGCACATATTGGGTGGCTGTGCTAATTTATTGATCATTCCGCGAGCACTGCATTTCCACATGCACATGCGATTCGCATGCATCCAGTAGCCGCCTGCCCGTAACTGTATTGCCGCGGAGTTAATCGAAACCGCGATATCTGTTCGCCGATTCGCGTCCGCTCGAATTGCTTAGACTCTAATTGTTGCGAACAAGTATTTACGAACCTCCGCAGCACGGAATCAAAATAGCCCAGTTACTGCAACGGGGCGCGGGGCGGAGGAGGTCTTCATAATCAATTTGGTAAAAATAACTAGTATGTTCCGTGACTATGTCTTTTAGCAATAAATTGTACCAACTAATTACATGGTATTGTTTTAAAAAATGAGGAATTTCCCTCGATTTGCAGAATTAATTTAACACGGCACTTAAAGGCAGTTTAAAGTGTACTTCAGCTTAATTAGAAATTTTCAAGAAATTTCCTTTAAATAGGTTCTTTGAAATAGTAAATTTGAGTAATACTGCTGTTCTGCTTAAAGGCGTTTATGTGGCAGAAATGAAAAGGTATTGAATGAAATTCCACTTACTGGTTAATATCGTTTTTATTTTTGTTGTCAAGTACTTCCAAAGGCTAATTGAATCGATGCATTAAAATAAAACTTTAGCCTTTTAAACTAATTTCAAAACAAGAAATACGAGATCTGAACCTTTTTCCTTCAATATCGCTATAAGCGTCTTAGATAATCTCTTAAACCTAGTTCGTCTTACGATTTTTATGGTTTTTTATATCTCTTCAGAATATTTTATTTTTTTAACATTACCGGGCACTACTTTTCACTAAAAATTAAAAAAAAGCCATAAGCATCTAAGATAAAACAACTAGAGTGGTATATCTCGAAACATTGAGAAAAATATGAGTAAGGAACCATAAAGTACACACTTTCAACTTATCAAAAACAATACCAGAGCAATTATAAAAGAACTTCTTTAACTTTGTCATAGGCCAAAAATAGCCCTTATAAGTCCAGGTCCTTTCTTTGTAGGAAGAACATCTGAACCATAAACGCAATTAAACGTGTTCATTTTCATGACGTAAATTCTTTTGCACAAAATAATAAATTTTACAAAAGTAAGAATATGATAGCCATTAATTAGCTTTGATATTGTTTTAAAAATCTTATAAAAAAAGCTTCAATAAGTTTTACATAGTTTTAATAAGAGAATTGTCCAGCAGGACTAGAAATTTAATGTGTCGTAAATTGGAAAATTGGTCGTAATTTTGTTAGGTACGAATTTCTAGTTAATCCCCTTCCTCCAAATAGAGAACAAGTTAATTAAAAGGTTTGATCCAAATGAGAAAGTAGTTTAAATTCAAACGAGTTAAAACGATATTTTCCAAATTACCTCATTTGATGATAAGGGGCTAATGTAAGTACGCTGTCCCGGCGAATGAAGTTTTGTTGACAAAGTTGACAAAGGTGAAACATGCATCTACCTGCTTTATGTAAAAATGCAAATGGTTTATTGGAATTATATAGCGCTTGACCTGCGTTCACAGGTAATTCCAGAGATACTGAAGTGGATCATTAGGCGAAAGGCTAAGCATAACTATTCCACTATTCCGCCATTACTGGTACAATTAGGATAATTTGCCAGAGTAGTTTATGCGCCGTGAATATTTCAATTAATAAGCACCCATTACACTCCATTTTCCTATCATTAACATTACGGAACAGTCGCGACGGCAAATGTCGTAAAATGTCCCATCTCGCCAACACATCTCTCCGACGGACGGGAGCGCCCACAATTGAGTAAACCGATCCCGCGTCCCGAGTCCCAAGGAATTAACCCCTGTCATAAATTAGTCCGAAAAGTCGTTTAGTGTGACACATGTTACCCAAACAGAACTCCCACTCGACTCTGTTTACATAGCGCGCAGCATGTCAGGATAATGATTACACTCGAGAGTCTGGAAGAGTCCCTGCGCAATCAGCCACCGCCGGCTCAGTACCAGGATAAGAAGGGCCGAGGAGGCTCTCGTTATCTCCGCGGCGACTTTCGTTTAGAGCTCTTTAAGAAAGTAATGAGATAAGAATAAGATGATGCTGAAGAGCGGAGATTGATAATGTCTCCGTCCTCTTCTCCTTCTTGCAGCATCTGTAGCCGCTGGACCCAGGCTGAGGTGGGTAAAGTCATTAAGTGTAGCTATGGTTAGCTCGCTGCGGCGAGGGACGCAAAGCCAACAATGGTCAGTTACAGAAGGAGGATTGGTAAGAGAACTGCAGCGTCCATGTCCATACCGTCCGCGTGTCACGTAAGGTGGACAGGACTGCAAAAAGCATGTTCCGCGGCCGGCCGCTGCAGTGACCATCATTAGTGACCATATGATTGGCCTTTGCCATTTGCCTTACTAGCTTTGAGTCCCCAGGCTCTGCTACACGGCAGCGTTACCTGCACGATTGACAGGCAAATTCGCGATTAATTACAAGCCCTGCAGCGGCGTTCACATGCGTCTACGTACACCGGTTACACCGGCTACACGCAATTCTCCCGCGTCGCCGTGCATATTTATTAATTTTCTAAAAAGGCTGACTCTGTGTTCCTCCCCCGGCCCATTATTACGATGATTAATTAACAATGATTGCGCGAGTCGCCACTAATCACGCCGTGCCGACAATTGCATGATTTTACTGCCGGCTAATTAGTGCTAAATTTCATGGTCAGGTGAGACAATGACTTACTAATATCGCGCTATTAGAGTTCGCTCTGACTCGGCGGGTGCTGCGCCGTATGTAGGTGGATGAATTATTAATCAGACCAACATAATCCCGAATAATAGTTATATATGCATACGTCGCTTATATGGCGGCCTCAGCCTCGCGCGGTGACACTCTTGTCTTTCTTGTCCCCACGCACAAACTCCGAATTAAATTGCGACGTTGCTCCACATTCGGACCCGCTAATCGATTATTAATAATGCGCCCATTTGGAAAGTTCGAACGATAAATTTCCATTAATAAGTGGCAATAAAAAGAAGCTTCCATTTCGAGCTGTTCGGAAGTGCGCGATGCCGCTAAACCGCCGCACCGCCGCACCGCCGTCGTCCGCGCGGTCTAATAACTTTATCTGTTATGGCCGGGCAGCGCTGCTCTTCATTAATATTTAAACTGCGCCGAATTAATTTTCGATGATAGCAAAAACACCGCGGACAACTGTGGCCGCACTATTAGACTCTGCTGTTACGTTACGATGGCACAATTTTAGAAAATTTGTTTTTATGGAAAAATTTTGTGGCAAGATTGGCGGCGACTTCTGATCGTCCACATCCATCCAACCTGTACTACTAGTACAAAATAAACAAGTTTTTATTCCGACAATCGATTCAGTCGTGGGAGGAGGTCAGTTTCTCGAGGTTTCTGGGAATTAATCAATATCAGCGTTTTGGTTTTAGTTTTTGCGAGGGAAAATCCTTTCCCATGTACCTTTGCCACCAGCTACTACAACTTTTTGCGGCGATTTCAGACGCGGATAGATTATGATGATTTATTGGCTGGCAAATGGAGTTCATGAAGCTCCGCGACAGCTCCGAACAAAGCAAATTTATGCCACCACTTTGGAGCTCTGCTACTTTAGTTGCTAATCGGGTTTTAGCCGCTTTGAGGAAAAAGCATAATTTGTTCGCGACTCTTGCAATGGCCCGTGAAATTTATTCAAATGCCAGTGTATCTTCGGTCTTAATTTCGTTGTTTTGTAAAAAGCCACTATGAAATCTGTTTTGATTTCTATTTTGGGTCGGAAGTTGCTAGACTAAAATTTTTTTCCATCAAAGGTTGAACAAACATTTTCTTGTTATAAATATTTCAAGCTCTAGTTAACCTCTTTCAACGCCTTATACATGACTCGGTTATTTAAACTTTTAAACCTTCGTTGACATTCACCGCTTTTGATTAACAATTTCAAATCAATCATATTAACAACCATAACCAAAGCGAATTCACGTACAAGCAATTTAATATCATATTCGAGTGAAGTCGATTAACTCTACAAATCGGAAAGCGGAAAACATTAGGAAAATTACACACCCAGGGTTTTAAAAGCCCCTTTTTAACTTCGTTAAATGGAGCTACGAGGTATATTCTTGCATACTTGCGTATGTACACTTTTATTATAATATTATTAAACTCTCAGAATCAATACTAATTTTTAAAATAATTTCTTTATCGCTTAGCAAACGCATAGAATTTTATCTTTTCGTAGTGTTAAACGTAATTAACTGTTTGAATAAAAATGAAAAAATATAATTACTAGATTTTGATCACAAAATTTTTTTTTTTTAAATTGTGAAGACGACTATTTCAATTTATTTTCGATGACTATTCAATTAATTTTCTGTTATACAGCAAGAAAATAATACAAAATTTTGATGTTTTTCTTCGTAAATTATGAAGTTAATGACAAACGTTCAAAAGTGCGTTTAAGTTTTTGAAAACAATCGCTCAAGTACGTAAATTTAGTCATAAAAGACAACAGTGTAAATTAAAATCTCTAAAATCTGGAAGTTAAATTTTGGAATACTCATGAAATATTGGTTTTCTGGTTGCAAACCGTCGTAATATTTTATAGTAGCCATAAAACTTTGTCGCGAAACCCTTCCTTGTAAAATTTTGATTCACATATAAGAAATACCAAATTTTGGTGGCTGTAAAATGAAGTATGTAAAGTAGTAGCTTTAAAAAGATATCTTGCAAAACGGAGATTTTTTGAAAAGTGGATTATTAAAGATATGTTCTTCATTTTTGAATCATTATAAAACCACTTGGAGCAGTTATTCAGAGATACTGAAAAATCAAACATCAAATTAAAAGAGTGGAAGTCATAAGTACAAGTAGAGTTGCAATCAATGAGTTTCAGCTTCATTTTTGCTTTATTATTAATTTTAAAACTTTCCTGTGATGGTCCCGCTGTAATAATTTCTTTCTCAGAAAATGTATCTATCTTATTTAGAATTAAATTAAAACTTAATTTCGAGATACAAATATTTCATTTATGTGTTTCAATCCACTGCTACTTTAACGTTCTTGGTGTTAGCAACCATGCTAAATCCTAATGCATCCCTGTTTCACGGTCGTCTGTTTTAATATAGAGTATGGCTTTGGGCGAGTTTTAAACGCTCTTCCATTCATCACGGAGCTCAAGGTGCAACTAAATATTGATTCTGTTCACCTACCTACTCATCCAGTTTTCTATTTCATCCTCAGGTGACCATTCATTTAACCCAAGCTAGCAAAGTCGTTGGACTTGGTGCTACACCAGAAACTCTTTTCACAGAGCGCCGATTCGTCTCGGAGCAGGTGAAATATTCATAACACTGTGCCTAAGCTCAATTAGCCGACGTGGGCAGCCCGAGGAACCACCTTTGTCCAGTAGTCCATCAATAACAAAAGTAGAAGAAAAAAACCCGAAAATCGACAAAAGGTGAACAACTGAGAACAGGCGCACTTTCCGGCAATCAGCTAATTGAGAGTTAAACAGGCGCACTTTGTCTCCAATTCGGGCTGCGATCAGATCTCCTGGTCGGTCGCCGAATTTGCCTGACGTCATGCAATCGATTAGTCGATCGTGAGTCATGAAAAGTTAATCGCTGTAAAAAGGCTCAAATTGAAATAAAAAAAGGCGCATTGAAAATTAAAAAAGTTGAATTCGGCATGTGCTCCGGTCGGCAAGTTCAAATATCGGTTTCACTTGCCAAATTGATTCGTCGCGTCGAGCGCACAGCCTTGAGGAGTTGTTAGCGGCTTTTGTCCGGCCGCACGTCTCTCACGTTTTTCAAAAATTACGTGGCCCCGTGTTGACGGGGCCTTAATCATGTTACACCGAGTGACAACAGCCCTCTGTCAACATCCACTTTATGCAGCGTGGCTAACCATTATGATCGCCATTTGAGACATGCCATGACCGGCTTTTGTCAGGCTGGACAGGAAATTAAAAACCACGGAGCGTTTCGCGCACCTTTGGTCACCTCCGCGCACAGGGTGTCGGGAAGTGTTCCCCAAACATCAATTGTTCCGAACCGACCCTGTGCGTGGATATGCCCACCGTTTTTAAGCTTTTAATGAAGCAATTCAGAAAATATGCAGATCTTGGAGCCCCGGGCCTTAGTCACGGTCTTAGATGTGGTGCGGCGGCGGCGGTGGCGTCGCGGTTTATTTCGCGAGTACCAACTATCAGGTAAACTTCTACTGATAATTAGACGTAGCTCTAATAACTAGTTTTAGTTCAAGACAACCGTCCCCGGGAGTGCATGTTCTCGCTCTCGACGGTTTTCTTCCTGTAATTAATTTTTCCTCTAATTCGCTGCGAATCCCACGAGTTGTTGCACGGTTTGCACGTATAATGGGAGCAATTCAGTTCGAGGTTTAATGCGCAGTTTTACACCTTCGGATGGCTTTCAAGACTGTTGAAAATGAAATTTGCTCTAAATTGTCTTCTGGGGTTCTATTTTTGTGAAAATGGAGCAAGTATTTCTAGGTCATATGCGCCAGTTTCTAATAATAAATTAATTATGCAACATTCCCATAACTCCTAAACGCAGATATATATTTTATTTTTACTAAATCTGATATAAGCTTGAAACACAAGTAGTTTGCACGAAAATGTTTTTCTTATCCGATCTTGTCCTTAAGCTATTTTAGCCTTCAAATGCAAGTATCGATTTTTGAAAAATGTTTTTATTCCATATAAATCAATTCAAAATTCCTAAAACTGGTGAAATCATAACCTTCAAATGGCAGGTAGTCTATAAAAATGGCACTTTCTTAAAAACTCTAAATGCAATTTTCTCAAAAGTAGTTTTGAAGTCAGTTCTTAAAATTATTGAATCGATTTTTATAAAATTTCTTATCATTATTTTTTGTATTATTGTCGAAAATTACTCTTTTTTCTTCAATAAAGATTAGTTTTATTCATTAACTTTAAATAAGGTTTCCATTGTTTATTTTCCGTCTTTTATTTTAAACTTGAATAACACCCAAAAGAACGAAGAATTCCTTGTTGTACATATTTTTAACGAAAAAGCTTTATTATTATCAATTACATGGAATAAATCGTGAAAAAGGATTGTTTGAAACGCATTGTAATTAAATTTTTTTTAAATAGATGCCAATGTTGAAGAATCCTTGTATCTTAATTTCTATTACATCCCGCTCCCTGTCACTGGTCAGCACATGTACTATTTCATATACACATCACCCATTGCACAAAAACTAACGCGTATGTGTATGGACTAAAGTACACACCCGAAAGGAAGCAGGAAGATAAATTTGCCTTCCAGGTCAGACTATCACCCGAGAGCTACGGCATCACACCCTGGCAGAAGAGAATCACTTTGGTGACAGACGAATTTATGCAACCTTATCCACATCCTGAGCCCTACGAAATTCCTAGACACGTCGGTGGTCCTCTGAGAATTGTTTTATATTCAGATAATTCCAGACTGACATCCTCGTCCGGAGGTGATGACAGGTAAAGTGCTTTCACGGCACCTATAGGAAGTGAGAAATAGCCATTTGACTGCGGCTAGAGCAATTTGAAAATTTAAGATTTCCTGAAGAAATTAGCTTCGTTGTGCAGCGGCGCGTTGTGCACCGTAATGTGTGCACAATACGCAGCTCTGCAGCCGGACTCCTTTGTTGGCCACTAGAAGATTCCTTTATCAGGTGGCAGACGTGCCCGCAGAGCCGCCTTTGTGCCGTTCGACGCATTCTGACGAGCAGCGGTGCTTTCGCGATACAAATGGTCGTAAAGCCATCGGCGCAGAATAGGTGCAAATTAGTTCTACCGTTGTCGACTTCATTACACGTCCCACTAAGCGGCGATAGCGGCAAATCCGCTGTCCAATGACGACCATGGCGGAAAGGTGATGCGGGCCGCGGGTCGCATCGGTCGGCGGAAGTGAGCAGTTCTAATGACGGACCGCGGTCGCGATTCACCCCCTCTCAAGACCGCGACAGCAAAGCAAACCGCCCCAATTCAGTGCCGCATTTCCGTAGGTAACCGTAGGTGTGATCGGACACATCACGAGGGGAGGCGTCAGGTCCGCCAGCATGGGAGACAAATATTTGCTTAGTGCGCGAGCAGAAATGGCTCGCGTTGTTTATTTGTTTGCGGGATGTTTGTGGAATACGTGTCACACTCACACGGCGAGGCGACGACGGAGACGTGTTTTCACACCGCGCCGGGCGGGATACGCTGCAGCAGTCCGTCATTCAGGGTCGGGTGGGTCTGCCCGTAACCTTTGATGTATTATGCTGGCAGCATTATGCGACCGCCCCCGCCCGCGTCGCACTGCACCGTCTCGAGCACGGCTCCCGGACGGAGCTGCCACGTCGGCTGTTTTGTGTGGCGTAACTTTTATAGGGTACTTTTGTTGGTTGTAAATTAAAAACGTGATGCATTCGGCCTAATGGGCAAATGCGCTGCCCTGAAATATGGCGAGCTATTTATTTAGCCGGGTCTGAATAATGACACCGCGCATCGGGGCCGGGGACCGGGAAGTACGGAGCATTGGCTCCTGGATGGAATTGTTCGGCAAAGTGGGCATGGTTCACTTTGCACGTTATAACTCAGCCGAAGACGGACTATTTACACAATAATTGAGTTGTAAGAACTACGCCCGTAAAGCCTTCCGTGTTTTGTCACTTCTATTAATTAGACGCTGTGCAAGCCTAGTGCTTTGTCACCCAGGCCCGTCAACGCGCACTGGTGCAGGGTCCAATCCATGGTCGCCTTATGGACGCTTCTTCACGAAAAAATGACGGAGAGATATTAATGAAGACAATGTAATGGGACGAATAATTATGAAACCTATGGGGACGCTCTAAAGGAAGATTAATTACTTTTTTTTGTAAGACAGCTTAATAAAGACGTTCCTCTGTACAACAAAATAAAAAATGTACTCCCATTGAATAATTCAATTCAATTCGACATAGTTACGTTTGCCCTTTTATTTATGTACTTTCGCATATAGCATATATTTTCTGACAAATTACTACTAATTACTATAATTTCAAAAATCGCTTTCAATTGTTATTTAAAAATTACTAAATAATTATAATTAAATTTAAGTTAAAATTCCAATAAGTTGTTTTTTCACCTAAAGACAGACAGGAGGTCTACTTGACTTGACCAATTGATTTGACAACTTCTTAAGACACCATACACAAATTTTACATTTATTTTTATTTCCAACTTTTGCCATTTTTTAAGTGGAAGGATTTTTTGTACATATATTTTATAGAGTCCGGAAAATCGCCAATTTTAGGACGTTTTAAGACTGTAGAAAGAAGTACATCATGTTAAAAAAATGAAGTAACTGGCATAAAAAATAAATGGATTTAAATATATCCATACAATTTCACGCATACATTCAAAATTTGAAATTTCTCCATTCAATATTTTCCATAAAACAGGGATCTACTACGAAAATTTAAACTACTAAAATTGTGCATAAAACATCTTAAAACGAAATACAGACTTTTGAGCGTTAACTCACGTGTAAAATGTTAGTTTTTTTCACTACAATGTGAAATGTTAAATATTAATTCCTCGAACATTTCAGGGAAATTACCACTCGAAAGATCTATTGGAAATTTATAAAATATAGTAAAACCGTTTTTCGATTTACCCAAGTTTTTTCCTTAATTTCAACGTCGACTTAATTTCTTAATTTCCTTTTTAGGAGGTTCCTTTTTGTGGAGCTTGCAAAAGCAATTTAAAGATATCTACGAATTCTGAATTAAATGCAATATCAGTACGATGTCTTTACCTGTTTGAATAGAAATATTACATTGAAATACCGGAGAAAATACCACGTACATGGTGATAACAAAAACTTCCGCACAAAAATCCACTCAGCGCCTGAGTGTGAGAAATATTTCTGCGATTTACATTCGTATTATGCATTAGCAAATATAAAAATGTGACCAAAAAATCGATACCATATGTCGTTTTTAATAGTATTTATACAAATTAGAAAACGAAAAAAACACTTCATTTGCCTGCTTTATCAATTAATAAATAATAAATTGTATTAAAACCGTATCGCCGAAGCACCTAATCCTCTTAAATAGTAAGCCGATTATTCCTTAGCTTTCTTAGTTAGCGCATTTTTTTGTGTTTGATTAGTCGATCGACGCATTTGGGAAATGTTAAACGGCAAAAAGCGAAAATAATCTAATAAAGTAGGTTTATTCATGGAGATTGAAATTGTATAGTAAATATATTTTGCTAGTAATAAGGAACCACATTCAAATTAATACATTTAAATTCAAAATTTGGAATTTGAATAAAATTTACTCACTTCACTTTTTTCGCCGTATCTCAACGCAATTCGAATATTTTCGGATTTTTTGTTGTATGTTTGAATTTTTTGGAAATTATGTACACATTTTAATTTAATCTTAATTTTTATTTCATTCCCGTATCACAAAGTACGTAAAGGTAAGAATAAGGCTTGCAGCAATCGTTAAAGGAACATACCGGTGACGCATCTTAATTTTAAGCACGGGCATTATCATTAACTTCATATAAATTTGCGATAAGCACAAATTGTGTTACAAAGAGTTTCATCTTTGACTCTAAAGGGGAACCCCGCTGGTGCCATAAAGTGAAGTGTTCATGTCGAATTAGAAGCAATCCAATTTAAGAAGACTGTGCAGCACTTTAGAATGCTTACCGACATCAAAAGACATTCCGAAAGAAATCCGGCTCGATATGGAAGAGTCAATTATCAAAAAGAGTTACTAATAGCCTGGATATTTGAACGAAAACATTTATCCCTCAGGGGTAAGCTGCAAAACGGCCGGGGGTAACCACTGAGCTAAGTGGCCTGCTACGTTACCCTCTTAAGGTGACTCAGTGTCATAAAACTGAAGAAAAGTGAGCCAGGCTTCAGCAAATATTTATTTAGGACATAATTGGGCGAAGTTCCCACAGGAACCTGTCGCTCCGGGTAAATTTATTGCTCCGTTTAATTTCATGTGCAGTGGTACACTGAGGCAGAGAGGGAAAGCCGAGACCACTGACTACCAGTGGATTTCTTCTTCAACCTAGCTTGACCATTTCCTGGAGCCTATGTCCGCGAGGGAAATTCAAGCAATAGGAAGTCCCTTCATCGCGATCCAAGAAGTCAGCGTTAATCACAGTAGGTTTTTTTTACCGGTGCGTTGTTTTGTTTTAACAAAACTTGAAAATGTATGCAAGGAGTGCTAATTTATAATCGATAAATGCGCAACTGGTTTCCCCCTGAATTACTGCGGTTACTTTAGCCGGTAGTCTTACAAAAATGCTCACCTGACCTCGGGGAAGAATAAGGAGAAAGTCTTTTAAGGTGTGCTACTGCCGGACAAAAGAGGGCTTCTTATGTTTACTCTAGCCATTAAGTCATTTAGCGCATAGCCGAAAAACAGGTAATTTCCCTTTCAATTGATTATCAGTCGCGCGATTACCTAGTCCAATTAAGCGGTGGACAAAAACGGCGGCGGAATTGATCGCTTCGGCATTGCACAACTCCCAATCGAAGTCGGATTTCACACTTGGCTGGTATCGCAAAAACCGCCGCCGTGGTCGTGCAGGCACAGTCGCCGTCGAAAAGGTTGAGACATCGAAAAACGGCCTGTACGAAGCAGTGCCGCGGTCTCGCGGGGTCTAAATCAGGGTCTGATGTAGGACCTGAAGTGGGGTCTGGAGCACGGCTGCCATGATAAATCAAACGTGCGCGTCGGTGCAGTTGGACTACATGTGCGGAGCAGAGTACGGAACGCGCGTATGCATGTAATTTTTCGGCCTCCCATATTGATGATAGAGTTATTACAAGATTTGTACCCCATTCTTAATTTGTTGGCGGCACCTTTGAACATCTTCCAATTAGCTCAGCCGACACCTAAGGCAGCGGTATCTTTGACCGCTTAGAATGGACCACACCATTTGCTCAGAAAGATGCCCAGGAGATTTTATTAATGGAGATGACCAGGCAAGAAAAGCGGAGGCACCATCAAGAAAAGAAGGTGCCTCTTCGAAGCAAGCGGGATCGCATCGCGTCGATAGCGGTGATCGCCACAGTTCGCGCGGTACGGTAAGGTGAGTGCCGCGAGAGGAGAATAATCACGGCATCCCGGGTGATTACCATTTCAGAATTTCAGGGAGCTGCTCCTCTAAGCCGTCGCATTAAAAGGTTCCCAGTTTTCTTCTGCGCTGGGCTGATGAGTTTAATTCGCAAATAGTTTTGATAATGGACCTCTGATGCTGAATGGGTCGCGATTCTCCCGTTTTCTTGTTTTCGATCGCGAGTAATCACCGCGGCTAACCTGTCTATCCGGTGCGCGGTACCCGCTCGCAAATTATGAATATTTCGCTTATGACACCGGAAAACAATAAATTAATTTGTTTATCAATTTGCAATTAAGAATAAATACTCTGTGCGGCAGCAGTTTTCGTTTGACTGCATTTTCCGCGGCTGGTAACTTGCTGCCTTTTTATGCTTTTCTGGCAAGTTGTGTAAAACCTGGCGCTAATAGATCGCGCTTGTTGGGCTTAGAGCATAATTTCCCAGCAAGTTAGACGCGATTACCGCGCGAATTCCAGCCTAAAGCTGCTACCTTGTCTGGTTAATGATTGAACGGAAATGTAAATGAGAGGATTTCTTGCGAGCGGTCCCATTTCAGCCACTAACTAGCTGCCGCGACTTCGACATCACCTTAATGAAGCCTGACTTCCGCTCGCCATACCTATAATTTCCAATCGGCAGAAATCGCGGCCGCGGGAAACCCCCGCGGTGTGCAGGTCCAATGACGATTTCATTACGCGATGCTAACTAGAATTTACAATTTTTCGCCTTTTGTGACCGCACTTACCTGCACGGACACCTACACCACAGCCAGTCCTGATTAGGCGTATCAAATTTCTCGTTTCCTTAGACGCTGAATTTATCGCCGGCTAATGGCACTTATACCTGCCGCAAAGGTGATATTGGTGTGCCGAGATGATCATGTCATGTGCACACATGTCTTTCCAGTTCGCTTTCTTCGACTTTTCTCGATCTGCCTGCCAGTCCAAGACATTTTCTGAACTAATGCCCGCCAAGACTTGTGAAAATGCCCACCCTGTTGCGGAGTGATGCATTTATAAAGTGCCCTCGGATAATGCTTCCTAATCGTGTGTGTCAAATCGATTATGTCGAGGTTTCGGCTATGTCTGCTTGTCTGGGCTGCTAGGGCCCGTCTTCTAGACACTCGGGCGAATTTAATCGCCACTTCAAAAGGTGGAAATGAACCTTTCTGTTCGGTTGACGATCACAACAGATCCTTTGTGGACAAGCTTTAAATAGACAACAAGTTGCCTAATGTAGGTGTGAAATGGTTTTTGGGCTGTCCGTTTTCTGGAGAGTAGAATCGGTGCACGATCGTGTGGTTCGTAATGAGCCAGCGACTCGGACGGTGAATTTATCGTTCAAATCTTTCAAGAGAAAATTAGCAGATGCTATAAGATGTCTACAGTAAGCACATAACCTTGTTCTAAATCAAAATAAGGTGAGTGGAAATAACCATAGATTTTTTGCCACTTTAATGATGCTAGTAAATTAGTAGATGTGTCTGTTGATTGCTATAATGCTGCAATATATACTCAAACTTTTTTTATCCCTTGTGAATTTCCAAAACCTTGTAAAGTGGTCTGAATCAAATCTGAAGAAATTCTATAAAAACTAGATACAAGTTATAAAAGACGATTTCTTTGTATTGAAAGAAACATGTTTTGAAAATTTCAGAAGAAATTTCAATTATATTGACTTTTTTGTCAATCTTGCATATGATTGGTCACACTTTGTTCATAAAACTGACCTCTATGGAATCATGTGGTAGTGGGTTTCGACCAACTTCTTTGTTTTTTTAATTAACATCTTTTTGGAAATTTCGTAAACGTTTGTATCGATTCGCTATTTTTTAATTTTCAGCCGTTATTATGGTATCATCCCTTAAAATGACGTAAAGGCCTACATTTATAAAGTGGTTATTAAAATGTTTATAGCCGTGTTGGAGAGATGTGTATAAAATTTCGGGGGTATATTGTAGAAAGGTAACCAAAACCTCATAAAAATCTAATTCTTGACAGAATTCATCAAAAATGAATTCAATTATCATCATTAAGAAAATCATAAAAGGACGTTCATTTTAACCACTATCAATATTTTCCTCTGGGTATCCTCAATGTATTACTTCGTATCTTGTTATAGGTCACTAACAGCAAACACATATTCTGAAAAATTGGCCGTACAAAACGCAATCAAATCAGCGTACAAAATTTTTATAAAATTTTTTTTCAATTAAAACTCTCATGAGGTGTTGAAACTTTCGCATTGAACGCAATCAGTAGCAGGAAGCTGCATCATTTGAACTGATCTCGTGTTCGCAGTGAAGAAAACATGGTGCGCGCAAAAGTTGATTAAGCAGCCTCGAAGGTGACCTCACTACTGGTTTCGCATTAAGTAAATCGCGTAATCGCAAATGAGGCTCAATTGTCCATAACCAGATGCGTTTTCGACTGATTGATTTTCCCCCAGTCTCCCAGTTCGCCCAGATATGTTTTCTTTGGGGTGCAGTGCGAAAGATCGTCCGAAGATGCCAACAAACAAAAGACCGATCTACACGGGCTCCAGATGGGATAATTGGCAATAGCGTGGCCTCTTCGTGGCACACAGAAGCGCGATCACGTAACAAATTCCGATCAGTTGTAATCACGGTGATCCGCGCGCGATATGATTAGCACTGCAAAATACGAAATATGCGCACTGCGACGTGTTCCAATTGAATTTCGATCCGCTGCCAGAGCACAAGGAGTCCAGTTGTTTTGCCGATTGGAAATCTTAATCGAATTTTCGGTCTCCGCAAGCCAGAGCATCTCACCTTTGCTCGTTTAGGAGATCGGCACGGAATCAGCCGGTTCTCAAAGCGAAAGCGGCGCGGTGGCACAACGCGGTATCGTCAATTTTATGCCGCCAAAATCAGTGAAGGACTGCTCACCTTAATTGAATAATCCAACACAGTAGCTGCATCCAATTTAGAACTGTACTGGGGTATTAGACGTAATCACAAAACTTCGTTCGCCGGCCATCAATTGCTGACGGCGATCGAAAAAGCCGATCTTCAAAAGGTGTCAAGACTGTAATTGAATTTAGATAGAGCAAAGTGGTGCTCCTCAATGTTTTAACAGCACTTTTATACGCAAATTACTTAAAATATTGATTTCTACTACGAGTTCTAAAGGTTATTACCGATCAAATAGGGTGGTCAATAGGCGTCGTGATAAATAATTACGTGAAAGTTTACGCTATTGCATAGTTGCAGTGATCAGCTTCAAAGATAAAACGAAGAGATGCTAATTGCATTATAATTGCGCAATTTCCCACTGCAATCAGCAGTTGTTTCTCTCAACATCTTAGAAGGAAGACTACGAAAATCCAGTCATGTTGATAAGTTGCGTTACTTTGGATTTAAATTTTAATGCTAATTGGAGATGGGAAAAATACAATATGAGCAGAAAATGTGCACAATAAAAGTTTAAAGATTGTTTGTTATTAAAGTACACAATAATTATTCTTTAAGTAATATAATTTTTAAATTCTTGTTAGAATATTTTGGGGAGTTAAACTAAAATGTACGGGGAAGATTTTAAAAAGATTTTTAATATATATTCTATAATATTCAACCCATGATTTAAATTGAACACAATGACTGTAAACTTTTATGTAATATGTGGCTTGAATAAAAATTTAGAACTCGTGTTATTACTCGTCTGAATGTTTAAAAAAAAACAAATTAGCATATTTAAATATATATGGATGATGCCAAATAAATAAAAAATATGTCTAAGCTTTCGTTTTAATCATAATTCGAATCTCTATCATATAGTATTATTTTTTTAACGATATATTTTTAAAACATACATCTAATACGAGTTTTACTCACTTCCTCAGAATTTCGTAAAATTAACCAATAATAACTAATACTACTTTTTTAAGAAAAAATTGATTTTACTGGTGCTAGAAATAAAGGAGAAAACACTATTGTTCGAAATATGTTGTAATTAGAAATTCAGGTAACATAAAATTTTAGGAAATGATTTTGGAAGGGTCGATTTTGGCTTGATACCTATACTCAGTCTATGAACTTTTTCCCTTTTAAGGCTTGTTTTTAAAGTCAATGCGTTTGGGTTCACCTATTCTAAAATATCGATAAACAAGTTTCAAAACAGAAACTTAACATAATTGATTGTTTTAAAATACATCAGGCCTGCTTCGTTCTAACCGAGTGGACATCTGAAAATTTATTAGCCTCATACACCTCTCAGGCAGACTCTACTGCTGTATGTGCATGGTTCCATTCTAATATGCTTAATAGTTCAGGTATTTTGCAACCGGTTTTTCATGTTCAAAATTATTTCATAATGAGCCGAACATGATAAAAGTCGTGAAATAATTTAATGAGAAATTATGAGGAAATTTTTTGAGAGCAATTGGGCATCCGGAGAGATTTAAAGGCACTTAACTTGTCTTACGTGACTTAATAGAGGTTTTTAATAAACGTAACTTGAACGGGCGGTAGGTCGTCTGACGTGTGTTCGTACATCTGTTTACCGAGGAAATTACCATCTTCGAAATGGACCCGAGCGCAATTACGGCCCAATTAAAAAGCCAAAAACACGGTCACTTCATGCGTACGTGCTATTTACCTGACGGATCCAGAAGGTGCTATTCGGCCGCCATAAAAAGAATTAAATCAGGGCTTTTTTCGGCAGCGAATGGGACCCGCAAAAAAGCCCGTGGCCAAATTTTCAGAGCGCTTTGACTTAATTAGTTGCAGCGGGCCAATTTAAAACAAAACGACAATTTCCGGCCACGTTTGTTGGGAAACCGCCAGATGTAACTGTCAGTAATTGGAAAAGTCGAAAAACCATTTTTATGGGCGAACGTGCCATTTTCAGCAATTTTTTCATCGTCTCGATTTTTTCTTTTATTTATTTTTGTAGAATTTACTCACAGACAAATTTCATAACTGAGTTAGACGCGATTCCGCGATTTCATTGGCGCGAGGCCTTCGCAACGAGCGATCGGATTTTGATCTGGAGCTTTTCTTGTCGCCGCTTTTCGCTTGGAAAGTGACTCGCGCGATCGGGAGCACTTGCGGCGCGTACTGCGCGAAATAAGTGAAAATTTAATGCATGATCAGCTAATGGATTTTCGCTCCTCGGTTCTGATCCATCGCGCAATCGAAGAGCCTCAAGTTCGTCGATTTCAATTATACCAATCGCCGAGAACGACGAACGTCTTGGCCGCTTCTGGCTTGGCTTCTTCTTCGGGTCTCTCAAGACGGACGCAATCATCGCGCGATCGCGGCATGCTTCTTTTCGCTTTTTTACCCTCCGCGACTTTATTTTGCAGCCAGGCGGATAAATAGATTTATGTATGGTCACACGATTGCTGCTGATAATGACAATTAACTGGTTAAGTAATTGAATTGTGCTGAAATCAATGCCGTGGAAAGCCGCTTCTGTTGATTTAGTGACTCCGTAATGGATTAAGTGACTTCAAGTTGGTAAGGATGGCTACTGAGGTGGAACGCGCTCATGTTTATTGAAACAAATCCATCATTTTCAGGAATTTCTAATTTTAAGCGCCTAAAGCCAGAGGAAATTTTAACCTTATGTGAACCAAATAAGGAGGAATGTTTAGGATAGGTAAATTATAAGTGCAAACATAGGAAAGATATGAATTTTTAACATTTCCATTCGGAAAAATTGAAAAGAGTTTAAATAGTACTTTAAGAAGAACTTATTTGATATTATTGTCAATGAATGTTTAAAGGTGCTTTCTGCAGCGTATGAGTTCAAAACATGAATATTTATATGATCCTGATTTTGACGTGACGTTAGTAAAAATAATTTTTTAGTGTAAAGAATAAAAAAATTTTTTTTTTAAATACACTTTTAATAATTTAAATATATATTCAGTATTTTTTGCCAAATTTGTTCAGCATTTTCATAGGCAATTTCATTACAAAATCGACTTTTGAAACGAAGTAATACATGCACTTTATGATGTTATTATATCTGCGTAACAAAACTCTACAACGTCTTCGAAAAAGGCTAACAATTCATTTCTACGTTTTCTTGTGCGTGTTAAAGCATAAATTTTTTAAAGACGATATCTTATCTATTATTTCATATATTTTTGTAGAAAATATCGTTTAATAATAATTTTGAAAAATTTTCCTGATTTCAGGTATAGGATAAAAATTTTGCGATTGCTACAATATCACTTTGGTTTCTCGGCGGCTTGGTCGAAATTTATACATAAATATTTAACTGAATGTTTTTCTTTCCAGATTTGCAATTGACTTGAAAAAAGCTCTAAACTATTAAATATCTTAGCGAAAACAATAGTTTTTTAAAAGATTTATCCTAATTTTCCCATAAAAATAACGCTAGGTAAGCAAGGCAAATGCCCACATTGAGGTCAACTTTCACGCCGCATACGCGAAGAGTCCCATTGCTAAAAAAGAAGCACTACACATATGTAACTTTTCCACTTTTTAGTAATTTTAATAGGCACTCTCTATTAGAATTATAGTAATACATTTTCATGATATTTAAGCCTTGATGAACTCCTTTTCGTAGCATAACAAAGCCTACCAAGAAAATATACTTCCACTTTTTTCTATTGAGTTCCGAAGGTCCAATTTTGTGATTGGTCTGTAGGATAAACTGTGACCTGCATATTTACATATTTATTATTATTAATTTTATATTATCAATTTGTTCTTATTTATATATTTTTTAAATAAATACTTGTACGTATATTAGAAAGAAGTTACTGTTGAACGTTATGAGTCCAGGGTAGTAGAGAAGAGGGAGGGAACTTGTTCCCGTGTTAAAGTCTCTCTGATGTCGTGAAATTCAATACTTTAAAAGAACAGTCAATAGTTTTGCGCAATTCTTAAATAATTTTTAACTCTTTAAAACTTTGCCGAAGTTCGTAATATATTTTTTAATACACAATAAGACTGGCTGCTTTAAGTAAAAAGATTTTAAATCCGATAAAAAAGCCCAATTCTTATACTTATTCAAATATTCAGTAAAATAAAACGATGGATCAATTATCGTCCGGTTTCCCTAGATTTTACTAATGTTATATTAAATTTGTACTCGACAGACTAGCGGGGTAAAGATCAATAGAAAATACAAAAATCTTGAGACTATATAAAAAAAGTACTGAAGTAATTTTTTAATTGATTTATTGTATCTTATTGACCAACAAATTTAGTATCATTGTTTGAACCGCCACGATCATTTATGGAAACATATGCAATAATTGAGAGAAAAAGTTGGACACTCAAATTGTTTTAAGCATTATGTCTAAAATTTTATATCACAATGCCAAGCAGCTTTCAAAATTCAACACAACGTGCTTATACTTCATTTTCTCTTTATTCTTGAAAAAATTAACAAGCATCTTGTGCCAGCAATTAATCGTGGATAAAATCCATTATTCGTTTAATTTATTTAACAGAAAATGTGTTATTACAATGTATATTTTGTAATAGAGCGGTATTTCAAAAAGTTTATGTATATCTCGATTATATTCAACAGTGGTCTCGTAAATATCAACATAAAAAACATCTAAAAATGCTGTTTTAATTTTCCCCGCGGGGGGAATAAACTGGGAATATGTTTCCAGTGCTGCCATGCACTGCGACATTTGTAACGCTAAACGGGAACGGATTAAAAGTAAATAGCGCGTGCAGAGCAATAATAAATTTCATTTGCCAGCCCGTCTGAAATGTAAACGAGAAAATCAAATATATAAAAATAAATAGTTCCACGCAAGCAAAACATTCTGTTCGGCATTAATTTTATAGCACCTTTCAACGAGCGCAGCACTGGTCTTCTATTTTCCATTTAATTCACTCATTAAATGAACTGAAGGATTTTCACGTTTCCTCGTGTGCCTTGCACCTCCTGGGAACGAGCCGCAGCATTTTCTGTCATAATTCCTATGTCTATAACTTAGAGCTGCTATTTGTCGGAAGTTACTTTCATTTCACACTATGCAAATTCCGCGCGTCCGAACGGTCCGTGCAAATCGACGAAGAAGAAGCCATGGAGTGGCCCAATATTGAAGCGAACGATGGCATGCAATTCGCCATTATCGCGTAATTGATTACTTTTCGAAAGTGAATTGCGGATCAGGTAAAAATCGCGTTACGCTTATAATCCGAACCAAATTAGCGTCGAAAACTTCATCTTCCAGCAGCTCTGGTTGGACAGGTGATCTTCAACCGGAGCTGTCGATATCAAGGTCTTCGACGTCTTCAGGCATGGAAGCGCAAGTGATGACGCGTCGCTACATCACCGTGAGAGTTCACCCGCGATGTGGGAACATGCTAATGAGCCCTATCGCGCGGCTGGCGATTGAACTCAATTATTTGTCACCGCGGAATTGATTTTATTGAACTTTCGTCCCACGCAGGCTCCGATTTCGATATTAATCGCTCACGGTGATTTTTTTCATCGCCATGGAATGCCAGATATTCCTCCCCTACCTGCGGGACTGGGAAACACGAATTATGCAAGCGAACCTGCTCTGAATCAATTAGTACAGGCATGCGGCTGAGAAAACTTGTTAATGAATACAAAACGCAAATAGAGCCGCTAACGCGAGATGAAATGAGATGTTGATTCATTTCTTTATAACTCGTTAAGGCCGTTTCGCCTTGTTTGTTTGATAACAGCAAAATTAACTCTACTACTCTCCCCTCGTTAGACTAATCGCGATTGCGGCTAATTTTAATTCTGAAAACGTGCAATATCGCGCACCTTTTGTTATTCAAATTCGCAATATGTGAACAAGATAGAAATATCCAAGTTTTGCCACTTTTGAAATGTCGTGTGATACAACCTGAAGTAATTAACGGAGAGCAAAAGATACCATTGGCATTCATATGTGCATTATTGAAAATGGAGACGTAATTAAAGCCTATTGTTGCTAAAATTATCGAAATATTTATGCTCAGACAGGCTAATCTCTGACTAACGAAGCAAATGAGGAACTCTTAAGCAATGCAAAAAACTACATTTTTAAAATTATGTGAAAAGTATAAGAATATTTGAAAACAGAATCTTATTAAGGTTTACAGTCGATTCACTAACTCCAATCGCCCAAATTTTAAACGTGATATCTTAAAACCACCTTTTTTTGAATAGATACCAATAAATTATCCAAAACTAGTCGACGGATTTCATTTAACAGAGGCTTATGCGAACCTTCTGCCCGCTCAACAGTCCTGTCAGAATTAAAACAGTCCATTAATTATTTATAACTTTTCAGCCGATTTAAACTCGAACGAATTGTTAAAAACCGATTTTTCTTCTGTCGCGTTTTTTTTTATTGAGGTTTAGAGTGGTTTTGCTAATTTCACAACTTTCCTGTTTCCTGTGCTTTTTTTTTCAAACATAAAATGTATTAATGACATGTAAAAATAACAAATATGTGTATAAAATAATGTTAGATTGTGTTGATGATTAATTTGTTTAAAAAAAAAAAAAATAAAACGGCAGAATATCTTAAAGAGCGCAGATCCCCAATGCAACGGAATGGGTTCAAAATTCAAGATTTGATCAAATTATAATTCGTTTAGATCGTAGCCAGTTCTCATTTGTAAGTAACCAAACTTTTGAGTCTTATTGTATAATAAAATAAAACAATTACCGCTCTGATGAGATTAAAAACGTAATGTAATAAAAGTTTACAAGAAACACTCATTTTTGTAAATGGTTCTTATACACGTTACGGGCGATCGGTAATAAGAAGTTTTTCCAAATGTGTTTGACTATTGTTTAAGTTTTTTATAAAAACTCTTTGAATGTTCTTACTTAAAACTGAGATAGTACTAAGGATTTATTGCTTTTTCGCTCAGAATATATTGTTAAAACAGAAATAATATTTTAATTTAACATTTAGCCTATTGGTGATGATATTCAAGTTTATTGAATAAATTCTTAAAAGAGTTGTTAAACAGAACTTTTCTGGTTTTATGTAATCAATGGGATTATTTGTACAATTTAGTTGGACTGATATCCACATTAATTTAATATTTTTAATGTTTTTATTTAATTTAATTCTAGTCAAAAAGCAATCATTTTTCAATATTCCATCATTTTTCATGAAATAAAAGAATTTATAAATTACTTGAAAAAGTCAATTTAGTATAAAAATTCTACGGAAATTATGAAACAGTTCAAATAAAAAAATATCTTGAATTAGGTGATTAAAGAATCACTTAATGAATTTAGTTTTATATTACGTTTGTTAACAATTATAGTTCAGTTTTTAATGTTTAAATTCTAGATAAAGGCATTTCTGTGCAACTAAACAATTTTTTACTAGACTAAATAAAACTCACATCAAATGAAAGGTCCTGAACAATATTTAAAGAATGTTTTAAAATGCAATCAGTTTCCACTAAAATTTAAAAGCAATTTTGAAAAATTATGTGTAGTTTTACAAATGGCATTGTGGGTACACAACAATTTTTTTCAGTCATAAAGTCAACGGTCAATTAGACATACTTATATTAATTTTAAAATTGGCTTTACAAAATAACCGTGCGACAACTTTTCACTTCACGTTCATTATTTTGTAATTGCTGATAAGTTTAAAAGAGCTGTAGGAGAAGTAAATCGTTCTAGATTGCGCCATAGCAAAAGGTGTAGAATTCAATTTTTCTGACACATACGTGTCAAGGTCACAACTTTTTCTGGCTTCTGATTTCTGATTCTACTGAGTGTTCCTGGGGGACAGGTGAATAAATCACTTATCTTCAAAATTTCATATACCTTCATAATGAAAAATATACGCGATGTGAGGAGTGGAAATTAAATAGAGCTATGAAAAGAGTGTTTAAAATTAGGCGATGAAAATCACGGCATGTTAGAAATATGCATGATTATATTTAAAAGTGTATTGTCAGCAGTGGAGTCTTTAAATTAAACAAAAAATTGAAAACAATTTGAATTTACAGTTTCTAAAATTTTTGGATTTGCAATGCAACACAATTAAGTGCATTGGTCTTAAAATTTTCCTTTTTTCTCAAAGATAGCGACTTTTGGACAATATTCATCGACATTCTGGCGCTTTGTTAGATTTAGCAATATTTACACATGTCTTTCGAGAAAATGCAAGACATAGAACTTGTGTTTAGTGTAAAGGAGGTTGTAGTAGTATTCTGTGAACTGCTTCTGCTTGTTTATGACTTCTTTTTGGTGGTATGCATGTCCAACTGCACAACCCATAAATATCAATTTCAAATGTGCCAATATCAATTTTAAATGTGCCAAGGTATTTGGAAAATTTAAATTCCTCCTTGGTCGCAACTTTCCAGCAAAGTTCTAAGACCCGGCCACCGCTTAAGGCTAGAACACAAAACAACAATGTAAATACCTGAACTGTCTTCACCTTGTGATTCGTCGAAGTTTTTGGTTGTCATCTGGAACAGGGCATCCAACGGGGTGCCGTTAGGTTTTGTCTTTTGTCCACTGGAACCCCCACTCCCGCTCTGTCCACCGTTCCCGGTCCCGGCTCCTCCACCATGCGGGGAGTGCCTGTGGTGGCTTGAGGAGTTGTGGTGGTGCAAATGGTGGTCCGAGGAGAGCCTGTTGGAGATTTCCGGGGAGCAGCAGTCACTCGCGGCGGAACTAGAACGCTCCGATCCGCTCTCAGAAGGAATGATCTCCATGCTGCTCATGTGCCTCAGAAGCTGGGCCTGGGCATTTAGATGCTCTTGGAGCTGCCTTTGGTAGTCCAGAGCTAGCCTGTGTTCATAGTGGAGGAGGGCGGGCGGCAGGAATGGTCGCACAGGAACTGGACCCCTAAGGTGATCCCACGGCCGGACGATCTTCGTCGGCTGCAGGTGTAGATGATTATTTGGCGGAATTTGCGGTTGTTGCTCATGGCGGCTGTTTGGGTCATGGCCCAGGATGTCCGCGATGGAGAAACTCTTTACACCTTCGATATTTGATTTCTGGGGGCTTAGGGAGCGTTCACGACTTTCGATCATCTTGAGCTTCTTGAGGGGTCTGAAGTAGTCGTCGCCACCGTTGCACTGTTCACCAGGCGGTGGGCTGGGCGCTCCGACGGATATCTCAGATCCAGCGGGGCTTGCAGGGCTCGCGCGGGGTGGGGTTGTGCACAACATTTTCTCAGTAATTCACTACGATTAGTAATCCTCTGTTTTCACTATACTACTCCACGAAAAACCAGGGCTAGTCACTTCGATCAGTCGCATCAAGCAAAAGCACTACTGGTAAACCGCGAGAAACTTTCCATTATTCCAAGAGCACTGATCACAGAATCGCACACTATAGGTTATCGATGATCACACCTGCGCCTAATTAGCATCGTTAGCCGATCCAATAAATCACGGTATGAACTAGCTGGTCCAGGTGACACACGGGATACTCCACACCTGAGAGAGCACACAGCGCGCCCGATTCGAGGATCCGAATCAATTGCATAAAAAGTCTTGGACGCCAAAGAGGGCCTCCTTTGACGACGGCAAAAACTGTCTCAAGAAAGAGTGTGATAACGAGGGAACCTCTCGCAGACGTTACCAACTTCCTTCGTTAACGAGTGGCAACTGTTACCCGTTCGCCGACAGTCTGGCAAATTACCAACAATCCGGTTTAGCAGCGTCTTGGGCCAGCCCCCGGAGGGCGTGTCGCCGCGAGCTGGCCAATCATAGCCGCCCACTCCGCTGCAATGGTGGTTGGCTGGGAAATCTCTGTCCGTCCGCACGGAGCCACGTCTTGGCGGCTTTCTTTGATTTCCTCGACCTGACTAAAGCGGAAACGAGACCTGGGTCTTTGGCACTCGCAAGTCGTGGCCGCGAACGAGCCTCACGCGGCCTAGAGCCCGCGTTCGTCGGTCGGGTCTAATTAATGCCGGACAATTTGCCGCACGAGGTGTCGGCTTCCTGCTTGTTCATGCGACTGATGCATCTCGCTTCTCGCTCTGCCGTTGTGGCGTCGTGTCTGATCTGCCCCCGCGAAGAACCGCGGCAAGCGTTGCATGCGCTCTCACCGCTAATGAGTAGAGCAATCGAGTCGGGGGTGGGGTCACGCTCCCCCGATTCGCAAGGATGAGATGACTCCGAGACGACTCAGGTAAAAAGCATAAATCGGGCCTCTAACTGTCTCCTTGGCGGCTTCTTAGGGTCTTCTGCGCGCGCGACCGGGGCGCGGTAAACAATTTAATGAGGAAAAATTGGTTTTCGGAAAACTTTAATGACACGTACTATCGCCCCCGCCGACCCCGCCCAATAATTTCTGCCTCTTCTGGCTTTTTGCACTCTCCGACTTTTCTGGTTAACTTGAAAGTTTCCGCGCGGATTTCTGCAAATTCGTGTTCAAAAATGTTCGTGCTGGTGCAATGGCCGCTCGGGACTCGTTTTGCCGCTCATTTCGCTAACCCACCCTCGTTATCGAATTTCCAGACCGCATGTGATTTTTAATCGCAAACAAATAGTTCCACTTGCAGGTGAGGCCGCGCCGTCTACATGCCTCCAAGCACCTGATTTGTATCCTGAAAATCGATAACCCTTTGCACCTTTACCTATTTCATGCCACTATGCTTAGTGTCAGGTGGGTGGATATTTTATGGGAAATATGGCAGGTACTAAGTACCCTAGTGAGGTCGCGTGCTAAGCGGTCCTTTCTCTAAAAGTGTTTTAGATAATTTCCCGTCGGGAAATATTTATTTTCTATATTATAATTATTGATAGATGGGCTCCGTCGCACAACGTCTGTTAAATGGACTGATTGCTTAACCTGATAAATCTGTGTTCGCTAGTTTATTTAATTACTTATATTCATGTTTTTGTTACATATGCAGCTTTGGATAATTGATAAATCTATTAGATATAATAGTTGTTTTTATTTCTACACTGGCGGGTCAAAACAAACTCAGTTCTATCAGTCCAAACTTCTATTTCCGATCATGGCTGATAAATCAATCTTTCAAACGACAATTAATTTCCCCTCTTCAGAAATAATAAATCAAAGCTATAAGTCAAGTTAGCTAGTTTCCTCGAATAATCATGCTTGGTTGCAACTTTTAAAAACGTGTCACTTGTATTTCATTACCTGCAATCATTTTTAATATCATATGCTAATTAATACAAAATTTTAAGGTACATTGTGCACAAAACTGCTCGATATTAGAAAATTTTGATCACGTTTTTTGCAAAATTATTATAGAAACATTTTTTATGTATTTCCTAATAATTTTTTCTCATTAATAAAACACAAGCAACTTTTCGTTGAAAATCAATGTCTAAAATTCGGCTCAAAATAAAATCCAAATGACTGATTAATTAACTTTTGTTATTATTTCGGATCTTTTAACCGCAATTATAATCACTGCAAATCGGATTATTGTAAAGGGATTATCACGGATTTAAAAAAAGTATCCATCGGCTAAATTGTTGCCCAAATCACATTTTAATTTTTCTATATACAACTAATTTAAAGCTTGGCATTAAATGGCAGAATTATTATATTAAAAGAACTATTCAAATAAAAGAACAGGTTTTTTAGTTCAGAAATAAGTTCTACAAGAAATCCGATTTTGATATTTTTATACCGATAGATTTGTTTGAAAAAATCCTCTAGGATCAGCAAAAGGTATCCAGCGAAGAAATATTAATCACTAAGAAGTATTCTTTCGCTAATCCTGGAACATATTTGACAGGTGCAAACTATTTCATACCTTTGAGTTTCTGAGATGTGCCCAATAATTGCATTTAGGAGTTTATAAGCAGTTCGGTAACTATTTCCTTGCCCTTGCTTACAAATTAAATTTTTAAATATCATAGATTCAAAAAAAAAGTAAAATACGCGAAATACCATGTAATTGTACCACATTATTTTGTACTACGAATTCGGAAAATCAAATTAAAGTATTAAATGTTGAAAATATAAAGTCAGCGTTTTTGTTTCTCCTGTTAAAATGCAAATAGGACTCTTCAATGTGGCCTTTTATCAACGCGTATGAACTTCTATACTTGGAAATTATAAGACATAAAACAAGTTTTAACTTTTTAATTAATCTGTTTAAAGTAAGCCACGTTGATGTTATTGTCTTTAAAACTTCAACGAATAGTTTTTATTTGTTTATGCGATAGTGTTAAAATTTATAGTCCGAGTAACTGAAATTGCAATAGGCCGAGTATTTTGGAAATAAAGAATTATATGGTAAAAAATTATATTCCAGCCGAAGTGTAGTTTTATAGCTTCAAGATATCCTTTTTCCAGATAAGACTTATTTTCTCTTAAGATTCGTATGATAAAAATAAAACTTTGGTATATTCGTGGAATAAGTTCACATTAAGAAAAAATAAGCAGGTGGTCACTAACTAGTAGCACTTTGCATGAACCGAAAGCCATTATGAATTAAATTTTTTGAATGGCTATAAATGAAAACGGTGAATGTGGGAGCATCATACAACCAGAGGTAGACTGTTCGAGGCTGTATCAGGCTGAGATTATTCTTTTCATCTACACACATTCAAGTTAAAGATTTTCGTGGGCTTTCTTAAACATTCCTCAGTCAGACTTGAGTGTGAATTAGCAAAATCTTTGAACACACTTAAATTATTTTAGAAGAATAAGTGGATAGTCCTTTTTACAAGATTAATTAACTAATAAAATATTTTATAATGGAAAACCTTCAAGCTTTATATTTTATTTAAGGGGCATCAAATACCTGGGGGATAAAAACATTTTTAAAGAATGCTTTCTCAAGTTTTTCAAGAATTACTTTTCGATTAAAATATAAATTCTATTTGCTGCAAATGTCATGTCAAACATCCTAAAATTGACGGAGTCAAGGCCAGTGGAGTAACCACTGTACCCCGAAAACTAGTTGACTAATTGAGCTGAAACTTTTTCGAGAACTTCGTTATTCATCATCTATTTCCTGTTAAAGGATTTTTAAACATTTTACTTTTAAGATATATCTAAAGATTTTTGAAAAAGAAAACCTTTATTTTGGAAAACAGTTGTAGGTACTTTACTTTATTATTTCTATACCCTGATGCATGTTGTCGCTTAGGATTTAATATCATAAAAATTTTAAAAAATAAAGAAAAATAATTTGAAATACTTTACTTTTATAAAAGAACTGTAGACGCAAAGTCGTCTATGACAAGTACTTATAATTTTATATAGCCTGAAAGAGGTTACGGGACGGAGCGGAACGAATTCGTTAAGATGGTAAAGAGCTGGATCCCCTCACTTCTTCTATGAATTATTAATGAAATGCTTCAGAATTATGCGCCAATATCACCCTGTGCAGAATCAGGATAAAGGTGACCTTCTGACTCAACGCGGCGGCTCCTTTGAGATCGTTTGTTGAAGAACCAAAACAGAACGATATCGAGCTCATAACCAGGTCCACTGGGCGGTGAGTCTCAAAAGCTGAAATACGGGCATGCTCGCCACTTAGTCATGCTAATCAGCCCCTTAGACGATCTTAATGTCTACCACACCTTGGAGCCCGACTATTCTGGTTTGTCATTTTGCCTCAGTTCTCGTTTTCGTTTTCTTATGCAAAAAGTGTCCGTTTGTTTTGAGAGTCGGTTATTATTTACCGAAATGGCCCAACCTTTCCTAATAATAATCTGTCCCGGTCTCGGCAAGCGACACATCAGGTACGCTCTCCAGGTACAGGTATGCTCTCGTACCTGGGCGATTCGGCGTTGTAACTGAAAAGATAATTACTTGTATCGTGGCGGCGCGGCCTCATTGAAGTGCAGAGGTAATGGATACATCGCCTTAATTCGAGCTATCACATCTACTTAGGCGGTCGCTTGTTAGGCCACCTCGCCCGGCGGTCGCATTTCATCAAAATGTATGATTTGACATTTTCGTGGCACCTTCGCGCACCTTCACGCCCCGCCACGCCATGTCGATACCGGTGCCAGGGGCTTCCGCGACCGCCCGGACTCGGCGGTTGCGTGAGAGAAAAGTTTTCGATCATCGGTAATTGCGGGCTAAGTGATTCGCTGGTTCATGGGATCCCACCGGGTGCTATTTCTTACCTGTACCTTCTTCAGGTGGAAAACGCACCGAGTCCTATTATCTAGCGGATAGACTGAGTGTTGTCGCTGCTGCAAAAACAACCTAGCCACCGTATCGCCTTGGTTGTTACCACTTTTTCCGCGTTTCGCGCTCCATTGAAATCTTACCTTTTAAATGAGAAAATTTGTCATCATACTGGTCAGCGGTTTTGGTGCTCTGTTTTTACCTACGCGGCCGATACGCGGAAATTCTGCCGTGAAAATGACAAAATCACAAAAATCACACAGTTGAGGTCTCATTTAGCGACTGTTGTGGGTCATTCTTTGCGTTGCAGAAAAAGTAAAAAAGATTTGGTTGATAACGTTTTTTTCGCAATGTGGCCTTATTGATTAGACAACCTGGCTCAACGGTAAATTAGCTTACTCGCGGGTATAGTTGGAAATTATTTACAACGGTTGGTTGACTCCTACCTGGAAATTCATAAGACTTTGTTCTTTTATTTAGTAGCGTGGACATCTCATTGTTTCGGTAATCACTGCAAAGTGCCACTTAAATTTCCTCTAGCAGCTGGCTCAGCAAAAACTCGTTCGCACCTACCTCAGCTTTAGAACAATGACCTTCGTGTGATTGAAAACCCGAGTGAGGAACTTGGAAATTGGACACTGAATACGTTAACGTCTATAAAATTCGTTATTAGATACCGCACATTAGAAACATAGCTCAAAATATAGAAAAAAACTATTATTTTGACTGCATTAAAGGGGACTTACTTGCAAGACCCGAAAAAGGTAATAGTTTGAAGAAATTTTAAAATATACAATTGAAGGTATGCGCATCTCTAGAGTGAAAGTATTTTTTTCCTACAAAATAGTAAGCTAAAAATGGTTTTTTATACATTGAAGTGGTGCCTTCGTACCCATAGAAGAACTTCTAATTTTTTAATGCAAACAAAAGTGACTTCATTTCACAAACTGGCGATTGGATTTGGAACTAATCAATTATAACTTTTCAAAAATATGTTGAAAAAAGTGCTAAATAAATTTTGTATATGGTGAATTGCACTTTTTAAAATTAAGGGGTTTCACAAATTCATTTTGAGATAAATATGGGATAGATTCAGGGACACTTTTGTGTATAATTAAACGCCAATATTTTAAAATAAAAGGGTGACTCGACCATCCTTTACCAGCTTCTTCTTTTAATTTTCAACATATTAAAGATTTTCAATTTAGATATTTTTAATAAATTTATAATCCACCATTTTGTTTTCCGTTCTGAGAATCTCGTTTTAGGCGAAGAATATAATTTTCTTGGTTTAGAGAAATCATGTCTCTAAAATTCGGTAGATTTAATAAATTTAACAAACAAATTCGAGACCCCGGAAAATCCCTAAAGTACAAAGAGATTTAACAAATATTGCACAAATTTAAAATTCAAGGTATTTTGAAAAAAGAAAATTCATAAGTTGCAAATTTAATAGGTACTATTTTTGATGCGGGATTCTCAATAAAGCGTTTCATAGTTCAATTAGTACATTACTAGAATTATAAATAGGGAGTTTCCAGTTCAAGCCCAGGTTTGGTCCACTGCTCTTGATATTTAATTGTCTATTGAATGCAAGTGGAATAATTCTGTTAAAATGCAGGATTTGAAATTATTTTTATACATAACTCTTTAGGTATATTCAACTGTTTCGTCGCAACGTTTCCGTTATTTGCAAATGAATTTTGTAAAAAATTATGCAAAAAGTGTTGAACAAAGTGAGGGGAATTTTGAAGTAATGAACTTTTCCTTTAATGTTTTAATATTACCAAGAATAGTCTAAACGAAAAATTGATGTCTTATGCAGATGGTTCGAAAAACAATCCGAGTTTACGTCAACTGAAGACAATGATTGGTTGCGTTTCAAATAAAACTTTTTGATATAAAGTATAATAAATTCACAATTGTGTAATTTACTAAGGCACTTATTCTTATAAAAGTGTTCGCTTTAAGCAATATTCGGCGTCAAAATACGCATTTTGCACGCGTATCCATTCATGCCCGTCCGCTACTTCCTCTTGGTTTAATCACGGATCCTCTCCGCCATCTGCGTGGCCACACCTTTGCGAATACGACGATCGGATCTCGTCCGCTCCTTCCATTGAGATCTTATCATTTTCTCAAAATAAGAAGATGCTGGGCTCCGAAGGCCCCACAACAATGTCCGCGGATGTATTCACAGCAGTGCGGCAGTGCGGCGGTGATCGCGGGCTATTCATTTCATAGTATGCATTGTACGGACGCTGCCTCGGCCACTAATTCGGCCTCCCATCTTGAGAGAGAGGCGATAGAGTTATTACAAGCCCCACGGACCTCCACTTTATTTTATTGGCGGCATCTTTGAACATGTTCCAATTAGGTTTGCCGACACCTAGGTGTTCGTAGCGCGGTGTTCCCTCCGCGCAGACCACAGGGAATCATCCGCACGACCCCCTTGGTTTGAGGGCCTCGAGAATCGAGAACGATGATGATAGCGTTTCCGCGGTGAGCACATGACCAAACGTTGAAAATTCTCAGTGCCTGAAGAAAGTGCCGGAATTTAATAAATTGAAACGAATTGGCCTCTAAGATAGGGTAAAAACGTTTTTGTTGTATCATGAGTGAGGGCCTCGTTCCTCCCGCGGTACCTCCTCATGCATCAATGCAATGCGATCTAATAGAGACGTATATCTTTTGATAGAAAAGGTAAGCAAAGGTGGGATAAAAGTCATCACATACTGAATACGCCATTTGCGGACAGATTTAAACACGATTCAAAGAAATATTCCTTAATTGCAAATAAATTTCAGAAAAAAATATTTAAGATAAAATGGATATATTTGATGGGATACACTTTTCAAAATATTTCCAAATAAATTTGTTTGTATATCTATTTTTAAAACAATGAGGGAAAAATTGCGTAGTACTATAAAATGAAACAAGGACGCTGATTCAAATATAACATTTAAAACACACAACAGAAGAAAGTGAAGCGATTCGAATGGATAGCCAGAGCCTAGATTAAATGTAAATGAGTTGAAATAAAGTGTACAGAATTATTTTGAGAAACCTCTTTCACGAATAAATAGAACCTTGTAAAGTAAGATAACCATTTTGAAAAAAATACTTGTATTTCAGTTTGTAATTTAGAAAAGATAGTTGAAATGTAAGTAGTCATTCGGTGTTCGTGTCGATTTCTTTTAATTCACATTATCAAAATGTTGTTTTTAAAGTCTTAGATTTTTGGTTTTTAGTTTTCATTAAAAATAAATATTTAAACAAGGAAAGGTTGAAATTTTGGTAATGTGCTAAAATCTCTTCAAGACTTAATTACGTACACTGAACGAAATCCACCAAAACATACGAAGAAATTTTCATAGAATGCCATTAGAAATTTCTAATATCATTTTTATTATTTTCAATACAAAAAATTCGATAAAATCTTATTAATGTACTTAAAAGCTCCTCAAATTTTAATTAAAAGACGTTCAATCCGGATCAGTTCAGTCATTCTGCAGCAAATTGCCGAAAATTTAGAAAGATATAAGCAACAAACGCGAAAAAAATGAAATTATTTCAAAATTGAAAACAAAAACGATTTTATACAAATTCAAATGAAACTTGTGAACTATGCCCTGTCATAAAAATAAATAACAAAATTGTCTCAGTAAAAAGTTATACGTAAAATAAAAATAAAATAACATAAGACGAAATATTAACCTTTTCTTTCGCCGGTTAAAAATTATTTTATTATTTTAGAACATGTTCTGAAAATCAGGTGCCTGCATTTGTATTCAAATTTTACACATTCACATTTTATTGACTCATTTGGCCAAGATATTGCAAAGTTGAATCTTTAACGACTTTAAAATATAAAATTCATTCATTCAGCCGTCGTTTCATTCATTAGGGTTATACGACTCATTCTGTATAAATTTAATCTTATTGCGTATTAACGCTCCCAGATAAAATATGTGTGAATTTAATAAGGTTATCAGAAAAAAAACGGTTTTACCTCAACTTCTCACGAACAAAAAGAGAGTTTCAATTCGTGTGATTTAACGGCACTTCGAGAAAAAAATTATGCGCTAAAAATGATTTGCAAAAGTCAAAAAAATTAATCATTTTCGCATGTTTCCCATGATTCTGCACACAAAGCATACTTTTGGATTGAGAACGTGAGCGAGGCGAGTAAATAAATGCCCGATCATTTCAGAACTTCAGTTTCGAAGATATTTCCGATCTCGCCGACGCTACTTTTGTTGCCTTGACAATCGACGGGGTCTATAATTAAAAATCGATCATCGTTAGTCATCCTAACAGCGAAGAAGTGTTTTGCTAAAAAGCCCGTTGCATCACCTGCTGGACGCTGTTGCAGAAACCATTTAGCTTCTCAGATGAGCTGGCGATCTTCCTGGTCATTTAGTGCAAAGCCAGAAGTGCCAATTACGATCCGCCGACCAATTTATTTAGGTTAATAAAAAATCGAAGATCACTAGGCTCGCCGCAGTGACCGGTCCATAATCAAAGGTGTTCCGATCCATCAAGTCGTTTTCCGTACGAGGGCGAACTCTAAACCGTAACAATGGAGAGGTGCTAACTAATTAGTATGTCTTGCGGCCATTACGGACGAGGCCATAAATTAAGCGGGATTTTCGGGTGCAGGTAAAAGGAACACTATCCAACTAGGATCGACAAATATTTGATGACTTCCCAGAGATAATAGGAAGAAAGTGTGGATTTTAGCGAGATAAGTGATCTAAAAAGGATTTTCTTTCAATTGGTCCTCGATTGGTCCGGCGATCTGGTAATTCAATGAAATAGGCCTAATCGCCGGACTTACCTTTGTTTCGTTTTTTAAAAAGCCAAGTATAATAATTAAGGGCTGGTGGCTGCAGGTCCCACCTTGAGGCCTCCGCAAACCGGCTAGACTGGACGCGTCCCTGAGCTTGGCCATAAATAGCCAGGATAATGGTCAAAAGGATGCCGCCTTTTCCCACGTATTTATAATTTCAGTGGTGACCCAAAGAGTTGTTCGACTTCTTTTCGGGTAGTACCGTCTTGCTGCGAGGAGGTTGGTCACGGAAACAAATCAAAGAAAAGCCGATGAATCATTTATGAGGATAATTTCAGACTAATTGACGCCTGGGATTGTTAGAAGCATTTCCAAATTTTAGTGACTTTTCTGTTAGCACCCGTTACGGGCTGGTCATTGTTGAGCACGAAATCTCCATGTAGTAAAAAATTTTTATGTGTTGGACAACATTTCAACACTCGTCTATGGACTGTTCCAAAAAGAAGTTAAGTTAATACTATAAATTAAGACCTGAATAGTTCTAGGTTTAGTGCAAAATTCCTTACACATTTAGCTCTTATTTCTAGATGAAATGTGGTTTTTAAACTATCTCTCAACTGAGGAATAAAACTATTTTCTTTGGCTGCAAATACGGGGCCGGAAAGTCTCGTTTCGTTTTTATGAGCATTTTGATTCTATTTTTTGTTATTTATAACTTGAAAATTTTAAAAGACGCTGACAGACCTGGAAAGTTATTTACAGACTTTGCACTCGTAAATGGGAGAATTGCGTATTTTTGGTTCGAAAAATTTATATTTTTTGAAATACCTACATTAATTTATTTCTGAAAAACTTTAGAATACAAAAAATATAATACTTCATAAAACTCCTGATGATGTCAGACTATTTTTGAGAAATAAGCTAGAATTAAGCTCTTCCTGTTACCTTGAAAAAGGAAGTGAAAGATTAATTTTAATATTCAATATTCAATTTCTATAAAAAGAGTATAATTCGATGGTTTCTTAAAAGAAATTAGGAAATAAAACAAATGGTGTCATCTAACCTGAGAAGTGCGGTTTCGAGAAAAATGGAAGGAATTGTCCACTAATTCTTTCGAATTCGCAATTTAGACTTTGAACGTCGTTAAACACGTTTATTTTGAGAATTTTTTACTTTTAATTTGTTGAAAATTTATTTTGGTCCAAAACTATACACTTTTTAGTTAATTTCTAAAGTAATCTATTTTATTTTATATAAGTACAATTTCTTATTATTTATTAAAGTAATTTTAGTTTTGTAGTCTTTCTATTAGCAATAATTTCTAGATAGAACGCAGGTTCTAAAGTGTTACATACGTCTAAAATTACTATCACGACTTTTTGTTGTTAATCTGAATCTAGTGTTTCAAAAGTTTTTATTTTTTAGTTATGTATTAAGGGTTAATTTTAGGTATAAGAAAAGAAAAAAATTAGTAAAAACATGTATGTAAGTTATATTTACCACTACGACCGTTTCAAATGTTTAAGTAGAATTGTTTTCAAGCCAATTTAATTATCCCCTAATTGCAAAATAAACATAATTCCATATTTCAATTTTTTTAGAGATAGAAAAAATAGAATTATGTTTTTTTTAGCTGATTCTAGTGGCGCCATTGAAAGAGAAGCACTTTCAGCTTCTCCAGGTTTTTAACTATAATTTTGTGTTGATGTGATTTTGATAAAGTTATTCACGCTTTACATTGCCATTTTTGACCCAAGACAGTCGGCCATCTTTGTCTGCAGACTGCAGCAGTGCTACGATGTCCTTGTGCGTTGTACCGTGGCCGTGTGCGTAGAATACCTGCATGTAGTCGACAGCGGCGTGGCGCGGTCGTTTCATCGCGAAGTGCAAAAATTCGCGCGCGACTTAAAAGCGACGAAGCGAGGTTGTAGTGATTTCAAAAAGTCGTCAACTGGGCGGTGGTGGGGGGCTGCTGCGAAGGGCCCAGCCTCCGAAGGATCACCGATCGGAGCGGGTCGCGCGAAGATGAGGACGGAGCAGAAGTGGAGGAACAATGATTTTAATGCTCTGACCGGAGATAATTACCGCACTAACAACGCGGTGGTTTCCTTTGATCTGCGCCGCCATCACCTCAACACATCGATTTTTAACGTAAGCTGACAGTAATAGGTTTTAAGTAAGTAATGAGATAAATCGAGGCAGAATGCCCGCGTCGCCTGCCGCGCCAACAGCTGGCAGGGGGCTGCGCGAAGCGAGAATTATTCTAATGTGCTCAGGAGGTACCTGGAGCAAGGAGGCAGGAGTTGCCTAGGGTACTTGAGGTAATTGCAATTGAAATTGCGGCCGAGATTTGTGGGCAACAAGTTGGCACAGATCGGAAATCTGGGGAGAAGTTAGCCATCACGGCCTTTCGCCGCTGTTATGAGTTACACTAGAAGTCGTAGGAAGAATTTGCTTTTAAACACAATTGCAGCCATTTTGCAGGTGAGTTTATTTATGCTAATTTGACTGACGTGTATTATTTTATGATTGCCTTAGAAGCACTAAAATTGATAATTCGCTGAGTCCAGAGTGTTTTCATAAACTTCTGTAGCAATGTTTACTAAGGATTCAATAATTGAACTGTGCGTAAATCCTAGAGGTCGATTAGGCAGGGTATTCTAATTTATATTTTAATAGAACAACTTTAGTTGCGATTTTTCAAAAATTTTTTAAGCGTGTTTGTAATAACTGTTCCCATTAAACATTTATTTAATATTATAAGAGGAACAAAAGACAAGGTATGATATTTTATTTTGGTGACGAAAAAGCCCTTGATTTGACACAATGTTTCAAGGGTGTTTTAATCTTTCTAGAAGCCGACTTAATTTAGTTGCTAAATGCCAGAAATTCTAATCTAGTATCAAATCGCAACACGAGCTCTACGAACTATGGTTCAAGATCAGACTGGGGTGAAGTTCTCCCTGTTGCGACGTAGAACTACACCCTTCCCGGCGGACGCAACGAAAATGTAGCACACTTTGAATGTTTATATCTCCTAAGGCAATAATCGTAGAAAGACGATCCAGACGCTAATAGAACTCTTATATATTCTGTCTGGAAGTTAGTAGAAGAGTCGCAAATAGTAAATTTGTAATATACCAAACGTTCCACCGGCAGGCACCACTCTTAATCACACAAATTGAAAGAGAAAGATTTGTCAGAACTGTCAAAGCGGATGAGTATTTGTTGCAAATTGAAATAAAATTGGTTCAGTGATAGTGGTAATGGAGGTCGAGAAAAATTCTTAGATCTTTAAATAAGCCACGAAAACCTGGACAAGATTACTATGTCAACTATAGCAAACTGGAAAAGAAAAGATTATAGACGTAGTTCTACGTCTTCCGTTGCCGCACAGTCACAGTAACTCACACTAACAAGAGTGCTTTATATTAAAACGACACGTTCCTCTCTAATCTTGAAACGTGTTTACCTGGTTGATTGGTTTTATTTTTTTTGTTTTTCAATTTAACAGTTTGAAACCGTAACTGTAAATTTATACCAATAAATTAAATTATAATAAGAAAAAATACATTTAATAAGAAGAAATATATAATAAGAATAAGACATTTTCAGAAGAAATAGTTCCATCCTCAATGTTTAGAGCCTCATCAAAATAGGCCCCATATTTCTTTAATTGGTCCGCGTTAATGCTTTCGTTTGTCGAAATTGCTAGGAATTCGATATAAGCCCAAGAGTACATGGCGATCATTAGGAATTTTGGTTGGCATGAGCCAATGCCCGGGGAAATGGAGGAATTGCCCATAAATCAAGAACCGACAGCGACTGATCACATCGAAATATATCGGGCCAGCGGTCAAAAGTTAACTCGGCCGAATAAATATTTCTAATGCCTGCGCGGCCACAAGAAATTTGACCTACTGAGCGAGTCCATTATGAGCCGGTAAACTCCAATTAACTTCGTACGTGGCTCCACTCCCGACTCTAGTAAATTGCAAAAGCACTGATTTGTGGTTTGGTTCTAGAGCCCCTTTTTCCTCCTCGACTTGTCTGAGAAACAGTTCCGAATTGAGCAAAATTGTTCAAAATTAGCTCATTAACTCAAAGGGTTTTTATCAAAAATTTTTTATACGGAACTCATTCACACGCAATGCCCTCCTTTTTGGAAGTGATTCAAAAATTACCCCTACTTAGGTCCAAAATTCATCATTCTCTATGCGCTGATGCAGGTTTGTTTACACAAAAATAATCTTGCTTTTCTGTCAGGATAGGACTGAGCCGAGGTCTAAATAAATTTTTGCAGAAGCAGGTGCTTGCCTTAGACCCTCTCCGATTAGCAGCGTCTTAATTAATACCCTTAGTCTAGAATTGAGTGGTTTAAATGAAGACGTTAACAAAATTGAAAAACAGAATAAGATTAAATTTGGACATTTAGGAACACGGGTTTTTTGCGGATCGCTTTGCTAATTTGATTTAATCACGTTTCTTGAAGATATGGCTAAAGATAGATGCAATGTAATTTTATCTTTAATATAAACATTCACGAGAGGACTGTTGTATTCAGCATCACTTAAAAATAAGTATAACAAATTTAAATTCCAGTTTTCAGCAAATTGTTTCATTTTGATTTTTTTTAATTAATTGAATAGTTTTTAAAACTCAATTATCGTAAAATTTTACATGTCTTTTCTTGTTAAATTTTCTTAATAAATTGGAAAACTTATTACCGAAGGATTTTCAGGTGTCCGTTTACCAATTTGTGAATTTTGAAAACCTTTTTAGTAAATTTACTCAAAATGCTAACTGATATAACTTTGTAAATTTCGATTTTTCCAAAAAATTTTTTCAAAATACATCGAAAAAGACTGTAGTCTACTTTTCTTTTTAAAATAAGTTAAATGACATAAAATTGTCTGTACCTTGGTTAGTTCAATAAATTTAATATCTTTTATTTTTATTTTATATAATATAATTAAATTTCAAGAAATGAAAATTACTAATACTTTAATTTTTACTTAATTATATCTTTGAAAATGTGTGCAAAATCATTGGCAAAATGTGCGTTTTATCTGTGAACTACTATTTTTGTTTTAATTTCGTTAATTTCGTTAAGTCTTGCATTGTGTAAATATTTATTTACTTAAAATAAATCATAACTCATGAAAATTTCACATTAAAATGTGAAATGTGTTGTTGTTTATTAGAATTGCTGCTTTAATCCTCACTAGAATTAAATATTAAAGTAAGGAGAAAAAAATGGCAAATTTTTAAAATATTGAGGACTTTAGTACTTTTTGGAAATTAATTCTCTTTTCAAATTTATTTCTTAATTGATTAAATCAAATTATTAATTGATTAAGCAAAGCAAAGGTGCATTACTTGTATATTTTCGAAATTGTGTATCACCGTCGACATGGACATAGTAGCCAAACAAGGTGGTCAAGTTGAGTGAAAAACATCCAATGGATTAGAGGGCAATTTTTTACGGGGTACCCATTAGAAAACCTGTTGAAAGGTCCCAAGCCCAAGAAAGTGATTAAACTGGATCTTCTTCACGGCTGCTCGGGGACAGTGATTAAGTAAGAAATTATGCTGATGAGCTTAATTACGTCAAAACTTCCATTGTGTCGCCCAAGAATGATGTGTCTGCTACTTTTCTACGCTTCTACGGCTCGTCTGTGGCGCGGATGTGAACGCGGTTGCCATCATGCTCCGGTGATTAGTCAAGTCGCGGGGGCCTTCTTCCCGACCATCGAAAATGTCATTCAACATCGTTCCAGACATCCAGGCCCATTGTTTTGATAGGCTGAGTGCGGAGCAGGTTATTACACCTGCTTACGGTTAATTTGGATTGTTGAAACATTAGCGGGCACCTATTGCGCCTCTGTTGCCACACTAGGTTGCGTTCGCCATGTCTCAAGATGCTATCGGTAGGCAGGGGGTGTGAGGTACATTAGTACTATTAATTGGACGCGGGGGCGAGCGTAATTGAGACCATGCTCGCGACGTATGACTGTGACAAATCAATTGCCGCTCGCGGTTTCAAAACTTTTTGAACGCGCCTCATTTTTGCATTATCACAGACTCGTTATCAGGATTGCGTTGAATATTCATCAGGGAAATGTTGTTAACGTCCGAGGCATTCCGCTTGTTTGCATTCTGAATTATGTTCTGGCGCGTTACCTCGGATTCGCCGCGCTTTCTGCAAATTAGAAATACAATCACGAACCGAAAAATCTGTTTGACTTCTCAAGACGGATTGCCCATTGCACCGTTTCTCACGTAAGAAAGACGTTTTGATTAGGTACCTTTCTTGCATTCGCCGCGATTTCGTTCAGATGGGGCCGGGGTCAATCTCGGCCTCAAATCTTGAGCAATTACAAACGCTCCCGGCGATTAAAAAATCCAAAATGTTATAATCGGACGAACGAGTTTCCCGTGCGCTTTTCTCCAGGAGGATGATTGGCGACCGACTGAATGCATTCGTTCCTGGCCAACTCTCTGAAAATATCGTAAAGATGCCGACGACGTTTTGTTGGTTTTTATTAAAGCGCCGAAGAACTATGGTCGCGATTGACGCTCTATGAACGCGCTTCACACTCGCGCGGCCGCTTTGGATTACCCGGGTTCAACGATCACTTCAGATTTTACGATGCACTTGCGGCTACCGGAGGTGCTTGCGGCCTGGCACTGGACTGCAATAGATTTGTGGATTTATGGTAATCCCAGCTAATGCGCAATTCGTCGGTAACTTGTTTCAACATTATAAGAAACATTGTTGATAAAGACGGTATTTTATAAACAGGTTAACGCGGCACCTCCGCTTGGACTAGCCTTGCTTTAGTATGATTAGATTTTTGACATAATGAGGCTACACAAGGAACGATTTAATGTATTTTTAAACATTGCTTTACTACAGTTTTATTAACAGGTGCAAATTTGGTGCAGGACATAAAAGAAATCAAAACAAATGAACATGCAAAGAAATTTTAAACTTTTGTTAACATTTAATTTAGTACACATTATTAAGAAAATTTCCTTGTCACGCTACATCTTTTCGAAATACATCTTACGAGAGACCATTATCACAAACATAACAACTTGTAACTTTATTTGGTTCAAGACAGGTTTCAAAATTAATTAAAATATATTTCCCAAGTGGACTTCATTTTGAAAAAAATAATTTTGTTAAATATGCCTGAAGGAAAATCCTCCTTTTGATTATTTCGGATGGCTTGAAAAAGTCATTGCTTAACTTTAATTTACCAACCGCCCTATTAAAAATCGAATTTAAAACATTTTCTTTTTCCTGATTTCTTATTTTATTTTTTTAAGATTCAAATTTTGCGAAAAATACAAAAAATCTTTTAGAAAATCGTTTTCCCGACCCTTTTGTAAATTTGTAACTTTGGGTTAAAATAAATTGGATATTTATGTTGAACATTGACCTTAGTTTTTTTGCAGTCAAGGGAAAGGGTTTATGAAATTGTTTAGTAGACTAATTTGAAATTTGTAAATTTTTACAAAATATTGCTTTATTGAAATTTGTTCAAAATTCAGAATTAGAGTTTATTTAAAAGAACTATCAAATCATAGGATATTTTAAAAAGAAGCAAATCAGTTTTTGAAAATGTTCCTATGTTTTGAACATAGTGAATTTCGTAGTACAAAATGAAAGAAAACGTTTTGTTTTATTTAACTATTTGCCGTTTGTATCTAGTCGTTGAGTCATGTTGGTGAACTCAAACCATATATGCAAATCTGTTATGTGGGATATCAAAAGAAATAGCTTACGAAGGACACTTAAAATGTATTTATATTTATGTTTCCACATGCCCTTCAAAGATCACTTTTATTTAAGGCAATATGTGCAATCGGTCCTTTTATTTGCTATTAATAAACTCATTCATTAATTTAATGTTAATTGTCTCGAAGTTTTTAATTTTTTTGATTCCAAATGAGAAAGTTAGCACGTTGCAAGTGGCAGAGGAACAAGCCCTTCATTCAAGCAGTTGTCTGAAGACGGGATTTACCAAACGGCTGGGAGTCGGCAATCGCAGTCGGGAAAGAGTCGAAATTGATGCATTCTTAAACATCTTTAAATTGACCAAAAAATTTTAGCCGCTCGCCGACCTACCGCGAAGCCGATGGATTGTTTTCACACCAACAAAAAGAAACCGATGCGCCGCATCAAAGGGCCTCGCAAACTTAGCGAAAAGCCCACGGAAGGGAAGAAGTCGGGACGCATTGGTGGGACTTGCCAGCACCACGGAGAATCAGCCACAGTTTAAATGGGTTTTTAGATCAATTCCTTTCGAAGAGTACCTTCTTCGAGCTGGCAGTGCTGAGTGGCTCTAAGAAGACCCGGCAGGTAAGGCGTGATTTCTTTCACGCTTTTCGGAATCTTCGCTGGATTTCTCGGCTCTGGGTACCTTACAAAAGACGATGTTTCAATTACGGAACAATGCCGCAATGACTTAGCAAGTTCTCGCCGGGATCTTTCGGCGGTGCGTTCCTGTTCGAAGGGATTTGCGTGGATCAATTGTTATTGGCCCGCTCGGTAGACCCCGAGAATCAAAGAGCGCAGAGGTGTTTGTATAATTGCCCTTTTAATCCAAGAAGGTGAACAGGAGCGCCGGTCCCGATTGTTCAGCGCTAGCACAGATTTTGTCAAATTGCGGCTAATTTTTCACGCATGAATCGCTTTGCGTAACGCGTTGCGGCGGGCGGCTTCTGTCGCAGATTTTTACAAAATTAGAGCGGGTGTGTGACAATGGCGTTGGCTCGGATGATTCCGGAATTAGGACAGCGGCCGGCTTCTTTCATCGTACAAAAGATTTTATGTCCGTGTTGCTTGGATTTAAATTCGATTAATTCCTTCACTTCATACAAACATTTTCGCACAAAGGAAAACTTAATCTCGATAGAAAGTGGTTCGTTTTAGTTTACTATTGCAATAGCTTCAGCTAGAGGTTATAACAGGCGATACAAGTAAAAGTTGATTAATAAGGAAAATTCAATTGTTTGAAAATTAAGTATTGTACAATTTAGAGCTTGTAAAGGAATGTTTCCACTATTATTTTATTTTTTATTCTTAGTCGAACTTTAATACTGAAGTAGCATGTGGAGATGGAGTAACTTTCTAATAGCTAATCTGGAAATTTGGTTTTTAAATGAGTTCTATGTTATTATTTTTTAGTTCCTTAACTATTTCACGATTTCGTACGCCTGGAAATAAGAATAAGAAAAATATAAAAAAACCAAAGATTATCATAATTGTTAAAAAATGGGGTAAAATTCGCATTTTCCACAAATTGGACATTCGATTCCGAGCGTTAAAAATGCTTGTGCCAAGAAAGTGTTAGTGTTCCGAGTAGCGTTAAAATTGCTTGTGCCAAGAAAGGGTTAGTGTTCCGAGTAGCTCTCGGCATCGAAAAAAGGAGACAGCGAATTTCGTCAAATTTTTCGAAAAAATCCCAAGTCTATATTTTTTTGGGGTCGAAATTTCGACCTTCACAGATCCACATAAATGGGGAGCGCCTTCTGCAGATCTCAAAAAAACAAGAACAATCGCGCAATGGATCGACAATTTCCAAAGTAGAGCTAAAAACTTACAACAACTCCGATTTAAAAAAACAAAACACGGGTTCTGTTTTTTCATTCTTGATCTATTTATTGGCCGTTTTTAATGGACTAATTAACTAAAAAAAGTGTTTAAACGCTAAGATTTGAAGAAAGAAATAAATTTAACTTTATTTTCATCCAAATGGTCATTATTTTCTCAGTGTTTTATTTTTTAGAAGACTAATTTTCAAAATTCTTGATTTGTTCTTTCGCAGAAACATTCACTAATTTTTTGAACGGATTCATAAGCTACTACTACGCCAAGTTTCACCAAAATTGGTCCAGAAGGTTTTTTTGATGCAAAGACAGACAAAAATTTCAAAAACGGTTTTTTTTGGCTTCTATTGTATCTAAATAGCCTCACACAAGTATTTTTTTGTTATATATTTCAATCTACACTTTTATTATAGCTATAGAATCGAAGTTTATATAAAACAGAAAAAAGGGTTACGATAAAAATGTCTTCTTGAGTTTAGATCCATGATATTTGTTAATTGTATAAACCAAAGTTATTATAAAAACTAAGTCTGTAATTTAAATAAATATTGGTTTAATGAAAATTTATGTATAATTGGTAATAATTGCTTATGTTTGTATTAAAATATTGTAAAATAGGCCCTGAGCTTTCTTCTAAAATATACCAAGCAAAATTAACTTTTAAAATTCATTCATTTAAGCAGATTAGCTAAAAGACAGACAAAAATTTATATTTATAACTCAAAAATATTAGTTATATTGAAAAGTTGAAAGTTGAAACAAATGCAGCTTGTAGTTTTTAGTGGCTTCTATGAGTGCATAAAAAACTTACTAGCGTATGCTCAGCTGTTTCTTAGAACAGTCCGAACAAATGAGCACACAAGTGAGTTTAAATACCAATATTAACTTTCAAGCCAGATGCTGCCATTTTATTTAGAAGTTGAAGAATCCCCAGCGGGTGAGAAAAATAAATCAAAAATCTCGAATAAACCAGATCACTTATGTTTGGACTTAAAAATTCAAGATATTAACAAATATCTTAAAATTAACTAAATTAATTATTCATTTTTTGTAAATAGCACTACAAAAAATTGAAGAGTTAGTATCACCGTATAGGATAAATGAAAATCAATGTTTATTTCAATGGTTCAAAATGTTTCATAAATACTGAACACAGGGAAATTGTCATACACAATGAAGCGTGTCTGATTGATATGGAAATAATAGAATCTACTAATAAAAGCAGTGAATTCGATACGCACTTTGGATTGCAGGTAATTACTTTGGAAGAACTTAATTTTCTGCAAAGCTAAGACACTCGGGAAGTTCTATCTATTCTATCCGAAGATAGAATGATTGCTTCTTCTTTATTGAAGAAGTCTGTTTGCTTTGCTAACGTTTTAATAAAGACCCCTGTGGATGTACTTTTTCCCATCAATAAAAAGAAATCTAAATAATATTCAGACCGTGAATTATCTGGAATAAAGGCAAGAGTTCTAGCGAGTGATTGTTTTCGGCAAATTGAAATCCATTTGTATTCGCCGGCCACAGAGCGCCTAAATTGATAATTTCGAGTACCAGCCTGTTCCACATGGAGGCAACATAAAGCGTAAAGCGGACACCCGGACGAAAATCACTTGGGTGGCATCGTAATTTCCTTGGGTTTCTCCTGTTCCCTTAAAAAGAAACAATTTGTTTTCATCGGGTTTTCCGGGGCAATTATAGGCAGAAAAACACTCGACAATAATGGCCTCATGTGGACGTGGTGTATGCTGCGTCTGGACGACGTACGGGATACAAATGGTCGCAATTAGATATGTGCTCACAAAAGACAGAATTCATCAAATTTCAAAGAGAGCAGTCCTTCAGGAACAGAGCCGTGCTAGATCAGCGCAAGGCGAGAAAAACAGGAACCGATCGAAGGTCGCGAGTCGGGGGAACATGACTCTAGCGAGGAGATGAATTGCTTCGTGGGCAGTGAAGTTGTCAAATTAGAAGCTAACAACGTAGCGACCACCGTCGGAGTCGAAGTCCAATGATCTGGGCGAAGAAACAAACAGGAAGTTAGAAAGTTCGCGGGAGCGCGAGGGACGTCTGCGACGTGTTACAGTGTGCACCACTGATTAGTGGACGGCCGACAAAGACTCCCAGGAATTCCCTGTCTGACGCCCTTGTGCCGTCGGAGCCCGCGCGCCCAACCCATTTCCAGTCCATTTTCCACCTTTCTGGCCACGGCTATCGCAATCGCAATGTAGCTGTATATTCGCTGGAGCGCGGGACTCCACGATTCACATTGGCCCCGCCAGAAAGGTGGTAGGGACCCGCATGCGTGCCACGGTTCAGCGCCCGCCTAGAGTCCAGGAAAGTCGGGGGGACTGCTCCTTCTCTTTCGCACGTCGTCACAAGCAGCGCCCATTCCCGGAGAACTCCATTTTTGTGCCCCATCCCGAGCCAGCCTGTCTATCGTCGCTCCGGACTGTACACCGCGCCGCGGCCGTGGCTGCCTCATTACTTTTCGCCGTAGTGTCACGTCAAGCTGCTCATGGTTGGGAACAAATTGATTGTTGGCATTTATGCGGTTGTGGTGTTTCGTTGATTGATAGAAAGTGGAAACCATGGTGGCGGCGTCGCCCGCCACGTCGTCAAGCCCCTCGCGAAGACCTTAAGTGGTAGCTTGCACCACAACGTGGCGATCAATTGTTCTTTTAATTACATTTTATTATTGCGGCGAAGTGGCGAGGAGCCCATGCATCGTCGACTGACTCGGGACTTCAATCATCATTAGGTCCCGAGGAATTAAATATTTATTGAAATATGAATGCAGGCCAGGCCGTCTATTTCCCCGAACGATAATTCAATGCAAACTAAATAGAAGAGAAAATAAGTAAAACTATAAAAGAGAAATAAGTCTTTTATCTTAGACAAAACTAAACTCTCTATTAATAGGCAGTTATTTACAATCGATTCATAATAATATCAGTATTTGAATTAAGGAAGTTCATCCATCCTCAGGATTCAATTGCACTATAGACTGGTGTAATCGGGTTTTCTATAAATGAAAGTGTAAAGTATTATAGCATTACTTAAGAAGACTTAAGATAACAATAAAATTAAGACCTTAGATATCTATAGGAAAATTAAAATATGTATAATAGGCATATTATCAACAAATATGGATATGGACCGTTTATCTGTTGAGCATGCTTCAGATGATTGACATTTTTGTGTATTTAACGAATTATTAGTTAAAATTTGGAAAACAAAATTATTGTCCTTCAAAGTACTTTAACTTCCGAAACAGAAGCAAATATTTCTGTTAATTGTTGAAATGGTGTAATTTGTGTTTTCCAAATAAAGCAATGACCATCACCTCCTTAATTCAATAAGATCTCTAAAGTGTGAACTTAAGTTGCATAGGAACTGTCTCGTACCTAAGTGCGATTTCAATATGAGACAAAAGAGTTATTTTCTTCGTTTTCTTTATTGAAAGCTTTAAATTTCGTAGATATTACTAAAGGACAGTTTTCAACTAATGCTTTCGCCGTGGTTTTGTCTTGTCTGTAGTTTTTAGTCATTTATTGATGAGGGTAATTTAGAAAGAATGCAGTGAAATTTATTCATAGTACTCTAAAGTTTTTTTTCAGGTTTCTCTGCTCATCACTTTAAAAGGTGAGGTGTACAAAAGAAAATTTATTTTATTTAAAAGTCATATAAATTTTTTATAAAAGAAAAATAATTAGGCCATAATCGTATATACAATGTAAATTCTTAGATTAACTCTTTTTCCGGACTATAGGATTGTTTGTTTTACTGAAGACTTACAATATTAGAATTTTTCTAAAGTAAGTATGCGTAAAACAAGTTAATAAAATAAGTATTTAAATTAAAAAACGATTCTATGCAATTTGGAATAACGCTATTACCACTTAAAGTTTACACATGTGTATGGATTTGTAAAGGACAGAGTGTTTTTCAAGAATGCCAAGAGTGAGGTGCTAGTACAAACCATGTGAAGATCTAGCCAAGCCCCTGCTAGGAGAAAATGCTCGTCGAATGGGTAGTGTAGGCGACCATGTCTCCAGAGCCTGCACGTAAATCATGGGTATTACTTCGACCGCAACGCGACGAACCGAGTTCCAACAAAAGCTGGCCCGATGATTCCATCGCCATCAATCATCGTCACTCGAAGTGAAATCGCTCCACTTGCGCAGGCTTTTGTCCATCGGGGCTCGCGGACCTCTAGCAGCTCGTTTAGCTGTCAAGCCAATTATTTCGAAACCCAATTAAACAATCGACCGGGTACTGGGGACGCAATCAAGAGCTAATTTTATTTCAGATTGTATCGCGATCTAACTGAAAGTTACGCGGTCAATTTAGACTAATCTGCTTGCGTTTGCGCACTGTGGTTACTAGACAAGTGCTATTTATTGCAAGCCTCTATTTGCCCGGATACCACCGGAATCGAATTACGATGATAAAAAGTTTCTACTAGAAATTATCGCGCCATAACTCTTTTTCGCTAAGCTTAATTGCTAAACTGGTGACACTTGGTTTGGCGGTTCACGTTTTACGACCGTCTAGTGCGCCGCTGAATAGTTCAGTTAAATCCACACCGAAAGCAATACCCACCTAATGGCTACCGTAAATTTTCATTGTTGCGCTTGACTGATAGATTTGACGAGTTCTTTGAATTTTCCGGGGCTGATTTATGGTAAATGGATGGAGAAAGTCACCAGTGCTACTGATGAAAATCATTTTTGTGGCGATGGCGAAAAAGGTATTTAAACTAAAGAAACTATTGCAAATGAATCGCTAATTTAGTAGGGTAAAATACAGTACTCTGTCTATGAAATTTATTGTGCGAATTTCCATATAAATTTATGATTAATGCTCTGCAGGATCTGCTCTACTAACGAGTTTGAATATTCCTTGAGGAATGCTTTATTTTTGTTTCATACCACTCTCTAATTTTTTGGAAAATTGCTTGAATGGGTGCTTTATTCACACATTTTCAAAATAATTTTTTTTTAAATCAAATTATACCCAACCCTTCTACACTTAAAATTCTTGTGTACATTTCTTCGTTGCTTTTAATATAGGCATATTTTGTATGTACCTAATACAAAAGTATCTAAATATACAAAAAACAAGAAATAAAAATACTTGCTAAAATTTGAAAACATCATAGTGGTCTTTTATGTACTTTTTTACCTAAATTGGATCAATTGCCTGGAGAACTCGATAGGGATTCTTAAAAATTTTACCGTGCATTTAAATGCATAATTATGAAATTTAGTAAACGAAAGTTGTTAATATCTACGATATTTAGTTTTTTTAACAGCTTAAAATTGCTTAATAATGAAGCAATATTGGACCAAAATACTCGTACTATAGTGCAGCTCTAAATTCTTATTTTACCAAATTACCCCAGAAGAACAATTTGGAAACAAAATATGCTATAACTTTTAGAAAGGATTCGGAATAAATGTCATAACAATATTAAATACAATTTGGCATATTTTTGTATTCGCACAGCGAAATTATTTCAGGCAATTGGAAGAAGAAAGAGTTGTTATTCAGCATTTCATATTTTATTTTATTTTATCTTTTTAAATTTACGGAAGACACTAAAAAATATCATTATATTCGACATTTTTATAAGAAATTTAATTATAGAGGGACTTGAATAGTTGAACAAGGTTAAATACCATTATTTCAGGAAATTGGGAAAAATAATACTTAAGTTGTAAATAAAAAATTATTACATTTTTTGACTTTATTTCGTATGAGTATTCAAATCACCTTCGTTGAATATAAAAATTTAAATTAGAAATTTATTTCTGTTTATCGAAAACAAAATTAATTAAATATGAATTTTATGATTTTTATATTCTTTGCTTAACATAAAAATCACATTTGAGTTGAATACTTTCTGATTAAAGTTTCAGAATAAACAAAAAAAAATCAATGATAAACATTTTCTATTAGAAAATATAAAACTCATATGTGATTTTTATTTTAAGAAAATTTAAAGTTGAAGCTAAATAATTATTTATTATATTAGGCAACGGGTTTCGTTAGTTTTTCGATAGGCTAAGCTAAGCGATAGACGATTTCAACAAGATCTCTCTCGACGATTGTGAATCCGGAAGCGAAAATTACGTAAGATTTTGAAAATAAATTTCACTCTCATATTATGAAATAAAAATAACACTAACTCATAAAATATCATGGGAATTTTTTTCATTGCCCAAATTACGCTTAAATTAACAAACATTTTTAAGTTTTTCACGAGTATAGTAAATAAATTACTTCATTTACTTAGCACGTTTCACGTGATTCATTAATAAATCAATTTTATATGACATTTTATTGATTTTGTTTGTTTCTTGTTTATGTTGTGAAATAGAGTAGAACGTGTTTCTAGTTTTTCAATATTCATTTCCGGATTTCCAATCTACGGAAACATGTTATTAAAATCTCTTGGACTATCAAAGAAATGTGTTGAGTGTAGTTAAATTGGTTTTGTAAGCCTGTGTCGAATGATAAAACATTAAATAATTATTTTTTTCAATTTTCAGATTGCAATCTTTCATTATTTTTTAATATCAATCAGAAAAACTGCACTTGTCCATGGCAAAAATATCTGTTGCCTAGCGTTGTTTAAAACCACACATTTCTAGTTTAAAAATCATATCTTAATTATTTTAAATTGATTTTTTAATTTTCCAATTATAATAATTATAGGCCCTAGAAAAAATAATAATTGAGCTTTTGCTGTATCGACTTAGTTAAAATCTCCCTTTTTTGTTAGACCATCAAATCTTTCGACTGAATCAACTTTGCTTTATGTCGTATAATTCGCTCGAAGTACTTTGTGCTGATTGACTTTTTCCGAACAGCCAGCAATAATCTTATTATTGATAATTTTAAAGTTATTTGAGACACATAACTACTGAGCTAATTGCACTCCCCTCACCTTCCTGTACAGAGGGAAGGGAATCCCGTTCGTAAACGGTCCAGAGAAGGTCAGCTCGTGCAGATTTATTACCGGCAAAAGGAGAGATCCATCTTTTTACCCGGCTATCGGTCAACTTGAAAGGCTGGTAATTAAGCACATATTGGCTTTGCTCGTCTGAGTGTGAAACTAGTTAAAGGGTGATAAAATTGAAGAATTTTAAAAACGTCCAGAGCAAATAGATTTCAAAGCCGTAAGGAATTTCCGTCCCACGGGAGCACAACGTCCACTTTCGGCCAGCAGTGTTGTCAAGGCGGTATGCGCTTATAATCAACACTTCACTCATTGACGCTAATTAAAATCACCTTAAGGCTGAATCGTTTTCTTAAGTCAGTCGGTCCGTCTACCCCACTTCACTTACACCAATAAATCCCGGCCGAGGTCCATCCGCCCGTATAGGTGTACTTAAGGCCATTTGGTGCACTTGAGTGGATCTCCGGGGAGGATGGATCTCGGTTCGCCGCGGCCGCAATAAATATCGATGAGCGGCGAGTTGAGTCGCGATGTCGGCGAACATCAAAAGGAATTTATCTTTCGGGAATGCCGGTTCGGTTTCCCGCCTGTCCTCTCTCCTTCCGCAGTTGGAACCTTTTATGGGGGGCTACAGTTACATTTGATAATCGCCTTAGTCCACGCAGATAAAACAATGCAAACGGCTATTAACAATGCACGAAACCAGCGATTAAACTTTGGTTATGCTTACAGTTCTCCTTGCACAAGGTGACCAAACCCGGATTGGTCGACGTTGGCTTTCCTCCTTAAGGACGATTGCAACTCGTGAAAGATCACCTGTATGTTGCACAAAATTTCGATTACTACTCTACAACAGGATGCAGTTGTGGATGCGCAATTACATTGGATTATTATCGGTGACTGAATGAATGGGTCTGAAGCCCGGAAATAAAGAGGCGCACCTTTTGTCTTGATTTTGACTAATTATTTCCTTTGGCCAAAAATTTGGCGATGGTTTTAAAGTTAATTGAGTAGCATCTTTGCCAATTAGAATTTTAAATGAAAACAACCATTTAAAAAATAGAACCATAGAAACTAACAATAAAACATTGGCTTTTTGCATTTTGGTAAAACATAGGATAAAATTTACGAATAAAACGTTAATTTTTTATTTAAGCTTTTTCTGTATATGTTTTAAATTAATACTGTGATAGATGCCAAAGACACCCAGCCTTGCCCTAAATGACCTAGAAGAATTTAAATTTTATGCTACTGTGGGTGATTTGATCTTTGTGCTATCGAATTCCTTTGTAAAAAGCATTTGTTGTATAAGGTTAAAGTACGGGTATACATTATAAAGCATAGCTGTTAGTTTCACTATGTAAAACCGTATTCGAAACCAAACCAAGAAGGCTTATGTTTGAGTAAATTCTAGCTTTTTGCGAAACTAAAAGCTAAATTACTATGGATTTCGTTAAATTTCACTTTCCTTCTTACTTACATTAACTGTTTAGTAGATTATACCAGGAACTAGAATCCTTTGTCTTCAATCTTAAACTCTAACAAATACTGCCCGTGTCTTCAGTTTACACGAACATAGCTGACCAAACGATACTAGAAGTAGTCAAATGTTGCGGTCAAGGCGTCAGGGATCAACTGGTCAACCAAGCTGGTTAAATGGTCAACTAGTCGAATGGTCAAGCGGCCAGTTGATCAGCCAATCATTGGGGATTGAGTTAAGCGGTCAGTGGGTCAGCCAACAGTAAGTCAGTGAGTCGGAGGGTCAGTGGGTGTGTTGGTCAGTTATTGTTTGAACCAATGATTTTAGAATCATACAAAAGAAGTAATTTGTAGAAACTCGGAGCTTTTCTCAATCTCCCAAGTAAATAGTTGTTAACTTTTTAAAGAGCTTATATAGGTGTATGCCCTGCCGTTCGGGATCAAACTATCCTACATATCAGTCCGGGACAGACTATTCATGCTCTACAAGCACTGCCCAGTAAGCAGCATAAATGATAAACTATAAATTGAGGGTGGTTTAAGGAAAAATGCCACTTTTTAGAAATGCTCTGTCTTGTATATACGTTTATTTGGAAAAATACCTCCTTTTATTAAGCGCAAAATTTTTTAAGTTTAACTTTCCAAGGTATCAAACAGTACTTACTTAGGAATAATTGCACTACTCATCAAAATCAACGTTCCAAGAGGTTTCAGTTTAAATAGGTACTCTTTACAATTGTAACATTTAGGGGGAATATATGAAGTAGAAATAAAATTAATATTATAAAAAATTTCTCCTTTTGTATAGTCGGTAAAAAGGGTTTCGATGTTGAAAAATAATTAAAGCGAATACTAAATCAGATCGTACTTTTGCCTACTAGAATTTGGTTTTCAAAACTAGACTCTTATTCCAGATTTTCAGAAGGCTGTAGCCGGGAGTATTCGGGAGCTGTGGTCGTCATGCTTTCCCATGCGACATGCTTGGCTACTATTGGTCATTGCAAATTATGTTAACGACAGTTGATTATTATTAGCGGTCCGCATCGGGATCCGGCCGCGGTCTTATTAGGCCGTCGTAAATTAAGAAGTAGCATTAAATCATGTCAGCCAACTTCTTACTTTGCCCAGGGCCTCCTAACGATAAATCATGAAGAATTACAGCCTACGCGTGGTAGTTCGGCACGCAACGCAACAGCCTACTGTCAGAATCCGTCGTTCATGACGAATACTAGTTTTAGGGACGCGGCGTGGTGCGCGGACGAAACCATTCGAACGAGATATTCAAATGAGCCCACCGCGCCGGAATAAAAGCATAGAATAATGATAATGGCGGCTTGGCCCGCAGTTCCCTTCCCGATCCCTGCGTATTTAGGTCTACCCCTTTCGGCGTGATGATATTGAAATTTGCTCCACATCGTACAGTCATTGTAATTAATTAAACGAAATTGTCCAGCCCGCAGCCCGAGGGCAGCGGGGAACGTGCTTAACCCGAAGAACAACGGAACAAAATCCACGGAGCCATCTCATTGGGGATACCATCAGCAAAAAGCCTAATTACACTCATTACCGATTCGGCCCGATATTCGTACCGCAGTTAATTACCGGTCATTTCTCACCAGTGAGCGGTGGCGGTAACGGGAGGCTGGCCCTGCGGTGCCCCTGTCCCGTATTCCTGGCCCTTTTCCGTCACATCCTCGAATTAGCGTCTTGTCGGGCTTAGTGTCGCCGGTCAATTCCGTGTCTCCAGTTGGACGAATCGGTTTCCCGAACCGCGGCCAAATTTCGAACATTAAAGAAATTATGTGATGAAAGGATGGTATAAATTTCTCCGGGCACGAAACGCGGCCCGTTCAGATGCTATAATTTCTGTAATGAAGACAGATTTACAACGCTGATTATTTGCAGGCCATATTTGCTTCAATTTAGGGCTTTCTCCGGCTGCAAGTCCAAGGAATGTCGAAAAAAAACAGTTGGCAATTTCTTCGAATCGTTCATTATCCCAACCGATACTTAACTCGTGTTGGTTTGAACGATTCCTTTTACAATTAAATTTCTTTTCTTTGTTTGATAAATCGAAAGAAAATCCAAGGGCGCTCGAAGGTCAGAACGATTGACTATTTAGGTCCTTAGGTTTAGGTAGTCCTACATATACACCTTGCACGTAAATCTGCTTTTGGTTTCAATACTAACAAAGTGTTTGTTGTATATCATTCCTATTAACCTGCATTTGCTAATTTATAAATAAAGACACAAGCTTAGGATACAAAAAACACAGGTTTGGCTTTCAGAATTGGGCTCCTATATCTTCTAATTCGAAGTAATAATAAATTTAAATAAACTAATAAATTCTGTTAATAATTTCTTAAGACAGTTATCGCCTACTTTATTTAGCCACGAAATGTTATCTAATTTTAGCGTGCATATTTAGAAGATAGGAGAGGACTGGTTAATTTATATGCGCTTTCAATAGTAATAAATTTGTTGTATTATTCATAAATACTTTTTATTAGTCTGTGGATATCCAGTTTTAGTATGGTTAAGACTAATATATTTCACGTTTAAAACTACGTAAATCAAGGACGTTTTATGGGCAATTTAGCGAATTTTATTTTATTGTAAATAAAATTAGGTCTGTGGAAAATGTTTCATGGTAAACTATTTACACAAAATCTGGTGCATGACCATTTCTTTTCGCTGTATTTAATTATGCTTTGTAATTAAAAATAGAAAGGAATTTAGTAGTGTTAAATGAGTTTTTACTCACTGAAAACGTGTTTAGAGTTAATTAATTAGATAGAAAATATAAAATTTTATTGAAAAGATTGCCTGAATTAAACGTTTGGATCATTTCTTTTCTGAAACTGAATTGAAATTAACGAAGTTTTTTTAATTGTTAAGGTTGAACACAAAGATACAAAAACAAAAAGCAATAAAACTAACAAAAATTAATAATTTTAGAATATGGAGGAAGTGTGCGAACTTATTTAAATTATGTATTTGGAATTCTCATCTTACTTATTGCTAAAAAAATATTAGCCTAGCTGAAATAATAGGCTTTGTAAAATAATTATTTAAATTCTTTACGTTGAAACAGGTAGAATATGTAAACAACTAAACTACAGAGAAAATATTCCAATTTATTAATTACAAAAAGGAATTTGTATTGGAATGGTACTTTGGTTTGAATTTCGCAAATATATCGCAAAATTCGCGTATAAGTGTAAATAAATAAATATCATGCTAAAATATTTTACATGTTAAATAAACTTATTATTATTATAATAAGCACAGATCAGTGTAAGGAAATCATGTTAAGGGATACTTATTTAAGAATTAAATGGATTTTTATGACTTTGAATAATTCTGAAGACCAAGAAGATCAACGAAATTGCCATTGAGTGCAAGCTTTCCTGCAGACAAGATTGGTTTAGGGGAAAAGTTTGAAGCATCATAACTCGACTCTCTTCAAAATTTTGTGGCAGCAATTGTAAAAGCAATTTTCATATCTTAAAAATAACAGCCCCCATATTTTGTTTAAATTTATAAAAGACTCAAATATAGAAGATTTAGAACAATCATCATTACATTTTCCTTTCATAATAATACACTCGCGTAGGACCCCGTCTTACGGGTTATTTCAAAATTAACGCACGAACTCTCGTGCGTCATAAATTTTTTAGAGTTGTCCAATATTAAAATGCAACGAAATGACAGTAATTGCATTTGCCACGGACACTTGTCTCTATCGCTGTAGACCGAGGATGCCTGTTGTCCTCCATTAAACCCTCGGAAGTCCTGTCTAAGAGATGGGTGGTGTACCGGAATTGCTCCTGGGATTTATGTAACAGCCACCCGTTTTAGGAGTGTTTATCCCTGAGATGAGTCCTATAATAAAAAAGGAAAATCACAATAAAGTGCGAACGGCGGGTGTATAAGGAGACAAGGAAGGAATTTTCTCAATTTATCAAGAGTGAATTTTCCAAGTGAGTGAGCCCCTTTCCAATTTGTCAATCTCGAAGTTTTATTGCTACGGAGCGAGGAAGGATGGACCTGTTTGAAAAATTGAACTTCGTGCTCGGGATAAGGAAGGGCTTTTTAGAGGTTAATGAAAGTTTTTATGGGGCTATCTACCACTTGGAAATTTGTGGACTCATCATTCATTCATTATTGGAATTAGCGCTGTACTCAAATTTTATTTGGAAACGGATGTCGTAAAGTAAATGTGATCTTATAACGTTTTGGTTTCAATGAACTGGTAAAAATGTTCTTGAAATCGTTACAGCATCTTAGCACCTCGGTGGAAAAGAAGATTCCTTCTTATTGATCGTTTTGATCATAAAATTTTTTAAATGGTACATACCATTCACATAATTTTTTTATTTTTATGGCTCTGAACAATTTTTAGAATGTTTTTCTTATTCAGAAAAATATTCGATTTAATTACACAGGAACTTTTTCCCTTTCGAAACTTCATATTTATTTTCAAACTTTAAGGTATTTCAATTTTTAAAAATTGCCACGTGTAACTATACCTATTTGTTTACAAATTCGAAAACTTTAGAATACGAAGTCAAGTAAACCTTAAAGTAGGTTTTATAGGTCCTAATTTTAAAACATTATTTTACTTTCTTTTATTAAATTATTTTCCATTTAAAAGCTGTACAATATACTACAATATACTTGTAAGCACAGCAGCCAACCATGTGTAAGGTTATATAATATATTTTTAATATGTATTTTTAACTTTTCAACCCTAAACCATGTTCATTTCCTAGATAACATATGCTTGCCTTAATTTGCCTTCAAAGAATAAGGGAACTCTCTTTGAATAGAACGTAATCTATGCGCTCATTAAATGACTTCCTATGCCTGGCGCTTCATTAAGTGAATTCAAGAAACCCCAGGTAAGTGCCAGTCATTAAGGAAGAACATGATATAAATTATGCGCACATGCACAAATTACTAAAGAAATTATGTAAGCAGCCTATTAAGGAAAGATATCGGATGCAGTTATCATTAAAGGTGTAATTACTCTCGATGACTCCCAAAGCCCCACATGCTTCTCGAATTTCTCATCTGCTCTGATGACGAGCGTTTTGAAAAATCCACGATAGAGTTATTAGGAAGCGATGAGGGAAAACCAATACCTATATCTACCTGACAATTGATCCAGCCGGATCGGGGCACATATCATCATCGGCTGCCGCAGATAATCTCATGTAATAACAATGGTAATCCCCCCGAAATTGGATGCTGTTTCACTCAACCAAAAAATAAATCGACGATTTTCTGCCCATTAATCTTGAATGTCACATAAAATCTTGTTGAAGCATTAAAGCGGACCTAGACTTCCTTTCTGGATACCGCAGTCCTCGTGTTTATCTGTCGATTCGAATTCACTCTAGCGAGTGCGGTTCACACAACCCAAATTGAATCCAGCAGCCGCCCCAGTCGTACCCTTGCCAATGAACAACAAACACGACACGGCCGAACAATGTCCGGAAAACAGGGAATCGGGAATCGGGATGGTGTGGCAGACTGAATCCTGAATTCCCAGTTCAGAACGTCCAGAGAAGGGTGTTGGCCTGTATTCCATGCGGAGCCAAACACCCGGATCCCCGGAACCCCGGAACCCCGGAACCCTGGAACCCCGACGACCTAATACGGATAAATGATCTGACAATTATCGGAGGGCAATAAAATTATCTTCCTCCTCCCGAATCCCGATTTAGCTTCACGGCTTCCCGTCTCCTGGCTTGAGACAGCCAGCACAGCCGGACCACCACCACATGCTGTTGACAAATTTGGGGTGGTTTATTGGCTGCGAAAGGAAATCCGTGATTTATGTGGGGGCGATATATTTCATTAGTGTGCTGACATTATTAGAGGTGCCCCGGTCGTTTGGTACCTTGAGATCTGTTTAATTATTCTGCCAAGCGAAAGACGCGCTCTCCACAATTGGGGATATCGTTTTCATGGGCACGAATCGATCCATCCGGATTGGGTGGGTCCAGAGATAGCAAAGTATCGATAGAATGTGGAAATGATTTTGATGGCTTAACAGAAGTATTTTAAAATAAGCGCAATTTTCTTATCAAAGATTAAAAAATTTAGCAAAAGACATGCTTGGCAATAGTTTTACATGTTGAATGTAAGAAAGTGGAACCAACATTATGAAATTTAGTGCAAAAGAAATTGTAAGCGAAAAAATTTAAATTTTAGAAACTGATTTACTTCAAGTTTTCAAGTTTTTAGTTTTTGATGAAATCATTAAATCCGAACTCGTTTTTGTCCTTTTTAAATCAAAAGACAACTCTGCGGAACTCTCTGTAATTTTTTAATATAAAATAAAGCAGCTCGGCAAGCAGACAAATTTACTAGATCGGAGAAAGTTCTCTCAATGGAAGGGATTTTTAAACAATTGACTGCGAAGAAAGGACAATGCTCAATTGCTTGCAGGTCTTGTATTTATTAAGCAATTGATGAAAAAATTAAAACATATAAATTTTTTATTATTAACTGTGATAATTTCCAGTTACATACCTACACAGTGGTGTGAAAATTCTCCTGACAAATTGAGCTTCCACAAAATAGTGATAGTTCCTATTAGGTCTCCTTTATTCACAGTAGGGAAATTAGAAAAAGCATTATTAACAAAATGACGTATGCACATGAGGAAACATTTTATTATTAAATTTTTATATATAAGAGCAATAATAAAAACATATGTACATATACTTCTAGTAGCCTTTAGTCTACTTTTAAAATTATTTTGAGAAAAACGCGATTATAAACTAATTATTTTTATATATTGGAAAACCTTTTAAGGTATTCTATGCGCTATCAATTTAAGAAAACTTAAGAATGATGTTTTTCATTCTTCTTCTCTCAAACTGAGAAAAACCCTTACAACTACTTGAAGAGTGAATGGTGAAGACCATTTTGAATTTTTTGGAATTTTTACTATTTTCACACTTTTTCAATTTATAAATACAATACAATAAAAATAAATAAATATATAGTCTCAGATTTTCTTAAAGTTCCAAGGCACTTTATTTGCATTATCTTTCAAAGTTCTTGTTGACAATTTTGAAATTCTAAATTGAATAGTCTAGTTTTTCACTTTAAATGGCAAAACCTAGAATTCTCAAAAACTAGCTACAAATTAAATTGATAATAGCCATAGTAATAATTATAACAACAATAATATTTCATAGTGCTGGTCAAAATCTGTAAATACGTGGATAAAGTTGTTAAGCGACATCGTTGAATGTCGAGTGCCTCAGGTTTTGATAGAGCTTTTTCGATTAAGGACGTAAAGGTGCCAGACAATTTGTGATATTTGGTTCACGTATCGCTTTGATGCATAAAATTTGATTGAGGGCTTTAAAACTGCAAAAAAATGAATACTACAACCGAATAAAAGGTGGACGGTTGCGTGTGGCCAATGCACGATTAAGAGACGGGATATGAAAATTGTTCTCAATTTTCGAACATGAAAATCGATAAATCAAAGTGCCTAGACCGAAATTGGAATGCCGACCCGGCGGCGCTGTGTCAGAAACGACCAATAATTCATAAATAACGCAAAGTGCTATAATTAACCAATAAATAACGCAAACAGCGAAGCCGTTCGGGTGACATGAAACAGAAGCCGCGACAGGTTAATACCTCGGATTTATCCACACACTCAATCCAATTAGAAGTTCAATTAAGCTCCATCAAATTATAAAAGCCCACATGCGAAGCACCGCTGGCCGCGGACCCTCCGCCAAAGCACTTTCTTTGATCTCGGCCGATAGTTGTTTGACCGGTGAGCGGCTGACCAATCGCGACGCGACTTACTGGACATTGGCTGCACTCGGCCGCGGCATGCTCGCCACCATATGTCTACGCCTCATTAAGGCTGGTTTCCAGGGATTTGTCCAAGATACCTGCTTTATTTTCTCCAGGTATAAAAATCGCGTGATTGGCCAACGAGATGCGCCGGATGGACACAATCAGGTGTTGCTGCAATTGCGAGCTGTTGAATTGTTTAATGAGAGGCGGTTAGACCGCGCGGACCACCGCGACGAGACTCCGATGAGCGGCTGGCAAATCGCCGACCCGTCGCGCGGTCCGTCGTCCGCGGCCTAATGAGTTTCTCACGTTGTAATTTCGCTTCATAAATTGTGTCATTTGGGTAATGAAGCCGGCTCAGATCTGGCTAATCCCAGAGGTGCTCGCCGGCACTGTCGCAGCACTTGCAGCCTATGAAATATCTCGAAATAATTGATTTATTAATTTTATGCACAGCCGACGACAGAGCTGGTGGGTGTCCCATGCGGGCGTGACAACGCGACTGATGCCGCGGGGTTTTATTTGCTTGACGGTATAATTCATGGCCGACATATCTCGTACATATGTGCTGACAATTTCCTCCATATCACTAAATTAATGAATCGAACTCACCTTTTACTTTGAATTTAGAATTTCTGGTGCCCTAGTATATTCATATGCTATTGTTATACTTGAAAGAGCAAACTGTTAAATAGTCTAAAAATATAAGCAAGGCTGGGCAAAATCAGGGATCTAAGATTTCCCTTGCATGTTACGAAATTGAAAATGGGAAAATTGCGACAAATTTAAATATTTGTTCGTAATTAATTTTCAAAACAACTCTTGACATACTTCGTGCATACTACAACTGAAAAATATGTGAAACATCGCTAATTCAATTTAATAGCTTTTGACTGGCATTTACATAAGACTCCAAAGTTTTTATAGGAAAATAATCGCTGGCTGATTAAATTTATTTTATTTAAGGTAATAAAAGAATAAGTGTAATTATAAATAATCGCAGGCTAAACAGATTGCTTTATTTAAATTAATGGCTGTAGTAGATAATGGGACTAAACGCTTCATAATTCAAGAATTAAAAAATTCCAAACATTTATTATGAAATTTGAATTGAGCCGCTTAATTGATCTCCTCCATGTTTATTAATATAATATAATTTTTGAAAAATGCATTTACTGTTTCGAGAGCGTTTTTGTGTAAGAAATTCTAATTTTTATGAGCCTTTTCATTTCGTCATTTCAGTGATATATCCCAAAAAGTTCATTGCAAAATTAATAAAACTGGCTAACTTATGTAGTGGTATGTAGAACACTAACTAAAGTGTAGGTAGATGAACCTTGACTAATACGTCATCAGATTTGTAATAACACTAGTAGTACATTTACTATAGAAAAATTTCTTAAAAAACAATAGGACAAACGAAAAACGAGAACTAACTTACAAAATTTAATTCGTTTAATAAAAAGCGCTATACGAAAAAGCAGACAATTTTCCGCGAAGAAAAACTTTCAGAGACGGGACCAGAAATATCTCAAAATATCTCAGCTAAAATGAATATAAATTTTTATTTTCTTATTTTTTAACTTGCCCTTAATAAAAAAATGGGGAAATGAATATAAAATACCGAAGGTTTAATTTTCATAAAAGGATTTTGCATTCCTGATGGTATTTTGGTTAAGAATAAAATTGGTCTAAAAAAATAATTATCACATCTCCCTGTTTCAAAATTTTATCTTAAAAATTTAGATTGTTCCATTGACGTACAATTAAGTGTATATTTTTAGTTTTAAATAGTCATGAAATTGTTGTACTTTTAACATAAAAATAATCCAGAGCTGTACCTTAAAATTTGGTGAAAAATTGTTACTTATGTACTGAGCTAGGGGTCGGGATCAAAATGATCTTTCAGTTTTAGTTGTTGTAGTTACATTTTTTAATGCAGTGCGTTAGGTTTGTAAAAAAATATCTTGCAAATTATTGGCAGTTTCAAATACAATCTTTTGCAATTCCAAGTTTTAAACGTTTTATCAGCATGCAATAAAGAAGAATTTTTCTGTTCGCCGTTTGCGATGACTGCAATTTTTCTGTTGATCTTAAGAAATAGTCAAGGGCTGCGGTGAACATCTCACCCCTGCTGGGGTTCCATTAATGAAATTAGAAACAGTTTGAAAGCCCACGATCCCTTGCAGTAATTCAAATCCATTTGGCTCCTATGATTATACGGTTCGTCCTCTAATATATTTGTTCACCAAATGTAACTGATCCCGCCAGATAAAAACTGAAAGGTGTAAAATAATTAGAGACCTCTTCTGTTACGTGTCTTAGATTCTGCCCTAAGACCGAGACCTTTTTATTTAATGATATACTCAGTTTTGGAGGTAGAACCGATGGCCAATGAACGACAGGTGCTTGATTCGTGAAGAAAATTAGCTACTTCCAAAATGATTGGTTTGTATGATATTTAAATAGCTTTCATCACAAGGGAAATTTTTCCTGTTTTAAAAGTAAGTAAAATCGAGTACACCCATCCTTCGTTACGTTCCAAGAAAAATCGTGCAAATCGAAATCATGTAAAATAATACACAAAATGCATGTAAACAAGTAGGATATGTTCAACCGAAACTTAAACCGTGTAAATCGAGTCGAAGAATATAGGAAAATGTCGTAAATATGTTCATAATAATCGTGTAAAATTAGGCAGGAATGTTATGGAAAAATGGAGATTGGTTCCACTCAACGAAAAGTCTTGAAATTAAAGTCGAAGGATATTTAATGCTATTTATTTATTATATTTAAATGCATTTATAAAAATTAAAGACATAAAAATAAATTAGAAATTATCCATAAGAAATAAAAACAAAGAAAATTAAAAAAAATTCTTTGGTTTTCGTACAAATCACTTTCGAAGTATCTAAAAGAAATTAATTGAATTCAAGATGTCTTATTTTGCCATAGCTACCACTTCACGATGTGAACTACTAGCTTTTTTCAGGTTCGATAATTATAGTAGGTTTTGGCGGATGTTACGAATTTAGTGATCTATTTGTTTGCTTTGGTGGATGCGTTTGTAAATTTCCTCATATGGAATAAGCGCACTTTTGTAAGTCACTTTCAATATATGGATCTGTGTTTTAATTGAGTTTATGAAACATCGCGTAATAATCGAAAAATTAGAAAACATATAATTTTTTTTAAATTTAAAAACTGTGTAAAAGCGAAACCGTATAAATTAAATACCGTGTATATCGAGGGATAGGTGTATTTGCTAAAGTAGGTGCTGTTATATATTCTTTAATTTGATTATGTGCGGTACGATGGCATATCATTGTGAGTCCTTCTTGATTCGCTCATGTACTCATATGTATTTATATACATGAAATCTTCAATTTAAAGGGAGCACTTTTAAAATCCTCTTCCATGAAATCCAAGAAGTTTTTAAATAGTATTATCCACAGTTTTAGATTAAGATATATCAATGGAAACTTTACTCACATCTGCCATTCAAAGTGCTTATAATTTGTTAAGTCCTTCGATCGCCACATGTCGAAATGAAAGTTACCGTATCTCCGTTCCGTTTTGCATATTCCTTGGAGATCATTTGTAAGTACACCGCGACCAGTTTGCCACCATCACAATGCAATAAAGTAATGAACGTTCGTGGAGACCAGCTTCAGGCAGCCAATGGCAAGCTCGGAAAAGCAATCGCTCAAAAAGATTTCCTCCGGACCAAAATGGTCCAGAAGAAACGCGACTAAAGTGAATTGTTCACGGTTCGGGTTCGGTTCTCTGATAAAACCCGGACCTCCGATGGTGGTCCATAGGATCATTTTTTCTCCTCGATTGGCTTAATGCGATGGGTATGGGGCCGCTGATAAATGATCACGCCGTGCTGTTTTTTCTAAGGCTCCTCCTTTCCGAACCAAGTGTCTTAACAAAATGAAGTGATTTTCTGATCATATTTAACACAATATCGGTGAGTAATGGGGAAAAACACTGGAGGTGATCAGCGACAGTGCACACCGCCTCGCCGCGGTTGGGTTAGAGTTAATCATCCGCATGGAGGGCCTGCCAGAAGGTACAGGCATTCTACCTTAATTATGTAATTTTGTAAGAAATGACTTTTCGATGTTTTGCCGTAAATAAAAGATTAAGAGCTTGTGTGCGGGCCAGGTGATCGCTGCGATCGCTGGTGTATGATCGTGAGCAGCGGACGTGTGTGGCACCAGTAGTAAACGATTTGGTTTAAAATTAGCTCAGATACGCAACCGTGATTTGTTCTATTTAAACTGAATTGGGTTTTTCCAAATTGCTACCTCCAAGGTGGAGTAAAAGAGGGACAAAATTAGTCAACCAAAAAATCGTTGATCCCTGAATAGAAGATTATGCTGTGCTATTGTATTTAAATTTCTGTCTATTAATGAATAGATCCTCAAAAGCAAAAATGATAGAGAAAAATTATAAGATATAAAGGAATATAATGTTTTGCAATTGTTGAAACAAAAATATAATAATTTTATAGTACATTGAACTTTAAGAATCACATAAAAATATGAAAGGATTAATGAAAAAGTTAAATGTAGTTATAAATTTGTAAAATTTTCATCAGTCTGAAATTTTTAAATTGCGAAAAATATAATATTTTTAATTAAGCCAAAAACCCCCAAAATTCTAATTAAAGATAAGCAAAGCCCTATTAGCTAATTTCATATAAAATTTCGCGAACTTCTATTCGTAAAATATTTCGATTCCAAAAGCTTAAGAATTGGTTCAAATACTACTTTAAATTGTCATAATTAATTTTAAAAATGTTGTTATAGATTTTTAATTTATAATAATTTTAATACTTTCCTTTGATCAACCGAATAAAGTTTTATTAGGAGATTGGAGGAATTCAGCAGGAAATTTGAGAGACTTCTAAAGGCACAAAAATTCTATGGCTAAATTTTAAGAAGTTAATTTTTTCTAGTATTTAAGATCTATTTACACGAGTAACAAATATTTTTCGAAATTTGTCTCGGCAAAAAATGGTATATTATTACTATAGCGTAAAATAAAAGGTTCTTTTCGATTTTACCCTGCATATAAACGAATTTAAGTATTTTAGTGACCGAAAACATGTGAGAAGTTTTTATTACAAGGACGAAAATTGCTATTTTTGGTTTTGATTTCATTTCGAGTGTTCATATTGTTTCTACCCGGTTTTTCTTTTTCTCTACTGGTTCATTAGCTTCTTTATTACCGAGAGTTGTTTTTAGTTTTTGCACTCTCAATTTGAATATGCAAACTCTGTTCATGCTTCAACCTAACGATTAATTCAGCGTAAGGTTTGCTTGAGAAGTTTGCAAATTTATGAATTATTTCTTTGAAAATAAAAACATAACTAATATTGAGAATAAAACCCGTATATGTTTCTGGCGGAATGCGAGGCAAATAATTACATGGTTAATGTCCTATATTTAGATCTCTAAAAGAAACTATGAATAACAACACTGACCCAATGGAGAAGCCCCTGAAATGTGATTCTTATTTAATCGAGCCGCCGATAATAAGGACAAATAAAAAATTAATTCCACAGCTCGCCCCAGGCGCCTCAAGGCATTGGTCGCAAATCTTTTTCGCCGCAGTCTCACTAGAGTCGAGAGTAGTCGGCTAGGGTCAGTCCGGAGGAGCGAAGGTTCGAATAAATCTTTCGGCCATTCACCGCATTCGACCTGTCAGGCTCAATAGACCCTAATGGCTTTGTTAACAACTCACCGGACAATTGTAGCCGACTACTGGATACCACTGGACTTCTTAGGTGGGCAAGGTGTAGTTTTTACCTGGTCTTGCCTCGGCTCATCGCATGATAGTTTTTGTCGGATTAGGTCCGGCTGACACATGAATGCAAACTTGTTAAATAGCGATTCCAGCGCACGAAACGATCCCGGCGACTATTTCACATCGCTCCCGGTGTCAACTCGTCTCACGATCTGGAACGTCTTATTTCTACAAACGATCCCAAAATGGTTCTACATCATTTGCTCCTCCATTTTCTGGCTACTATTCTACATCAATCACAATTAACTGTACTTACAAGAGAATTTGGGTTAATCATTTTCTCATAACCACTGGCGGCGCTGCCAGGGGAAGGAGTGCCCGGAGGTCCAGGCAAACCCTAATCGAGGCAAATTAAAGCCATTACCTTCCCCTTCTCGACCGGGCTATTTGAAAATTCATCTGGAAATTTGTCACGCCTCTCACGACAAAGACCCCAACCCTCGCCAGATTGGGAACCGGGCTACCGCCGGATGAAGTTGTTGCCGTGCCTTCCGCCAAGAGGTTGGTCCTCAACAAAAGCCTTCAGGTTTTACGCGTTCCGCAACGTGTCACCGGGCCGCATTGAGTTGTCTGCTGCAATCAGGAGTTGATTGTTGTTTGGAAGGTGATTCTGTCAAAGCGGCCCTAGAGCGCTTCCACATCTGCCCTGTGTCCAATCGAATTGAATATCCTTTGATCGATTTGTGTCGCGACCAAAATGGAAAGGCCTATTAACGACACTCAGCCCCTCAGGCAATGTAAACGTAGTTAGATCGACGAGGAAATGATGAACTAGTTCGATATACTTAAGATAAAATCCGACTGTACTTTACAAAATGGCGTTAGTTTGTACTTTGAACATGTGTTAAAGTACTAGTTCGAGGGTGAAGTATATGAAGATAATTGCAAAATATGGTGTTTGGAAAAATCCATCAAATAAACGAAATTATTCCCTACAATCGCGAGATATTCAACGGAAAGATTGTTATCTTCGTTTTTAGATGTTAATCCTTGACTTTGCAGTGCTACTTTGCTAACGCTGTGAAAAAGAACTACAGATTTGGACCTCTGGTAAATCACCATGAACAGGTGCTATTTCGAGGATTTCTATTTTCAATAATTAGATAATCACTCAAAACTCTCAGAGAATAGGAAAAACAAATTTCTGATAAATATTTTCCCCGAATTATCGAGAAAAATTATTCGAAGTCCATTATTAGAAATAATTAAAAAAATCAATACGATAAATTTGACCTGTGATTCAAAGACATGGAGACTAAACAATAGCAATTAAAATAAAACAGCTTATTTCGCTCTCTTTCAGGACATGCTTTAAAAATCAAGTTATCAGAACGTGATTTGTGATTCAATTTGTAAATTACATCAGAAATATTTTCCACAAAGTAATCGAGAAGTCGTGAAAGACTTTGTATTTTCTTGCTCGTGAATTGAATTGTAGATTCTCTCTTAAAACATAAATAAAATGACTCTGAAATGTAATAATATTAATCCTACAGTTCTTCTGGACTTTTGTAAATGATGTACAATTTTTTACAGTAAATATAAAAATAGTAGTGATTTGTGGCTTCTAAAGTATACTTTGAATTTTTTTGTATCATAACGTTTACAGTGCAATCTTAAGCAAGAGAATAAAATCAACCAAATGTGTAATTCCCCCGTACGGGAAAAAATCTCGAGTTCTTAAAGAAAGTGGGCAAACTAACGAGTCATCAATTAGATTTCGTAAATGAGCATTCACTGGATTTTTGTGTGTCATTGGGCAAAATCACCTGGTCGGCCGGATGAAGTGTGGTTTTCACCGCGTGGATCCCGCAGTTGAAATCTAATTAAATCCTCACTGGCCAAATCACGAGCGGAAAGCTATCCCGTAGTCGTGGCGGAGGCTGGACCGGTAGTGTTTTCTAGAAATTACCACTCCCAGCTGTGGTCCCTACTTTCGAGTCCCTAATTGCCGCCGAGTTTTGGGTGGCACAAACCCATCCTCGCCCGGGTGCGGTCCACCATCGCCGTCGAAACCGCGGGCACCAGGAAACGAATTGATCGAATCGAATCCTTTTGTGGTCGCAACCCCTTGGCGGCGCGGGCTGTCTTTGTCTGGTTGTCTGTCTGGCCGCGTCCGAAGACAGTTGGTGGATGCGCCGGGCCCTGTCATATGGCGAACAGTCATTCCGTGTGATTTAGACGTTAGTCGCCGTTATTCGGCTATTATAAACAAATTTCTCTTAATTCGAAGGGAAACGGTGGGAAATTAGGCGTGCGTTATTGAGCCACGAAATTGTTTGTTGATGCCCAAAAAAGCGCACGGCGGTAATCAATAAAAATAGGTTTTCCCGCTGCTTGTTTTCCTGGTTCTGTTGTTTTTTTGATAATCATCTTATTGCCCTCTTGTGGGAATGAATTTGGGAACAATTGCCGGGGGTTTATTGAACGGCCTCCATTGCTGCTGGCAGAGCGCCATTACGAAAAGATTATTGATTTGTTACATGGACATTAATCAGATTAGTAGGCTCAAATTGATATATCACTTTCAGAATCTAAATGCCTGTTTAATTTTTAAGCGCTTGTACAGGTTATTCTGTCTCTGGTGGCGAGAGGTCAGCAAGACTCTAGGGCAGCCTTTGCTACGCTTATGGCAATAGGTAAATTGAAGTTTGTATAAGCGCGGATTTCGCGGAGACTCGTCGTTAATAATTACTTGAGCGTCTGCAACATCTTTAAAATTCCAGACCTCAAGAAGGGGAACTTATAAAATCATTTGTCTTGTCGCCCATTTCCCCTAGTTAATCGAAATTCCGAAAAAATATTTTTTTTTAAAGTTCTTGCGTGAGCTTAGAGGGACAATTTTGCATTGTTTTATCATGTTATTTTTTCGGTTACGGGCATTTTTAGAGAAAATTTGTACCTGTTTGCAGTTTTCTTTAATTACTTAAAAGACCAAACTTAGATCGGCATATAAATAATATAATACCATGATTACAATAACAATTAAATAATATTTTATACATTTGACCGGAATTCTTACTAATGAAATCACTTCATAAACGAATTGCTGATGACATGAAAAAATTAAAATTTCAAAAGAAGTTGTTAATCGGCAATTTCGCAGAATTATTCAGATAATATTATTCCAAATACCTTTTTCAATTAACAGTCTATTACAAGTTTATGTTTAGGTAACCAAAAAACTGTGTACACACGTATGTGCTTAGTTTAGAGATTTCTTTTCGGCAATTAAAAATTAAAATAATTCTTTCCAGTTTATGAAATTTAACAATTTTCTATAATAAATTAGTGTGAATTTTTTGAAAACGAATTTTTGCGTTTTAATTTAAGCAAAGGAAATTATGTTATCAAAAAAAAATTAATGATAAATTCCGTATCTCTCGTGTATCTCTATTTTAATATCACTAAAGGTAAATATTTTCACACTGAGTGAGCCAGTACAAGTATGAGGGGATAAAACTTGAACTTGTATTAAACGCTTGAAAGAAATTAAAAAAAATCACACGAAACGTTAATTTTCCATGTTACACTCGCTATTAGTAGTATTTATTGTTTTTGCTTTTACAAAACTCATAAAAGCTAAAGAATTTCATTCCCTTACAATATATATCAAATTAACAATTAAAAAATTCGTATTAGAAAACTAACAGACAAATTTAAAAAGAAACAGACAAAATAATCATTTTTCGTTTTTGAATGCGTCAATATTTTTATTCCCAATTCGGGGGCAAATCGAGAACTCGAAATTTTGCTTGTTTTATAGATCGTGTGAAGTATCATTTGAAAGAGCTTGCTTTAAGAATTTATAAGAAAAAAATATTTACATAATTTAATTTAAAGCCGCATTCGTTTCTGACTTGCGAAAAAATATCACCCCCGCTATCATCGAAGTTTGCAAGCCAAAATAATCCAAAATAATTCATACTAATAGAAGATCTGATCTCTAGTTATAGGAAAAATAAAACGAAGTTAAAGACGTTTATAGTTTCCGACAAAAATTAATAAATATGTTAATGTTTTTTTAATATTGTACGGAATCCTTGTTGCGTGAGCTTGACTCGCAGTTGGCCGACTTTTATTTATATTTATGAAATTCCAAAACCGAATTTTTGTGAAATTAATGATATTAAATTATAGGCAGTAAGTTTGTTGGTTAAACAGTAGCTAACACAAAATACATAACTTATTAAAAACCTTGAAGATTATTTGAACAGAATTTCATACTGAAATTGGTATCTTCTCCGGTTTAAAACACACTCCTCAATTTTTGTTTTGTCAATTTATTTATATTTTAATTGTTAGAGTATTTTGCTCAGTCTTTAAAGCTAATCATATGTTCATCGTCAGTATTGTGTAAAGTAAGTAATATCTTGGAACATTGGAATAATGTGGGGGGATGTACAGAGAAAACACCATAGGAATGCTCTTAATTACGATTTGATCTTCAGCGCGTTCTAATGGCTAGTCAGAGGAAAACGAAACAACGTGTATTATACATACCGACGTGATCACATATGGCTGACTTGGTCTGCCCTTTAGGATTAAATCGACCATTAAACAAATAAAAATTGTTGAACCGTAAACTGTTACATTATATAAGTACAAATTAGTTTGTAAACAATACAACAAAATTGTTTACAACACTTTGACTGAGTTGTAGTAGGGGAGTGTACTAATTGTAAGATAATTGTGGCTAAAATTGGCGATGAATTAGGAAACAACAGTTATATATGTAAATATTCTAAGCAATAAAATGTTAATAAAATTCAAATCAACACCAAAGTCATGAAAAAATGTAATAATGCAACTTCATGTAGAAAATGATCCATAATTGAGCGCATTACGTATTTTATGGAAATTTTAGTAATTACCATAAGAAATAGCCGTCAAGTTCTTTACTACGCACTCCACACGCATGTCCTGCGTGGTGTGGTAAGCAGCGATTAAGTTAAAATGCTAGCAATCGATTAAAGTCAACAGCCTGCCCTTATCGCGTCATCTAGATGAGAAATAAAGTTGCTTTCAATTACGATTATTAAATTGTTTTGTAATCAATCCGCTTAATGTGATTTTATGAAGACTGGCGATTACCGGCCAGTGGCGGCTGGCCAGTAGCCGATGGTCGCTATCGGTGGAACATCTGGTCATTAGCTCATTTTCTCATGTAAATTATGCTGCTGCCATGGTTGCCAATCTGCAGGGCTCGCCACGGATGGCTGGCTCAATCGGGGCTCGGTCGGCTATGGCTGTAGCATAATGCCATATTAATTGAACTGCCCATTAAGTCGATGCTAAATGTCGCAGCCGGTCGAAGACCATTAGGCCTAATAATGAGAATTATCGGTCGTGGTCTCATAAGCGATGGCCGCTCCCTGATTATGGCCGCGCTCACATTGTTCGGAGCCAATTTTCTGCAGCGTCTGATTTATACATTATTACGATGTACCTGGATCATTCCTAGGTAGGTGATCAGAACCTTATCTCAGGCTCATTTGTAGCCCATAAAACTAGGCAGAGCGGCCGTCGCAGTGGAGCGCCTGCATCCGGCCTGGTGGTCGCATCTCCACAGTACACCTGAACACTGAAATCTGCCGTCGATGATTTGCATACTTGACGATCTTGTAAATAGGTGCTAAAAGGAAGTGGTTACCGCGGTTAATTATCCGCCACATGTCGGCGAATAAATTACTGATTAGCGAGAAGAGGTCCGCCGATCGAGCCATGCAGACTGATAACAGGATGGCGGGGGGAACGGCCAACTTAGCTGGAAGAAAATATGTCACATGGCCTGGTGGCAGTTGTCTTAAAACGTAAATTAAGTGAGTCCCTTGAGGATGCCTCCTCGTTAAATCCCAAAGCTGAATTCGAGAAAGATTCAGATCTGTCCCGGGCGCGGCGGCGTGGTGGCGGCAGACTAGCGAATTAATTGGAAATTAACTTTAGGATTTATACTTAATTAACGCAACATTAAAACGTCACATTTGTTGCGTATATGCGTATTCAAAGAAACATTAAGCCGTTCACTTGTCCGTCCCTGGTCTGGGTGGGATGGGATAGGAATCGGGAGCTCCTCAGCCTCCTCTTGGCTTTTTGCTGTGCGGCGGCTGCACCGTCAAGTACAAAGTGCTCCTCAGACATAAGACGTCCGCGATACGAACGAGAACCGCACAGAACACCGACACGTTGCGTTTAGTCAATCATGCCGCCCGTACTTGGAAATTGTTTTTAATATTATTTACTGCGGGATTATCCGTGTGTTAAATTAAAGGCAAGAAACGCTAAATTGCACGCATATTCCTTTCAGAGGCACCGATTTAAATTGAGGCCGACACTTCTGACAGCTATTTGTCAGACTTGCGGCTAGAAGCCTCGCGGGGAGCGGCGGCGGATTGTTTTTCGAAGGGTTGTTAATGAGTTGTTGCACTCTTTCTTTAATTCTTTTGCATAAATGCGGCTTCCTCCAATCAAAGTCAAAATTGCTAGTGTGAAAGAGCAGGATTTCTTAACTTGTTCTGTAATTAAAATAGTTTTATTTTATCTTAAGGTGCAACACCACTCTGAAATGAAAAATAGAAATTAATTCTTATATTTGAGTATGAAAAACGATTCCAAATATTTTTCCTTTAAAATAAATGGCGTCGTACCTTTACTTAAACTACGTAAAGGTCAATTTGGCGTGTAGAATTAGTAAAAATCAATTCGATGTAGAGTAAAGTAAAAATTGTTTTTATTCAAGAATTGTGGTAAACTTAAATCCAGAGATACATAAATTCAACATTAAGTTAGACGATATGGCATCATATTCAGAACATAATAATGAAAGAAAATTTTCACAATGTAGCTGTACTTTTAGTGATGATAAAACAATAAATTTTAATTAAAATGCTTCCATTTAATGCAAAATCCATAACGAACGTGTTTCACTTATTGTGATCTCTTTGTGAAGGGGTCAAGCCACTTAAGATGAGATCTCAAACGTGAAGCCCGACTTTAATCAATTGGAATCATTAGTTTAACCCTTCCCATAACGGCCGATGCCAGAAATACCCATTAGGAAGAGATCAGCAAATTAGCTAGCAACAATAAGTAACAAATGCCACTTAATTAAAAGCAGAAAACTGATTGAAATAGATGACAAATGCAAACCGATTTTATATCGGCTGCTACCATGGTGAACCGACTTGCAGCCACCGACCGCAGATTAATCCATCGCGCTGGCAGTACCTGTTCAGGTGCAAATCCATCGACTCTTGGCGAGGCCTCAGATCCGATTTACAAAGTCTGGGCTGCGGTTCTTTTTACAGAGACACGTCCAACAATGGGAATCTTTGTTCGGAACTTGACGGTTCGCGAATTTCAATTTATGGCTCTAATTTATGACATTCTGGTTAATTGGCCATGGTCCGTGCCGTTGCCTGGAAGACATGTGATTGACTTCTGTCCGCCGCACTAAAAGCAACGATCTTGTGACGTAGAACGCGATCTGCCCCGGGGTCGGGCTGCCAGCGGAAGTAGCTTTTGAATTTCACGGCGAGTGACACCCTAATTAGTCAATGGAATTAAAAACCGGATGGAGGCATATGCTTTTAAGTTTTTTTGATTGATTAATTACCATATCAGTCACACGGTAGAAGGCCGAAAAAGGCGTTTAATTCGATGTTCAATGTGCCCCGAATTTTGCAATGCACTTCAGTAGACTTTAGTATAGTATAACGATAGTGTACGTGTTAAAGTACAAGGTCCTAGTACGAGACCATGTATTTGTTCTCTTTTATTAAACGCTTTGTAATTCCATCTTATTAACAACAAAGTCTTTTTGAGATGTTTGGAACCCAATTCGGAATGTATTTTGCCCGGAGAATGCTTAAGATGTACGAAAACCACAAAATCATAACTCATGTTGTTTATGATGGTCCAATAGTGCACAGACCCTTATTCTGCCTTCATGTCATGAACTTGGCGTTCTAGTGATGCATCCTTGCACCAGGGCCATTAAACCGCAACTCTTCATCTCGACTGATGTTGCTGACAAATGATCGAATTCAACAGATCTCGTTTGGCTAATTCTTTAAATACGCGACTTAAAATGAAAATTTCTCGTTACTGCTTTTTGTGGTTAACAAGAGTGGATGTAATTCATCTGCCGTTGATTTATAATTGAAAGGGTTTACCGAGATAAGCAGTAACATTGCAAACTTTTAACGGCATCAGAGCTAAATAATGGCGGTGAGGTGGTACCACAAATCGAATAAATTCCATTTTTAAAACTTTAAGTGTCAGCAAATGTGACTCATTCAAGATGATCCTTGAGATAGTTGTGTTTAAAATAAATAACTAAGAAACACTCGTAAATCACACTACTCGACAAGGTTTTGCAATTGAGCGAGTGATTGATGGTTTCTATAAGATTTGTAATGCCGGTTTTAAATGCAGACAGCAAATTTGTCTTCTGTACTCCGAATCTCATAGAAATTTTAATTATCAGTTAAAAGAAGCGCATATTTTCCTGTGAAAATTCCAGGATTTAGTAAAGAAACGTCTATTAAAAAATATTAAAGCAAAGTAATAATAATTTTTGTATTTTTTTTATATAACTTTTTTGGAATCAAACTTAATTAATCAATGCTTCTAGTATGTGCAATATTTTGTAATTGTTTAAAAATTTAACGAGAAGCGGATTTTCTACCTTTTGGAACCTTTATATCACATTTTCGTGTTCAATTCCTTAATCAACAAAAAATATAAATTGGAATCATCTATCACTTATCATGCTGGAGAAAAGAGTTTAAAATTTAACACGGAATGGACATTCAACGCCTTCGGTGATTAATTCGAGCTTAAACTGTCTTTATCGAGTATGAATTGAAAACATAATTTTGTAAAATGTATAAATAAATAAATAAATAAATTTTTCTTTTTCCTCATCCTTCTTTTGGCTTATCAAATTTGCTTTCTCTGACCCATCGAAGTTTCCCATCAGTTGCGGCTTTATACAAGAACCATTGTTCTCCCTTGTTATTTAAATAAAAACCGTATACATGCATGAAAGTACGTTAAATGAAACTTGTACACTTATTTTTGAATTAGTAACGTCATATATTCCATGGATTCTAATAAAGTATGTATTCCATCCGAAATGCGACAAAATAATGAAATGAAAAATTTTCCTAAGGTGAAATGTGAAAGACTGCAGAAGCCATCTCTACCCTTTTTGGCATGGATGCTGGTCTGTTGGGCTTGCAGCCGCTGCAGTTTCGGCTAATTTTAGACTAATTACTTATAAAGCTGGCTCTATTTGAAGCAATTAGCATCACTTAATGACACGAGATAAATCTCCATTTTCGTCCAAGCGAAACTCACGGTAATTTCTTTTTGAGGAGAGAAAGTCTTGAGGCGGTGCAAACGGAGTGTATTAATAAATTCACACGCCGTGCATATGCGTGTATTTTGTGCAATGCCACAGCCGCTTTTCAGTTGCTCAGAAAGATCTTGTTGCAACATCACATGCACAACATGTCCACACATAAGTGTTAGAAACTAAAAGCGATATTTGATAAATGCGAGGTGTTTGTGTGAAAAAGGCCTGTTTGTACTTTTTATCCTGCTGTTTCCTTCACACTATGAATTTAATGTTTTATTCAAAATTTCCTATGTTCTTTTCACAAGTTGCAATTCATGTTTTATTCACAATTTTATGTTTAAGTAAATCTCTGCGTGTATTTCACAAAACCCCCGGGGGAAGGAAGCAATCATGACAGTGTTAGATAAAGTTGGAGGTTTTTAGGCCTATTAAGTAAAAAATTGAATTTTCTGATATTCTCTGCAAATTATAATTTCAAATTTTGAAAATAAATTAGTTAAACATTTACTTTACTTTAACTATAGCGTTAAATTAAAGCAAATTTAAACTTTAAACGCGTTTTTCTCGAAACTACTTTTTCCCGGCTTATCAAAATTGTTTCCGTACGTTGAATTAATAATATAATAATAATAACAATAATTAAATACTGAAAATTTAATTTTTTCATGAAAATTTTTGATTGAATTTCAAATTGAAAATAATCAACTTTGAATGAGCATCATTTGCACAACTTACACAGATTTTATGATTAAACCTCTGGTTAAAAAAAAATTCATAAATAAGTATTGCAAAATTGCCCGTTCTATAAAATTATAGATCACCCTAGCATATTCTAAAATATGTTTTTGTTCTTAAAAAAATTGTAGCAAGTCAGCAAAAGTGCCTCTTTAAAACTTTCTGTTAATTATGATTTTTTGAATGAAGATAAATCTTAGCTTTTGAATTACACCTGCTGGCAGTTAATTGTGATAGTTAATTTTGCTTCCGAGAGGTATCATTTATTCATTTTTATGTATTTATTTTTATGTCCGTAGAAAATTTTAAACAGCATTATTTTGTGCGACATATGCCCTTGCTAATGTCGATAAAGTCAAGCATTCATTTAAAATGTCGAAAATTGAAATAATAAATAGAGAGGCCTTATTAGGTTTAGAAACAACACAGATCAAGGATGGAGTGTGACCTACTTGACTCCTTGCTCAAATGTTTAAACGTTATGAAAGTGCGTAGAAAGAGATTGTTTTGAAAATATTTTTTAAGTCAATAACTCCTTCTATGTTAACCTGAGAATGTATGGACCGCATTTTATTGTACCTTTTCGCCACTGTTTGTTTTTTTTTATATCCCGATATCCACACTTGTGCGTTTCTGAGAGCCACGAAGTTAAATTACGAGAGCGTAAAATTTTATACAATTTATTTGAGGTTCCATTTAGGACATTAAATATTGAAGAGGAAATTAAGAAAGTAACATTGTAAGCAATTTGTGAAAAATAACTTATTATTAAAAGTAAAGTTCTTGTTTGTAGAAATGTAATTAAACCTATGGATGTGCGTTCAGTAAACACTTTACAACTTTCAGAACACCAATGAATTTACCTTGCACCCGATTGTTATCCTGCTGGGTACATTAATTACGTGATGCTCTAGAGCCAGCTCCACTCTATATTTAGCATTTCAGCACATGAGACACTTGCTGTAAACACTAAAATGAAGTGATTATGGATGACACGTAAAAGGTGGTTGCAATAAAGTGTTTCTAGCTCGGGACAAAATGACGACGCAGAAAAGCCTAATATTATGGGAACGTGCGGTGGATTACTAATTCCAAGGTATACGCCGGCAATTAGAATCAATTGCAATCGGATGGCAGCATCCCAATTTGAAGCAGGCTTAGGCATTAGGCCCAATCTTGGTCGGCTAGAAAGCTTTGCCATTGCTGCGTTTATTCTGCGCTCGCTTTGTAATTAGATCGCGCCGCAGGCCGTACAATGTAATTTAGCTAGACGTCGCGAGATCTGTTGTCTGCTCTTAAAGCAGATGATAAAGTGTTTCGAAGATATGCGAAATTGGCAACGGGATTGCCTCGGCGATTGTCACCACCTGCATTCGTCCAGAGATGCTGAGATGCTGCGATCCACGGCGCGCTCAAAGATCCTTTAAATTGTAGATAATTGTGAGTGCATTCTGAAAGCGAACAGGTCGCTAGCAGTCGGCGTGTCCGCTTGGCAAATTCCCTAATTAACTTCGTCATCTCGAGCAGCAATTAAAGAAAACTAATTGTACGCGCACACACCTACGAGGACATCTTCGATCCGCGCTGCATCGACGAGACGGCCGCGGTCCGCGGTCGAATCCCAGCCACACATGGGTTCGCGGCCCGGTTATTAATTGGGCTGGCATATTCGTCACGAGAGACCGCCGGGCAGACGCGAATGAAACATTTCTTAATGTTTCTTAATGATCCTAATGTGAACGGTAACGCTTTGCATCCAGCGACGAGCGCCTGCCAAAAACTCACATGCAAATCGCCCGTTAAAGGGGGAAACGACGTGCAATTTGCATAACTCAAGTACCTACTTCTTCTTACGAGACGCTAGATGCACTGCCTCGCCTCCCTAATTAGAGGGACTTAAGGCAGCTAATTAAAAGACATATCCACGGCGGATTTCGGGTAGCCGATATAAATCTGCACGTCGAGGAGCTAATTCAAGTTGAAGAACGTGCGCTTTGATCGCTCTAAAAACAGAATCGACGCCTATCGCTTGGACCATTCTACTTTTTACTTGCTCCCAGTGCGAAATGGCTACAAAATAAATTTATTGCACTAGATTCTTGTTTTCAACAATGTTTAAGTACAGAATTTGGCCGATTGGCCGGCCGGTATTTATCGCTTTTAAATCACAAATAAACCGAGATTAGTTTGTTTTGAATTTAAAAATATTTATCTGATATTTTTTGTTGATATTTCCGAAACTGCTTCTTCAAATTATTTCTAACGTGTATGCTTAATTTCTAGAAAAACCAACAGTTGGATTTTAATCGATAGGTTTCAAGGTGTTCGCGATTATTTAAAGTGCTCTTAACATGCTGTGCTTAAACAAATACGAAATTATTTAAAGTTAAATCTGATTTAATTATAGAGAGGCGGCCTACACAATTGAATCGAAGGAGTCACGTTGAGAATCGAACCCACAATCCCTAGAATGGCACACCAGTTGAGCTGCCACTGATGCAGGTGAGTTGTTTATTCTTAATTCCCCCAATCACTTGCGCCAAACCCAGAAGAGACCTTTTGTAGTAGTTTTTGCACTGACAATTATTGCAACGAGTAAAAAATTCGCTGACTTTGGTTACGCGTCTTTTCAACCTTTCTAAACCTAGATCTCGTAAAACACTGTAAAGCTTCAAAGCTTTGGATAAGGAGCTGACTGGGCTCTTGGTACAGCTTTGTGCTTTTGATTTTGGTCCTCAGCTTATGCGAAAACCCCGGCAAAAAAATCAGACGCTGATAACGCTTTAGCCAAGGCATCAATCGTCTTAAATTTTCAATTGGGAGAAGTCCTGATCCCAAAGTTCTAATTTGAACTGAATACTTCCAATCTCAGATTCCAACCTGTTCTAAAACGGAATTATGGTGTTGTGGGCACAGGTAACTTGGGTTATGCGAGCACAGATGAGCTTACCATAAATTCATACCCTTTCTTAATTTGAAACTAAACCGTGGACGCAACCCGCAGTACGTCTCTGTAAAAGTTAAACTGTTAAGGAAATGACATAAATCATGAAGTAAAATAAAGAAAAGAAAGTGACATAAATCTAAGTCGCGCGGACGCATTCAGTTTTATATTCGCATAGTTCGCTAATAAATTTATACTTGCCTCTTTTCTAGTTTATTAATTTATAGAGAACACCCGCTTCCTTTTATAATTTGACGGACTCTTGAACACTGCGAATGAAAAGGGGGTTTTATTATTATTACTATTATTTTTAATAAATTAAAAATGCGATGTTTTTAAATGTTTATGCTTTTACATTTTACCATTAAAATATTCGTTTGGCTTAATAAAAGGAGAAATATTCTATTCAAATTGATTAAAATAAGAAACCAAGTACATTTTTCACTGTGCTTCGTAAAAAACTAACTCCTCCTTAACTTGAAAAATTTAGATCTAAATCTTAAGTTGTTTAATTTTCTCTTCAATTACTCAATTACCAACAAATAATTGATCAATCATTTCTTCAAGGGCAGTTTTCCTTATTTCTCTTTCATTTAAAAAGTTTAAGAAAGTTAAATCTTTATTTGTAAGATTGTACGTGAATATTGCAGCTTATAATTTACAATTAAAAATGAAATAATCTTTTTATAAAATTCATTTGTTTGAATTGGACTTAAAGCTAAAATTGCCTCTTATTTTTCATAGTGTTTTATGCCCTCCTCTTGCGCGTGTAGCTGTGGTGGAATTTCGACCTGATTTCCAAAATCCGACAATTCGTGCAAGAGCAACAGAAAATTTTAATAAAACACATCGCCCGATGCTGGGCACTGATTTAGGCCTTGCTTTCCAGCATTTCGTGACAGCGGCATTAGCGCGGCATTCAGGAAAAATCATAATCGATTTAAGGAAATCTGCTAATAAACGTGCGCGTGCAATTACACACACGGCTAATTCTAGTCGATGGATTCCATTAAAAACGCTGCAGTTGAAGCGCGTTTCCATTTGCTACCGCAATTAGCGCCGACACCTATACACGGACCCCTCGGTGCCCGGCGTCCGGGCCGATTGGGCTCAATCAAGAATGGCCGATCGTCGATAACTCACGTTCGATGAGGCAATTACTGACCTTAAACGCATGCATTTACGTTAACGCTCACCTCCGGCGTCCCGCCGCCCGGCCGCCATCCCGCCGAAAACCAATCATTCGACATAAATGGCTTTCCATATCGCTCTTTACTTTCATTCGGAACTTAAGTGGAAAACGAATATGAAATTTCATAAATTTGCGTTTCGAATTTGTATCATCATGAAACCGTCGTACGTGATCTAATAGTGAGCTCGGCTGCGACTCCGCCGACCCGCCCGGCCCCGCTCCGGCTAAGCTAAAATAAGCTGTCGGCCGCAAATTGAAAAACTCGAAAAAGCAGCCAGCAAAATGCCATTTCATGTTTGATTGAGTTTCGTTCCTCTTAAAAGGATATTATTTAGACAACTCATCCGATAGATGGCAATTTGCGATATTTACTGGACCGAAAGATAATTTCCAATTACGTCGGAATATCGGCGCACACTAGCGTCGATCACGTCCCGCGCGCAGTACCGAACGTGGACGGCGGACGCGGTGCGGCACGGCGGCGTGCTTGCTCAATGCACATTTGTGCAGACTGCACGGGATATTAATCAAGTGCACTCGCCGCCGCGCCGTCCGGCTGCGACCATTGGGCAGAGTTAGACCGCTTTTTACTTAGGCAGAGTTAACAAAATTATGGTCGTTCCATTCCTAACGATTCGCGCCCATTATTCGCTACAACGGCGGGTTAAGGTCAACTGCTCTAAGGAATCCATCGCGACTGCAGAATTTCAACGCTTTTCACTCATTTACAATCGTTCAGATACCTTTCCTATTGAAATGCAGGCCTGCTTCGCCAGCACTAAGAGCATGGCATCGGTGCTGATATTTAGTCATGGTTTTGGGAACCATTTCCATCTCGGAGAGTGAACAGGCGGTTATAAAACTAAAAATGTCGAAAAGCGGGACAATTTTATGTGATTTGTTAATTTACAACTTTTTCGAAATGCTATTTGTAGCAATGAGTGAAAACAAATGGAAGTCTTTTTCCCCGTTTCCCTTTCTCGTTTAAATAAGAATTTGATGAATAAGATTCATTAGGATTGCAGGGAAACTTGTTGTGGGAGCATCAAATGCTTGCGGAGTGTAAATAGTTTAGAAAAAAGTTGAACCCAGTAGAACAGGTAACAACGTAAAGGTGGCATTTGAATGTCTCTAGTTTGATATCGGTATTCGTATCACGGATTGATTTCGTTGATGAAAAAATAATTCATTTCATTTGCATGCATTCGATTTTTGGGAAATATTCTTAGCCATCGTAAATCAGTTGACGCCCCGTTTATTATGAAATTAATTTAATAATTTAGGAGTCTTACTGCAGCGCCCTATCTGCTTCATGCTCAGGAAAAATCAACTAAATTAACTACCCAAGTAATTTAGTCAATGCCCCGGTTTCTAGCTAATTCTAGTGTTAAATGGGATAAAGTTTTTATACATTTTAGCGTCATTTATTACCATTTTATATTCTCTTTTAGACTTTAGCTATAACAAGACTACGAAACTATAGCGGGGGTTATTTCTCTACTTGAAACATTAGAACAATTTTTTAAAGCCTAGTTTGCTAATACTAGACTTATGGACATGGACATGGTCGTGAGGTAGAATCCCGTGGAAGTATTAAGTTTATTATTGTTTTTTATAACTTTTAAATGCCTTTTTTCTTTCTACGTGATAAAAACTCTTTCCTAGGAACTCTATTAGAAACAGGTCTGACGCTTTTCCATTCTTTTATTTTTATCATACGTGAAGTCTACGCGTACGAAGTCGCGGGAACAGCTAATTTATTATATAACAGAATTTTTTTAACAAAAACAGGAAGCCGTTCGATTTTTGGAACTTTTATATAAGTCATCAAAATCGGTGAGCTTATTAAAAAGTTGCACGTAAACCAAATATAAAACACACAGACGAACTGAAAACCTCTTCTTTTCAAGCCGTATAACGAAATCTTCCAGAGATCTTAAAAACGAAGTTTCACCTAAGTAAACGAACACATTTCCTGAGAAAAGAGTTATGAAGTAATTTTTTCAAATTTCTTAAACACTTGTTGAGCTAATTTTGCAAAAAATTCATATGAGACGATTACTCAGTGATTGACTAAAAACCCAACCGTTCCGTCATGTGATTATAAAATTTTTTATTAAGTGTTTTCATATAATTTCTCGGTTAAGAACCAATGTTTGGTCAAAAGCCAAACTCATAAACTGGCAAATATCGTCTATAACTTCCTACTGAGGATTATGGTCTTAATACCTCCACTTTTGTAGGTTGGCTACTTCCAAATTAAAATATAACCCAAAACAATCCGCACGAGCGATTCCACATAACGAGCGCTACTCACATCCCCCATTCAAACTCTAAGACCCATTTCCTCTAACTCTGAAATCGGCAAAATTTCAAATCTCGAAAAGGAAGGGACAGAGCACATTAATAAAAATTAAGCGACACTTTATCGACGCCTCTTAAATTTTTTCGTATTTATCATTTTTATTTGGCGAGCCAGTCTCGTGCCTCAGCAGCCTCTTTTTCTTCTTCTTCTGCAAAAGTGTCCAAGGCACAGTTTGGATCACTCACCGGAGCAATTTATACCTGTGCAAATGACCCCTCCTCCTCCCAACGGTCCGACGGACGAGCCTCTAATCTTGATTGACGCTCATTAACATTTTAAAAGACGTGTTGTATCTTAAAAGCTTTTTAGTAAGGCTCCTCTATTATAGCACGTGTTTTACAAAGTGGCTTCGTGTGTGTTTGATGGGGAATCGGCCAGAAGAGGCGATAAATCTCTCTAACTTAAGTTATTGCAAATTTCACCGCAATTGAGGTTTATTGGCAGTTCTAGCGAAATGTGTAGATGAGCAATTTATAGGTGTAGTTGGCATCAATTATTTTCCAAAAGGCCGATCTGCCGATGTCTTTCCTAATTTTGGGCATTGTTGTCACTCGCATGGAAAGAAATTTAATAAGGGTTTGTAGAGAGCAGTGTTTCCATATGTCCGAATATAAAATCATGTCATTCTGGATTCTATTTCCGTCTGTGAATACGTGAGTACTTCTTCCGCTATGGATGCTGGAGATGCTCGAGTGGCGGTTGAAAAGTTCTAAGTCTTAAATTTTCACTAGTATAAATACTTGTGCAAAATATGGACAACTTTTGTCAGTTTGCTTGTTTGCCGTTCTGTTTGTTACCATTCCACGCAAAAAGTAATAACCGAATTTTGATGGAACTATCATGATTTGATAGATACTAAAACAACTTAAAATGTTTACCTTATTAGCCTTAGTTAAAAGTAACATAATAAACATACAAACATATTCAAAACCGCAAAAGCAAACTAACGAAATTTTTTCAACTCAAAAACAATTAGAGTTTCATACACGGAATATCTGTTTAAGGCTTTAACTTTGGATCTATTTTTGGAGAATGGAAACCCTGGCGGAAGATTCAGCCAGGAGTGACCCCTGCGCCGCGTCGGCTTCTTATCTTATTGTCCCCTGTAAATTAATTCCAATGTTTATGTGAAGCGTTGTTAAAAGACGCCTAAAGTGGGTTCCATTCAACCCGGGATCAATTAGTCATCGTTCCCGACATCGCTTAGTCGACCTTAGCCATCAGTAGTTACTAACTAGAATGTGATTAATTAGAAAGGCACTGGTCGCCGAGCCCGGGTCCGGAGTCGTCCATTGAGCCCCATCGGGGCTCCGATGCTCGTGGCGGATTCACTCTAATGCGAGACTCGTGTGTTACGTTGTAAACTTAATTGCTGGGATTGTGTTTAGTGCTGCGTGATCCCCAAATATCCTTCCGGTATTTGGAAACTCTCTCTCTTCACCGCAACACGGTTTGAATAATTAATTCATCTCTTTTCTCGGGGTTTCCAATGTCCCAAATTTGTCCTCTCGTGGACTGTACACCTGGGCATTTCTTAATTGAGTCGTGTCAATTAATGATTTTCGATGAGCTTTACCTTCAATTACTTGCCAACGAGATTATTCTCTGTCCTGGATAATCATCGCAGAATTCGGATCTCGGCCCGAAAGTTGACCATCGTCTGTTTCCTTTTTTCAGATTTACAAGCTCGCGAGGCCCCGACAGAAAGGTTTCCCTCCATCTCTGACTTATCAATGCCGGCTCCGAGTCGTGATGTGGAACTTAGTCCGCGGACCTCGACTGGAGTTTTAACGTTGATTGGAACCAGCTTTATGGTTGCGTTGACAAATTTTTATTAATTTGCAGTTAATTTTATGTGATTTGTCTGCCTTGTACAAAAATTTCCGATTAAATGCTTTTAGTTTCAACAGATGTTTATCGGACGTTTAATGGACCCAAAGTGAAATGAACTTCGAGCCTTTTCTACTGAGTCTGGCGGCAGTCAATATTATTGAAGGTCCAGGGATTTTGGATTCAGAGAAATGCCATTAATCGTAGAAGGTTTGTAAGTTAAGAATTTGAGCGAAACCCTTCGTGTGATATGTATAATAAAAGCATTTCAGTAATAATTTTATGTCAGTATGTTTGTTGCGACCTATGGGCTGTCTGTCAGTGAAAGTACCATCAAAATCCTGTCCTTAATCTTGGTAGAGTCACGTAACAAACAATGGGATAAATACAGGTATTAAATGTAAGCCATTTTTTCAGACATGATCCTAAATAACTACTAAGCTTCTCAAAATTGATTCATTGAATCTGCTGAGATGAAGCAACATACATCCAGACAAATAGACGACAACTTTGGGAATGATTGTTGCAAAAGTTACCTGGAAATGGATGAAGTCACTAGAAGCGTTTTGTCTAATTTTCTAAAATTATACACTAAAAGTTGACTAAAAAGTTGTCTTATCTTTGAATAAAATTTATGTAAACGTACCATATGTAATCATGGTATACTGTCTCATTAATTTATTCTGTAGTATCCGGCAGGTATTTCGTTTGCCATGATAAAACGAACCTTTTACACAAGTCGGACTAACTTTTTATGAAATCATAAATTAGGTAAAATCGAAATCGTTTTCCTAATAAGTAAGGTAAGGTTATTTTCCAATCCGCCTCCGTTCCCAGCATACTCGTCGGTATCACATTCGGTATTAAATTATGTGCAATCACGATAAGCAGACGCATATGCACCTTATAAGTCCATCGATACATTCATTTAAAATTTAAGGCCCTGCTTTGGCACTTTAAGCATATCGCATAGCTGTGAACTCGACATTTGTACATGTTAAACCCGTCTGTCCTCGGCTAGCAAGTAGTGCAAATAGGCCTGCCTTCACAATTTCTCAGTCTTGGGATTGCTCGCGGTCCGGCATGCCGTGAAACACTCGCTTAAGAAGAGTGATTTCACGGCGACGACGGCGAGACGCGACGGACGAAAAGCGTGGGCGCTCTAGTCAAGATGTTAAGTGGAAAACAATTCATCGAGTGCAATTTCTGAGTGTGAATTTAATTTAAATGCCACTTATCGCAGTAATTAATGTCGCACCGATATTAACTGGTCTGGTTCATAGAAATTTATAGACTTCATTAGTGCGCGGCAGAACTGAGACCTGTAAGGCCAGGTAGTCGTTCGAGACCGCAATCTGACCTATAGGGACTTGAGAGAAAAATCCAGCAAATCCTCTTGATGAGAAAGACCAAGAATGTTATTTGTTGGTGTGCAATTTTTCGTTCTTAATCTAAAAGGTTGCATTTTGCAATTCACCCACACATGCTGTATCTGGATCGAGTTAATTGCACCTGGTACTCTCGCTGCTCAGGCAGTTGCCTCTGGCTTCCGTACGTTCTAGTTAATTTTGCGGATACAAGTTATTTATATTTAATTATTTATCGCTTACTATTATTATGCACACCTACACGTCAAAATAGAAACGTTTACAATTTTTGATGCCCAGAAATTATTAGAAGTATTTTACCTTATCTCTTGTTGGAATGGTTTTTAGAAAATTTCATCTAACTAAGTTATCCAATGTTTCTACGTATATGTGCATATGTACATTATATCATGCCAAGCCCACCATTAGCTAGTACAGGACAGAAACTTTCTACAAGTTTTGGATATTACGTCGTTTACAACTTAGACCTTAATAGTTTTACAATTACTATAAATTTTCACGTATCTGAAGTATGATGGTGTCTTAAGTTTTTCTCTTACTAACCACCAGTCTAGCGATAATCCCAAAAGTGTAGATAAGGGTAGATGTTCAGAAAGAAAGAAAAAGTATTTTCTGTGACTTTTTTTAGTTATTACGCGTATGTTTCTCAGACATTTTAATTTTAACACTTTATAAACATTTTATAAAAATCTTAACTCTGAACGAAGTTATCCTTAGTTTTATGGAAACGATTGCTAAAGGTAGAGTCTGGAAAAAATTGGTTTAAAAATTCAAATCTTATGATTAAGTGTTACTGTTTAAAAATTACAAGACACAGATTAAATTTCATACTGACCAAGAGAGTGGTTTGTTAAAAACAATGTTCACTAATATGCTAAATATAGTTGTACAAAAATCGGTTTAAACAAGTTCAGCTGATAAGTGCAAACTAATGGTATGGTTATCATTCTATCGCTTTAATCAGTTTTAAGAATTTCTATTTAATAAAGATCTGCGGCATGACTTGAATAATTAAGAGGTATTGTGTAGCTTGAAAAGGATTTAAAATCAAATAACAACCCCTAAAAACTGTTAGAATTAAATACTTTTAAATTAAGAAGTGGATTTAATAGATGGCTTCATTAAGACTGCTGTCATCTGCTGTTACGATCGATGATCTCCTTAGAGAAAAATTGAAAATTTCACAAAAACCAGCAATAACAACCGATTCGATTCGAATTTTGATTTCATTGTGAGGATTCTTTTTGCACGTTTCTTGGAAGAATGATTCGAAATACTGAAAGATATCAGACGCTCTTTCATTCGGCATTCGGTCTGTACGTAATCAGCGGGTCTGCTGCGTTACAACAATAAATCGTTGTAAGTCCAGTGCCGGCCAGCGTCCATTAGCGCCACATTTTATATTTAGAAAACTTTTCCATTTAAATGTTCGCAGAAACATAAACAAACAGGCAGTTAGACTGATAAAGTAATCTCGTTCTTCTGGGGTTCGTGAGGGGGAGACGCCCGGGAGCGGGCATATTCGCGCATAATCAGCGAACTAATTAATTCGAGGCGAGTCTTTTTGTCCAGTTAATTAAACATCAGTTATCGCTTACCGCACTCTCTTAGAATTTTAATGAGTCCATGACGGCGATACCTGGCCGCGATCAATATGAACAGGGACCTGAACAGGGGGATTCGCGTATCGCGCGACGAAGGCAAATGGGGCCGAACAACTTGTTAAGATCAAGGAGGAAGCGAACTGATCAATGAGTGACCACCTAGGAATGTTAAAAGCTCTTTGTTAGTGGACAGTCCACATGCGCCGGAGGTGCTCCCGAGGCGGCAGAGGAACTCCTAATGGACATCGAAGGGACCTGCTCCACACCTAACCGCAGACGCATGCTGCCATTGTCTGATCTAATGAGAAACGAAGTACGCAATTCTGCGATTTAAAAGACTAATATGCAAATCGAAGACTATTATCGTTCATCTTAGTTTTTGTTGCGCATATTCAGTTTTTTTAAATAGAAGAATTACTTTTTCAAAAATATTAAAAAATTACCTACTTTCTCCGCCTCCGTATAAACACATATCTTAACAAAAGTTTGCAAATAGTAGTTAGTACGAACAAAACAGTACGAAAAAAAATAATTATTTTACGAGTATTGTTGGAAATCTTTAATTATTTATTAGATTGAATTTTCCGACATGGAAGAATTTATATTTTACTAATTGTAGGAAAACGTTGCAGAAAGGAGGAGGTACGTTAAAAAACTAGGAAAGGGACAATCCCACCCAATTTTGTACACTTGTACGTAAATTGTACTTTAAGGAGAATCTTTTGAATTAACGAAATAGATATTTCGACAACTACCATTTGGAACTTATACTTCCCAGAATTAGGGAGCATCTTTAAGCATCAAAGTTTAAATGAATGTTGCACAACTTGACTTTTAGGATAAGTCAACCTATTTCTTAGAAAATATTTTTTGTAATTCTATTTTAGTTTTGGATAAATTTAAAGGAGTCAAAAATGCTGCCTGACCTCGTTTATTAATTAATTTAGATAATGTAATTTATAATTCCACTTTTCCCGAAAATGCAACAGTTAATGATTTTAAATTTTTCAGAAGAAAAGCTCTCATTTCTGAACTAATTTTTTGAACTTCAAAATGGTGAAAGGAAGAAATTTATAGTCTGCATTTTATCCAAGCACCAATCAATCTCTGAAAAATGCCTTACCCGAACTTTTAATCTGCCGAGGGAATTCTGAGTGGTCGTGGGCGCGCGGACGGCGGGAGCGGCGAGTGGTTCGTCAATTTGTTTTCTTCGCTGGTCCAAAACGAAGGCCTCGACTGGACGACTGGAACTGGATATTAACGATGCATGTAACCTCGAAAGGTTCTGGTACTTGTACCCGCAGCGAGGTAGCAATGACCAATTTGTTCATGCCGCCCCTGGCCGCCGCCGCCTGCCGACGAGCAGCTCGCCAGCCATTTTGAATAATTGAACTCAGCCATTTTGCAGGAATCATTTTTCTTAATAGAATTGTTGTTCAATTCCCCGGCTGCAACCAACCGCCGTCGCCGCGGCGCGCCGGGCCTTGCTCCTAAGGTACTAAGGCTCGGTCTGCACGGTGGTGCACTTGTCTGTGCCAAGCCGAGGCCAAAGGTTTCTGATAAAGGATTCGTTTATGTGAAAATTTAATGCCGACCATTCGGTGGCTCCGCGTCTTCCATTCGACGAAAACGAGATTCTGCTAACGTACATTTTTACTTACATCGCAGCGCAATGAAATCGTGGACAAAATTGCTTTTTATTATTTAAGCCGATGTGCACCTGGCGTGACACGTAGCGCGAGAACCCGGTCGCAAGAAATTAGTTTCTGCTACTTGCTCCCGGGTCTCAATAGTGCAGCCAAGAATAAGTAAGCCATTTCGTTAAGAAGCGTTGCAGCAATGCAATTATGCTAAAACCACGCGTTCTTATGCCACTTCGTCGAGATAGCAACCATTTTGTCGACTTAATGAACCTTGGAAAATACCCACAGGTAATTCAATGCATCATTTCGCACATTAAAAATAGGTAAATTAGTGAAATTAGAAAAGCTGTCAGAGATTTCACTTCGCCTATAGTACGAACCATTAAATATAATTGCATCTTTAAAATTTCATATTTAAAAAAAAACAAGAGAGTGAAAAATGTTTTATAAAATACTCAACTATGATTCAGAACATAACGACATATAACAACTAATTCTTGGTAACAGAAAGCAATTACTGCTTTTATTTAGAAGAATTATTATAAATAAGAAAAATTAATTTGTAATTATCTGAGAGCATGACCATGTTTCTAAGCCCAAGAGGTTTGAACTCATATAAAGACATGATGCATATTTTTAAAAAAATGTTTTAGATATTCATAAAGCATAATTTGGGATCATTTTTCGGTAGATTATTTTCTTTCTTGCAACTATTGCACTAAAACTAATTGCAACCTACTTTTCCTTTCTCAGTTAACTTAGAAGTATAAAAATGTGAAATAATGTGAGCTTTATTTCAGTATCAAATGGTACTTTAGTAGTTAGACCTATGCTAGTAATTCAGGTTAGATTGGATCCCAAAAAAACAGTGCAAAATGTCAATTCAATATTACTCTTAGAGTCTTAGACTATAAGATCCTTATAGTCTTAGAATTAGGATCCTTAGAAAAGGTAACGATCGATATTAAGGTCAGTTATTGTGTAGCATTTGAATTATTCCGCTGTAAAGTTAACTGAAGAGTCTGCCAGATCCAAGTTTGGTGTATCATTGTGAACGCATTGTAAGGGTTTCCAATAAATCCTATATCTATTTATACAATCAATGTTCTTGAAGTCGGCTTATTTTTAAAACTTATTATTATGTTGCCTTTTATTGGACTGCTAAGAGGTTTATAGTTGCTTCTATAATATTAAGATAACTTCAAAACAAACTTTAATAGACATTCGTTTCTTCAATAAAGTTTTAATGCAAACAAATGTGTATATTGGATTGAACAATCCAATTTTAATAGCCTCTGAAGAGATCCTAGTACTACTATAACTACTGAACAAATAAAGCCCCCTGTTTCTAAAGTTATTTCCGTCATAAAGAAATGCTTACGCAGAATATCAAACAACCACTCAAATGGTCCAATTTTCGTAATAGGCATATATAGGACATAAGTCTAGACCATAATAGAGCTGTTCCATACTGTATGATGTAAAATAAAACCAAACTAGCTCTTCGAATCTACCCGGACCCGTTAATAGTGGTTAAGTTCCTTAATAGCACCACAGTCACTGTACCTGTTTTATCTTAGCGTCTTAGGACTAGGCTATTCCCGGGACAATTACTCGTAGAAATTGGACGAATCGAACAAAGCCAAACTCAGTTGTTCTGAATAATTCATCTAATTTATGGCAATTGAGAGTGGATGCCATTAAATCGCAATTGCAATATTGCGATATTCGAACAGCACTGTTCGTTTTACTTAAATATTAAAATTCTCTAGCTTATCCTGCACTCTGTATTCAGTTCACACAATCAAAGCGACATAAAATGATAGCGCAGTGAGTCCAGCCGGAGGTACTAACACAATTTCACTCTTAACGCTCTTTAGGATCGAATTGAGCTCGGTATCCCCGCCAAGTTCGTTTTGTTCTAAAAAAAAGAAAAACAAAAAACAAGACAAAAATATTTACTTTACCCGGTTATCTGAGACCAATGGGATGAGCTTAGTCCTATGGTGTTCTGTTGTCTGCAGGTCGCAACACATATCGCAATCTGATACGACCACATAAAAGTGAATCTTATGTGCCATGACAGTTGGAAGGATGCTACTTAGAACAATAAAGGGAAACGTGAACAATGCTCGCCGTGAATAAGTAAACAGGGCATCCTCCATGCATACAAAGTATTTGGCCAGTTCCAGATAGTAACATATTCTTGCAACAAATCCTTTTCATTTTATCCTTTTTTGTAGGTCCTGCTATTGATTATTGTTATGACCTAAAATATTTTGGAATCGAGTATCTTGTTGTTCCTTTACTTTCATAAAAAGCTAGTCGAATCGAGATATGAGTAGCAATATATCAGGAGAGATGAAATTTAAAATTTATTTATTAAGAACTTTGAGTTTCGAAAATAAAAATGTATACCCGTTTCTTAATAAAGCAAATTCGAATTGATTGACCTCACAATACTAAACTTAAATTACTGATAAAGTGATAAAAACTAAAAGGTCGATTACAGTGTGCTACAAATTGTTACGAGACTCGTGCGTTACTAGAGCAGCAGTGCAACTAGTTATTTAAAAAGTATTTTTTCACGGTTACTAGCAGGAGCGATTCATTCCAGCTCATTTACCAGGAATACTCAAACTTGTCCAATGTTTCTCCTCCTAATGACGACACTGAACTCGACTTGGACCTGCAGAGTGTCAGCTCTCTAGCCCCGGACGTACTACAAGCCAATTTTCGATGGCTGCAAATATTCGCCGTCTGTCCACTGACCGCAACTTCCTTCCACTCGGCGGGAACGGCGGCAGAGTGAAAAGAAAAAGGTAAGATTGATGATTGTCTCCGCGAGCTGAAGACGTCGACGGAGGCCGCCTATCAAACGACAGGACAGGGAAAACCAAACAGTCGAATTGATGATAATTGCGACAGCCAGCCCTAAACGATTTTGTTGGTTCTAATGGGCCTCTTTGAGGCCTCACCGCTCCTTTGATTGTGAACCGTTTTGTCTCAGGTTTTCCGTTTCCGACTTTAAATTGGCCGACTTACAAACCGCCAGGTCATTATTGTTATTATCCGCAGATATAGGGAAGTGAAACAGGTGAGCGGTATAGTTTTATAATGCAATTTCTTTTTGCACCAATTAAAGAACATTTCTTGTTAATGTCATACAAAGCCGACCATTTTTTTCTCTTTAACACAAAAAAAAGTAAAATATAATTTATTTATTTATCTTCGTATTTGGTGCATATTTTAAGTAAACGCGATTTTTTTGTTGCCTATAATTTGAATTTAATTAAAATAAGAGAGCTATACTACACTCAAGAAATCAAGAAAAATTAAATGTGGTAGTCGTAGTAGCATCCTATAATTTTTCGGATCACTTCAGATAAAAACCAATTGTCCCCTGTTTACTTAGACATTTAACATTTTTCGCGCTATTAAAATGCAAACAACAATTAAGTTTATCACCAGGTTTATGTGTCATTTTTAAAGTCGTAAAAGCTGTTAAAAGGACTAATGATAATACTAAAACAAAATTTACGCGATTAAACTAATTTAATGGAACAAAACCAATTTATTTTTTGTATAATCTTATAGCAGTTTTTCAAGAAAATGGTCCTTGGAATTACAATTATTTAATGAAATATTGCATAAAAGGTAAGAGCATGTATAAATATAAGAAATTTTAACATTTGCTTAACATCGATTACGCTTTTTGTACAGAAGAAAAGTGCAAATTTAGAAAAAGAAATTAAATCATTTTTAACAAAGTTTGAAATTTTAAACAAAATTAATCTCGATTATTTCTTCGTGCTTTTATATTTTGCTTATTGGTTATGTAATAATAAGATTGATTTACGGCTTGTTGTGTTTCTCTTCAATTACTTGAGGCGAAGCTCGATTTTTTCAATACTTTTTAAAATTTTGCGTTTTCCATTTCTTCTATTTAGAATTGTTAGATGCCAGGTTAAAAATTGAGAAGACAAATTCGAATTGGCTACACAAAAAATAAACACAACACATATTTGTTAAAATTCCTCTCCTTGTTAAGGTTCTATGAGATTGACTGTCTGCCTATTTACCTAATTAGAGAGGCCGTTATAAACACCCAAAAGTCTTCAAAAATTCAATCATAAGTAAATATTTGTCGATATTGTTCCCTATGTGTTTAAAATTCACTACCTTGATATATTTTTTTGCATATAACTTTAATGCAGAGGAGCGAAAGAAACTCTGTGTAACAAGCGCTGCAACGTCAGGCCGACTGTGGGTCGATGCATCTGTTCATATGCAGCACGCCCTCCACTTTCTCCAAATGGCGCTTAGCAATAACCAACTCGTGAGTTGAGAACTGTTATCGCCTTGCAGATCTCTAATCGCGATCGCAATTACCGCCCATAAAGATAACGTTCTCATCGCCAATTGGCGGGTTTATGACAATAAAACTCGCGGAGGTAATGACTAAATTATGGGTCGACATAATTGAGTCGTATAAATGGACCAATTGCGCTAAAATGAAAAATAAATTCACAACGATCCCCCAAATTCCCGATTCCAGAAGCAAGCGCTCCCTTTCAGCCTATGGCGCACAATTTGAAGGGTTACGGCCCTTCTACCATCAGGACAGGGTTTCCGGTTCCCGGCGTCATAACCGAATTCAATAAAAGTGTAACAAGTGCTCCCGTCCTCGACCACCGCCAGTGGGTTCGCTGAGCCTCAATGGCAATGAAGTGTTTGCTGGCAATGAAATGGGGCGACCCAAGACGTTGCTGCTCCCTCCCCTACTCCTTAGCATGCTTTCTTAATATTTCCTGCCTGCACTTGGCGCTGGCGAACAGTAAAAATGGTGAAATGTTGCCAGTTCCAGAGGCACCGACAACAAAAGAGTTTCGGAGTTTCGTCGACGAAATGAAACAACTCCAGCGCCTGTTCTATTCATGAGAATAGCATCGTTTTACGCAAATGAGCTTCCAGAATTTCCCATATAATGGCCCTAATTTGATTAGGGAGATGGCCCGACACGAATCCTTTGAATCTACGGTACTACTGCGCTGTTCCCGGACTATGGGGTCAACGAATAAATGCAGAAAAAAGTAGAATTGGAGCGAATGCGGTGCAATTTGGTCCGGTCGTAAAAGTCCTGTTTTTTCTGACTACCAAAAATCGGAAGGAATCTTGGCAGGGTACCGTACCTTTGGTGTAACCTGTCGGTCATAGTCCATTATTTTCAGAATGGATAAAGGTATCAACATAAGAATTTGGTGTTATAAATCTTAAATGGCGTCGTCTTGTAGTTCTAGAATCCCTTTCGAAGGCATCATTTTTCCAAGATTTATATTTGCCATGGTATGTATTTTTTTATATAAGAGAAAGCAGTGAAGACTCATCAATAAAACATGCTTCAGGTGTCGCATCGCGATGATATGTACCACAGTTTACGCCCACTCCTACTGCGAATAATTGTCTGTTAATATAAATTATGGTTACAGTACCACTTCCGTTGTAATTTCATTGCAAGTAAGTAGATTTATAGATTTCATTGCATTGACGTGAAATCGCGAACGGCATCCGCCCAAGTTCCTTCTTCCGGTTCAAAGGGAAGCCGATATGAACCGTTTCGTAACCGAGGTCGAGGCTGCTTTAATCTGCTTCAGGTCTTAAGACGTAACTGGATCAATAAACAGCACAATTTCACTTTCATCTATTTCCATATTGGCTTGCTAAATCGATATCGACTTCAATCGATCAATAAACTAAAAAAAAAAATAATAAAACATAGACGCAATCATGCGGGTACCAGGAAGCCATTAGATCCACTTGCACGTGCCTTAAAGCAATTAAAAAAGCAGAAAATCAGAGATAACAGTGCGCAACTAATTCGCATAAGCTTGAGAGCACTCTTCAGGTAAAATTTTAAATCAATCAAGCACCTGTCGCATCCGGTTAAAAGATTTTTACATCTGAAGTGGCGCAAATTGCGTTCCATTCTAATTTTCAACTCGCCAGCTCATTTGTCTCAGCCGTAGTACCTTCTCCGCACCTTTATCGTCTATTTTTTTCAGTATACTCAAATTTGGGGCTCATTCGGAAAAAATTAAAATTTCAATGAATCAGAACTGATTAAAGGTAGGGTGCTGAGTCTACAAACAAAGAGAGAAGGTGGGTCAAAAAAGTCCTGTCTATCTTGCTTGGGCAGGGTTGAGTCTTTTAAGGAAAAGAATTATAATTCAGCACTTGTTTTAAACTGATTTAAATCAAGGAGCAATAAACCCTCTTCTTGAGATTATTTAAATAAATTTTGCTGCATTCTTACTTTAAGAAGTATTGTTTGTTAGCACAACTCGCCGAATAGTCCGTTATGCTATTTTTAATTAAAATCCTAAATCTTCATCAAGTAACAATTGCGTTAATATATCAAAATTAATACATCACAAGACGAATTGTCGTACTTTATATTTACTCACTAATTTTAGTAAACATTTATAATTTACAGAAAATGTTAAAACTCACTCCAGGTTTAAAAATTTAGAGAAAAACTTCGTGTTACTTGAATGCAAAAATATCTATTTTTATTGTGACCATAGGTCCATAGCATAAGTAACTTTTAATTACGCAAGATTTAATTTTTAACATTTTGAAATCGTCGCCATATTTTTGGTATATTTTTAATGCTTAGTTTAATTTATTTTTGAATTATTCGAAAATTAGTTTGGTAGTCGTTTTAGGTTAATTAATAAAATGTTTTCTTTTCAAAAAAAAAAACACACACACATTCTAAAAGAACATGAAAAACCTATTTAAAATCATATTAAAATTCGAATTATTTGAAATATCTTAAAATTAAAAATCTTTAAATCGATATTTTTAAAATTTAGTTGAATTGGTGCTTTCAAACTTTGACTCCTGATTTAACTTATTCGTGATATTCCCTTAACTTTTTATCATAGCAGTTTAGTGAAATTTCACACAGCGAACTTATTTAAAAAAATAAATAATAAAAATTTTTGGAATGAAAAAAAATTTATTGAAGTGGTGACCAGCAGTGGACGTCTTCTTTTAGTAGGGATGCAGTTCTTAAAGCGCAGACAAAATATAGGTAATAATAAACCGCAAGGGATGAGCTTATATTATGAATAAAATATTAAATTTTAAAACATGTTCTTTCGTGAAAGTTTAGAAAGGCCTTTGAATTTGTTAAATTTGTTTAACAAGTTTTTTCTGGTCCTACCTCAGCTCCTTAAAATCTGTGAAATACGAGAAAATATGGAATATTACTGGGAATTGCATCAAGGATGCAGTTTGCTGCTTAGAGAAATCCCAAGATGATGGGACCCCAGAGAAAGACAACCCCCGAAAAAATTATCGGTGTCGGATGAACCGCGGGAGCTGGGTCTGGGTGTTCTAGAGGGCGATCTCGAAGGCGCTATGTACCTGCGGCAGTCGCGAGGAAAGAGATGAAAGACTATTTACTTAGATTATCATACAAAGAGGTTGGAAAAACCATAAAATCCTGAAAAGGTCGTAAAAGCAGACAAAGCACGGGGCGAAATTGCTTGTAATCTGCCGACGACGTAAACAGCGGCCCGCCGCGGCCCGCGCCGGGCAGGAACGAGGGAGACAGACGGCAATCAACGTCGAGGAAGGCAAATAAAATGAAACTTGGCCAAATTAAAGATTGAGCAAATCCGTTTGGTCGCTTTATCTGCAACTTAATCGCTCTCGGAAATCAAAATACTCTGGGCGCGGTCTGGTGAGCCGGTTTCGCGGCCCCCTCCAGCAGGCGCGCGACAACCAATCGGCGCCAAGGTGCCCGCCCAACTTGGCAAATCTCGAACGGTTCGCCGGCATCTTTGAGCCCCATATGGCGGACTTCCATTTACTCGGCGGTCGTGACGTCGTGCTGGTCGTTTCGTTCTCCATGCCGACGCACGGGTATCGTTGTTATCAGTTGCTAACGAGGTGGGCGGAGCGTCGCCAGCGCCCACTGGAGCGCAACAGCGTGGCTAATTCGGCTCAGTTGTCGGTGGTCCTTCCATTTGTCCAGTTCGGTTGGGTGGTGTTCGAAGCAGGTTTCTCTGGAGCGGTCGAGTTGATCTATCGCGAAAAAATCTGATTGTCTGCATACCGGTGTGCCGCCAGGTTGCGAATCGGACCATTTTCATTCTGGGATGTTAACAGAAGTGACATTTTAATTAGCGCGCTGAGCCCCACCACTGTCCCGTCACCCTACAAACCCACTACAAACCTCTGCCTGGTGATACCTGTAGTGCGAAATTATTTCCTGGAAGTGATTAATTAATTGTGTCCCCCGAGAAGACAGACCACCTGATTTTATTGAGACGCCTGAAATTGACCTCGAAATGAGCGCAGCCAGCGTCTTTTAGTGTAAATCGATTTCGTTGGGATTATTGGGCGGTCATTCGCGCGCCGGCTCGCGGAAAGTGTGAGAAGTGTTATTGGTCTGCTTCTTTTCTGGATGTTCTAAGTTATTTTTGCGAGTAGAATAAGAATTCATTTGGCGACTGTACTCTGGAGTTACTCCCGAAAATGTCTGGGCACGAGGACGACGATCAGGATGTCGAGCAAGAAATACATGTGGACGTAGATTCAGACTCGAGAATGTCCTGTGGGACGGGCTCCGACATCGATCTGGATGGCGGAAGCTGCTATGATGACACTGAACCACACATGGGGTAATTTTTTATTAGCCTTTCTAGAAGGGCGGGAATATTTACTAACGTTTCTTGATGTGGTCTGGTAAAGTATCTGTTTAGAACTGCCTGTTAAAATTTTAAATTTTTATTCAAAATTATTTAGAATTTTCATGTACAAATTTGGAAAACTTAAAATTATGATAAAATATGATATTTCCTTGAAAAATTGGTCGAAACCCTGGAAATAAGACAAAAAAAACTAATGTAACAAACACGCAGTAGAATTGTTTCTGAAATTTTCTTTATTTCTCTTATAAGAGTTCTAGAAGTTGAAAATGGTAGTGCTTTATATCATATGGCAACAATAATGGTGGACAATTTCGTGGCTAATTTTGTCCATACATATGTGTAGATTGGTCCAGCTGGTGAGGTCGTAAAATGATTATGTAAACTATATATCTACACATGCAAAGACACACACGTCCATCAGTGTAGACGTGTTAAATTTGCTCCTATAAATTAACTCAGCTCTTTAAATTAAAATGAAAAAAAACACTATTATAATTTTTTCTACAAAAACACTAGGTCGTTAATTTTACTCTGTTAAATTTATTGCATCGTAAGTTAGAGAAAAAACACACTGAAAACTCGTATTACACCAATGGGAATTCCAGACAGTTTGATTATTTTCTATGTAACTTTTACTGCAATCCGATCGTGCTATCGAAAAGCATGCGGTTCTCATCCTAGAGTTCCAAGTTTACTCCGACTTTGCAACTTGAATTTCCACTCTGCTTACGATGGTCTAATGCAAATTCAATAAATAAATAATAAATGTTAATAATAGAATTTGGTTATTTTTAATATGTGTGTAGTTAATTCAACAAAAAAGGTGTGTATTATCATTTTACATACGAACGTAATTTAAACGTGTTCATTGATGTTACAATGATTTTCTTGAGTGAATATACCTAACTATATTCTTACTGAACAATTCTTGAGTTTCAGGAAATAACAAGTACCTAATTTTATAAATAAATATTGCGCCCACGTTTATCATAGCTATGATTTTAGGAACTTCTGAAAGAGTCATTGTTTGCTATCATTGTAAATTGAAAACAAAAAATTAATTGAGGGGTTTTTAAAGTCACCTTTTAAAAAAGTACAAATCAATTAAATGGAGTTTGAGATTACTTGCTGTGTAATAATTAGATCTATAAAATCGTTTAATTTAGACCTTAGAGAAATTTTACATGGAAAGACTTTACTAGAACCTTAATAAACCAAATTGGGGATTTCAGAAAACTGGGATAATGAGACTTGTTTATATTTATTTTTAAAAGGACTATATTTACTCGTAGATATATTAAAATAATACTTTGCAATTTAATTTTGAATTATAAAAAACGTCACATGTAGTTTTTTTATTTTGGTTGTTTATTGCGTGTAGACGCGAAATACTTGTATATCAGATAAAGGGGCGAAAAATCGCGTTATGTAATATACGAGAAATGCGTGTGTTTTCAGTAATTATTGAGGGAGTAATATTATATTTTATGGAATAACATTCGCAGTTCTTACCAAGAATAACCAAATAAGGAGCCTGTTTCTCAATGTGTATATATGAACAGATATGTTTACAAATGCTAGGAGATGTATTCAATGGGATTTTTATCAACCACGTATAAAACCGGTTAAAATAAACTAACCCATTTCAGGAGTGCTTCAATCAAGGGTTAACCAATTGGGATTACTAGACGCACGCTGGGTTTTCTTTTTGAACAACGTACTTATAAAGCAGAAATTTTAATATTGTTTGTGGAAAGATTGTATTTATCATATTGTTTTGAAGTATATAAACGAAATAAATAAAAACAAAGGTATAGCTTTCTTTGGGATGAAAGGTTGAGACTAGCAATGGCTTTAGTATACAATGAGTAAATATAGTCCAATTTTCTTTATGTTAATAAAACCCATTAATTTGATCAGCCATGTAATTCGAGAGATGCATATGATTTAATTTATTCACATAATTCTCTTTTAGGATCATTAACATCTGCTCGATTTCAAGTACTATAAATGGCACTAACAGTAAGGCTAATTCGTCTTAATTTAAACTGCATATATCTGCTCGCGGTTTTCAACTCTCTAAAAAGAGAAGTTTCCATTCTCATCCACAGTCCATTTCCCTACTTCACACCATTTTACATCATTTACTCCATAATTTACATATGTAGTTATACTTTGTAGTTATATTTTTGGAACAAAAATTTCCTTCATTTAATGAGATCATGGGACTATTTCCGCTTTCAAACAATTGACACTGTCCGATTAAATTTGGCATATTGATTTTGAAGACTAAAATTAGGACTGAATGTTATAAAGGGCCTTGCTAATTTAAATTTTACTGATTGTAGGCGGACCTCTGATAAGTTCTTTAAATGGAAATATTCGTTCGTTTCGTAGATGGCGGAAAATGTTCTTGACTCTTAGCTTTAATATTAAGAGCTCGTATGGATAAAACGAAGCCCTAGCTATTTATAAAATTGAACATTATTCTAGGTAAATATTTCATTAATGCAATAACAAATTGTAACAGAGTTATTTAAAAAATTATAGAGGAAAAGGATATTAAACAAGCCATAAATATTTACTTATACGTTTCTTGCCGCCGCTTATAAATTTTGTAGATATAATTGGCTTATGATTCTTGCTAATTTTTTATTTATGTAGGAATTTCATTTAGAAAAGTAAACAAATATAGAAAAAGTGAACCAACATTTTGCTTAATATCTATACTCTCTTTTCTGTCCACTTTTTTAGAGTAAAAATACTATTAAAAACATACGAAGACAATATGACGTATTCGTATGTCCTAATATTTTAGAAACATTATGAAAATTCAGGAAGTACATTCACTACCTTAGTGAGGGAAGGTTTAATATACCCACCAATTTCAGCATTTTTCAGAAAATGTATCCAAATTACGACGTGATTTCTGGATTAACACCCGATTTTTACAATAAAAGTAAAATATTCTTAAATGTTTCTCGCAAGCTAAAACGAATCCAAAAATCCTTTTTCTAATCTTTTGACAAAAACCCTTTTGTTCTTTTTTTACAGTAACTCGGTCACCTCTAAAGTCACCAATTTTTTCTGGTATGAATAAAAAGTCATATTTTATTTAATATATAAGAAATAAAAAGATTACAAAAGGTTAATACGCATTAATATTAAGTTAAATTTCATTTAATATGAACAGTTTCAGTCCTATTTTCGTTAATTATAAAATTACTTACATTGTTTTGGCCTGTACAGCGTTCAATTGTTTGAGCTGGAAATTTTAAAAAATCAGTTTCATTGGCGTACTATCGCCATTTGAGTTATTTTATAAATTTTTTTTGCAAATACAAGGATTATGCAACAGATAGAGTGGGAATTTTGTACTTTTGATAAGACGAAACTTGAAGTACTTTTGTTCACACAGTTTTGGTGGAGTTATTTACAAAATTCATATATAAATTTTGTTTTATTAACATAGATTGAGTAAATTTAATTAGAAACGGCTTAATGGCTGTGCGCACGAAGAAAACTTACAACAGTTTGAGGAGAAGTACTTAAAAATCAATTCCATAAAATTCCAAATCAGTCGGATCAAGATGATACCAAACTCAGTTTATTCAGATTCGGTCATGAGCTACAACGGGGTGAAATGTAATGAATGGAATTTTTGGGTACATAGTGAAACCTCCTCCGTCTAGCATATAAAAGTGGTATTTAATTAAGAGTTAATATTAGCAAAGATTCTATTTCTTATCGCATATTCTTCGCCCATAAACAGCACTTTGGAATAATTTATCAGCTGTAGGCAGATAAAAACTTTCTTCAGCGAAACTGACTTAATCGTGCGAATGTGTGAACAATAAATTATTAAGTTAAGTGTTGCCTACGGCAGCCAACTCGAGTGCGTCTTGCAGACTATGACTAAGAAAGCGACGCCTTAGCGATCTCCACCTCACTAATTCCGGTTTTTGGCATCGTCTCATTCGCAGGGAATCGATTCAATCGGAACAAACGCGAACATCGAGCGAAAATCTGCCTTTTAGCATATCTAGACTTCTATCGAAGCCGTTTGAGAACAGCAGCAAAAGTCCTGATAAAGACATCATCGATAGCGAGAATAAGCTCTCGACGAGTCTGAGCACGTCGCCCTACACACCGGCGACCGCGCTCTACACGTACCCGCTCTACCCGCCCGGACACGTCCTCAGGGTACCACCTCAGAGGTCCCCCCTGGCCTGGGCCTTGCCGCCACTCCACCACGCCGCGCTCGCACACCAGGCCGTCAAAGACAGATTGGCAGGTGAGTACCATAATTAAATTTTTTACGATCTGCAAATATCAAAATATCAAATTGTATCGTCTATCGAGTCGAAATCGCTCCAAGGTCGGTGACCGCGCCGGGTCGTTAAAGTGGAACTGAGATAAACCAGTTGGCCGTCGGTGGTTATTTCGCTCCGGTAACCAAGTCGTTTTATAATTTAAATAATTATCCAAAGAACTCTCTTCATTACGCGCGCTGTCGTGACAATTTCTGTTGATTGCATTCGAGCCGGGCTTTTCGACGCCCAACAATTTCAGATTTGAACAACCCAAAGACAGAGCACAGACGTCGTAGTCGTGAATGCGAAATTGCATTTTTGTAAAAGATCGTTTTCTACCTCTATTAAAATTATTTCACAGAGATTGATTGAGTCACGCAAACGTTATTATAGGCTACAATATGAAAGAACGGCTTGCGGTTGTGGCCTTAGGTTTCTAAAGGCTTGATGCCTTCAGTTGTCATATAATCGTTCATATTTCTTTTCAAATTTATTTCGATATGCTTGTAAACTTCGTTGATGGATAGAAAGTTGTTGAATCAATTAAATCAGCCACATCAAAAGCTACTAACACTAGAGTCTACAGTTCCATCGACTTCTCATCGCTCCAAAAATAAGTATAGAATAGCGTTTCAAACCTTACTAGAAATATTCAAAGATTCGAAGATGTCCAGAAATTTCAGCTACAAGAACTTCCATGTAAAATGAACAATTCCATAAATGTTGATATAAATTATGAGAGTTATGGAGAATGGTCCGTATTCTTCAAGATCTAACTATCTGAGATCTAATTATTATCTTAATAAATCCGTAGAAGACTCGAATTTCAGTTTTTTGATAAAAATGGAAGGTTCTGCAATCATCCTTTGAAGCATTTAATCTGATACCAATCCTGATGGGTTTTGATGAACAATTCTTTCTTCAACAATGACAACATGAGTGGATTTTCTAAACATGCCGTAAACTATCTTAACAAATGAAATAATGTGCCATTTGTTACGTGGTTTACATCTCACAAGAAAAGAGATAAATCCACTGAAAGAAAAGCTTTGGTAAATGCAAATAAAAACGTTGCTTGATTTTGCCCCAAATAAGGAAATTGGTTATATTAAACAAGAGGAAATTGTAAAATAATTACAACTTGCGTGGTTATTTCTACTGTGAAATAAAATATTGTAAAATTGCATTACCATTACGATAGTAAATCTACTACTAATTTTTGCTGATAGTTCCGTAGTCAAGGTAGTTCCATTGCCAAACAAGAATTCCTTGCTTATCTCAAATAAGATTCTTAGTTACGATGTGTTTGAATGGTTGGATTAAAAATTTTGCCACTGTTTAAATTGACTTCAGTTTTGTTCGGTTGTACAATTTAACTACAATTTTTAATATTTGAACGTTTACTACGAAAAATACTTAATTTAAACAAGTTTATTCCTTTCAGTGTGTACACTCGTACACACTAAAACATAACTTGTTTTCCGTCTTCGGCATAGTTCGATAATAAAATTAGAAAAATATCATCAATTCAACAAATTCAATTGCCACTTGAGGAATTGATTGCTGATAATAAAAATTATACCTAAACTTTATGGCTTTAAATGCTCTTCTTTTAAAATTAATTCAATTCACCGTTGCGTTTTCTTAAACATTGTAGAAAAATTTTTAGAAAAACAAACGTTAACATTCTTTTCTATTCGAAAGAAGAACGTTTTTTTTATATTATGCTATCCAGTTGAACGATTTTGTAATTTAAAGATTATTTATATGGTATGGTACAGGTAACCTTCGCATAACGTGGTACTTTCAGAACACGATTTTCATACAACAGAGTCACATTTGCATTTGAAACCTACACGTTTTTAAGTTTAGACAGTTTTATTTAACACGGCTTTTATATTACACGGTGCAAAATTCCGTGTAAAACGAAGGTGACCGGTATATTATGTATTTGGAGTGGGAAATTACTTTGGTATAATGCTGTGTTAAATAAAAGAACCATAAAAGAAATAAATTTGCTTAATGATGAAGTCTTAACATCTGTTGAAGGAATTAATAATAACATTAATATGGTCCTTTGGATTTTACAACAGCTAAAAGTACTGTAACATGCTCCTTTTGTAAGCAAATTTGCTGTTAATGTTTTGAAACATGATGGAGATATGTAAAGATAGTTTTATTCATAAAATAAAATTGAAGGCCCATAAATTTAGTGTACTGAATGGCACGAAAAAATACTACAACAAAGAAAAATTAACACCAATTAGTGGCTTCTAAAAGGTGCCCTAACACATTATTGCGAATTAATCGAAAAGCGCAGGCATAAAGCTTATTTAAGACACTTTTATTCGACAGGAGTCCCGCCGGCCGAGGCCATTAAATCGCTAATCCGGGCAGCGATACACGGCGCCATTCTATCGCGAGTATGATATACCACTATCAAATTAAAGGAACTAAAAGGTTTTAAAAGAGACTTAAATTCCGGACATTGCGGCACTCTTGCGGTCGCGGTGCCAGTCGTCGTCGCAGGGAATTAAATAATTAAAAAAATGCGATACACGGGGAAATCAGTGCAAACGTGGAATACGCGACCGCCCAATGAGTAATTAATTCTTTGCAGAAATTAAAAAGTCGTGTTAACCACCTAATTAAAATGCCACAGGTATCTTAAGGTGCAGACTTGATTGTGCGCGGCCGCAGGGGATCCTCCGCGAAGGGATTACGGAAGGTGAACAGCGCAAAACACTTATTCGGACGCGGTGGCCAGGTACAGCGTCTTCGTGGCCAAGTATAGCGCGTCTTCGCGGCCGGCCGCGACAGAAACGCTGACAACTGAAGTTCATAATGTAAACAAATTAGAAGAAGCATCCGACAAGAATTCCAGGGCTCCTCCGGGGAGGCGTTCGTCCCGCTAGTGCCTCGGCCGCGCTGAACACGTTTTTATACTTTGGATTAGCATTAAGGTGATTATCGATTTTTTCCTCCGCGCCGACAGCGGCGAGGCCTCGAGAATCGGGAGTCATCGCTCATTTCATATGCAGTGCCATCGTCACGGATGCTTTAAAATAATTATCTGGTTGTACAACTATAGGTGCTCCCCAGTGCTCGCCGAGATACCTGTGATACCTGTGCTACGACCGCTACCGTGCTGCGATGAGACCGCCTTTTTTTACTTTTAAGTCTTTTTGTGACACGTTTAATCCGAAACACAGCCAAATTAGCAGAATTTTATGCTTCTGTTCATAAAAGCAATGTGGGGAGTTAATGGCAGTCCTATTTGAACATACTCCCGCTTTTTATGGGAGGAAAACGTATCCCATTTTGCATCTCATTGGGAAAAGCGTTGCAAAGCTAAGCTGCGCATGTCCGGCAATAAAAAGCGAAGTATGTATTACAAAGGATTTCATATATACAAATGCATGTACACGTCCCTTAGGAGCAAAAAAAAGATAAAACACTAACTTTTTAAAAGTATTCTGCGAATTGTGTTTTTTTTATAAACTGAAGATTGCCTTAACTCCTCATTAATTAACCTGAATCTACAGAAAACCAATTTTAACCTTTTTACGCGTTGTGTAACAAACATGAAAAGATAGCTACAAAATATTTCTGCAAAGCTTATTTATTGATTTATGATTGGTAATTTTATTTAAAATCCTATTCATTGTTTATTACAATTCTACCCAGAACTAAAAATACGACTTTTATATTTTAATTCGAAAAATATTTGCACAAACTTATATTGTTATTAATAACTTTGTTTTGGATATAAAACGTAAAATATAATGCTATGCTGTGGATTCTTTGAATGCTGAACTTTAAGTTTCTTGAAGCACTAGAACTGATGAAAATTTGCTTATGAATAGTGAACATTTCCGTCAGCATTAGCATAAGGAATTTCAGGTTGAAAATATCTTGAAATTATACGTTAATGGAGTTTTCCTGTGTTGGACACCAATTTTATGCTTAGAAGCCGATAGCTGTGCAGCCAGAAATTTCCTATGAGTCATTTCACCCAGTTGGCACCATCACTTGCGAATGGGTATTTTGACAAGAAAGAAAAAATGAGTACGATAAGCGAGCAGCCCAAAAATCCACGGACGGAGAACAAACCTTTTAAAGTTCTTAAAATTTTTTAGATAACCGAACCGGATACCCGATGGAAAGGCTGAGTGGTCGTGTCATACGCGACAAAGTTGTTTTCAATTACGTTTTTATCTTAAAAACCTGAAAATACAATTATTGGCGCCTATCGAGACACCATAGAGGCCACAGAAAGTACAAACAGTGCAAGTCGATAGGGACACTGGGCAGCGTTCCCGACGTGGGCACTAAATCCACCGCGGCTCGATAAACCCTTCATTCCATTCAATGAATTGCTCCATAAACAGGCAGACAGCTTAAAACAAACGACACCAAATCGATGTAAGCACATTGTAGACGCGGTCCCTGGTAATTATGATATAAAAGTTCAAGGTGGACGGCCCCGGCATCGCGTCCCGCAAGAGAGTCCCACAGTATTCCCGACCAATTTCACGACTACTAAATTTGCCGCACGTGAAATTGGCGGACCGATTTCTATCAGATACGCCGGGTGCCATTTGTCGGACCTCGAAATTGCCGGGTCCGGGTCGCGGGCCTTTTTCGACTCGTAAGGGCGCTGCTAAACCTTCCGGCTAAATACGTTCCTGAAAATTGCTCTGACATCTTGAATTGTTTTACTGCCTTTAATAAGACATCAGGCTTGTCATTAGCTACCTGTGTCTTATCTGCCCCCTTTGATTAATGATTTCTTACCGTGGGGCTGGCCCGGCTACTGGTTTTTCGTCGTTAACATAGGCTTGATTGCTTTTCCGTATTACATCAAAAGTTACATCGGTTGCATATCTAGATTTCCGTTTAATGACGTATTTTTATAGCTTAATCTTCAGGAGACATGTGCTTTGACTAGTTTATCTATTCAATCGAACAATGCGGGTGGGCAACCTTTCGGGTCCTTTTAAACTAAGGGTGTCATTATATTTTAAATCGGAAAAGAACAAAGAAAAAAGCGATTTTTCTAGGCACGAAAAATATTACGTTTTTTTACATTTCATTTAATTTTTTTATGTTTCTATATTTTTACTACATTTTACACTTTGTGATTTTCTTGACTTTTTAATGATTTGACAATTTGTTTTTTTCCACAATTTCGCGGTTTTTCCGAAAATCCGTTTAGAGCATTCATGTATGTTTTATTAAGCATTAAAAATCAAACTTAAAAATACGTACTTTGTTTGCTGAAATGCCCAATTTAAATGTTTGAATTATCAAAAGGGTAAAATTAATAAATTGTATTATGTCTTCCATTTTTACGATGTTTCTGTTTAACAATTTTTTAAAGAGATTGGTGTTTTAAGGATCGTTCTTTGCAAAGTTTTTGATTTTGAAAATTGAAATTTGTATTGTGGAACTATAATTCAATAACAGAGAATTGAAGAAGTCTCTAAATTAAGAAAACCAGACATGCACATCTTTTTAAGTATTTTCCATATTGAAAAGGGTTAATTTTGTTATTAGCGATTATAAGCAGGAAATATCTCAAAATGAATGCCTTATAAAAACGTTGATATTCAATTTTCAGTATTGACAATATTTTCCATTGCAAGAAAAAATGTTAGATATGTATGTCTTTCAGAATCAGAATGATAGGTAAATACATTTGTGCCAACACACTAATTATAAGTATATATGTCATAAAACTACCAAGGTGATTTACGAGTAATTGGATTTCAGTTAAGTTATAGATGTTTGTCACAGTATAACGCAGTATCCACATTAAGGTGACTATTTAGAGCTAAATGCTAGTCATGACGACTTTACCTTTCGGTAAGAATACGTTACGAGAGCAATATCAATATCAATTAAGCTCATATTCATATTCCACATGCATACTTTTCCACTGAAGCGTCGTATTGATTCTCTCGTGCTGTACACGTAGGTATATGAAAAAGGCAAGAAGCTCCCCGAAGTGACACGATTTTCCAATCACATTTACGTATTGGCTCAAACGCCCCATCGTTCCCTAGATCATTCAAATTTCCGATAATCGTTATTCAACCATCGAGCGCTGCGGTATCATTTCATATTCCATTTTCAATTTGTCTAAATCAAGCAAAGCTTTACACATAAAATTTTAAAGGACGAGTGTTTTGCACATCTTTTCCATCCCCGAGATCCTTATCGCATTACCCAGGAACAGGAAGTTAAAAGAGGGCACTTCTGTAAAAGGGGTTCATATACTTTGAACATATGCGGATGAGAAGGCTCCATATCGAAATATGGGCTGCTCCCTGCCTTCGCCTTCGGAGGTTTTACCAATCTTCGAGGGGAGTTCGGAGCACTTTTATTTTATCTCCTGACATCGATGCCAAGTATCGTGGTGTGGTGTTATGATGACCGCTTTCATATTCAAATATTGATTCTGGGGATTTCAGGCGGATCTGATATTTCAATAAATCGCCCTGGCCCTCGGAAGTATTTTCCGGTATTTATGGGCCTGTGGTTACGATTTGATCTTTAGGTGTATTATCGCAATCGTCCGCAAGTCGGGGAATTCATGGCTTTTGAAAAAGTTTTGAGCCCAAATATTTCAGGTGCTTTATGACACTTCCTATTCGCTAAATTTTATATTTATTTATGAGTGCGGACCAATTCTGAGTATTTATTTGCCTCTTCTTAAATAAATTTGCTACGAAAATGGTGTTCACAATTATATCACATTAGATTTAAAAATTGAAAAATAGACTTCGATAGAAATCATATTGTTCAAGCTAATTATTAGATTAATAGTAAATTCAGTAAATTAATTAACTGATATTATTATTTTGCTCTAACACGTCAAGCCAGGGCATCTACAGAGGAAATCATATTGAAATAATGCATCCCTCTCTGAAGAATGAACACTACTTAAAATTGTTTGATTTTGTGCCAAACTTCTCTACTTATTTTCAGGAAAAAATATATCAAAATATTTCTTGCTTTAAATATGTACATTTGGAAATTAAGCAGTTTTGGCACTTAGTTTAAATTTATAGGTTTTTACTTAGAAAAGTAGGAGTAGATTCCGAGAAATTGCAAAATCGTATGACAAATGATAAATCAATAATGGATAAAAGCAACATACTTTTCAGTAAATTCGTGCCATTATTTAATTCAATTCTTAATCACCTTAAAAAAACGTAAAACGATATCACCGATATTCTCATATTTGATAAACGATCCAATAGCTTCGAGCTGAACATTAGGAGTGCAATACTAGTCTGGAGACTTCACTTTTACTTTGGTTACTATACCAAGCCATATTTGCTTGGATTTTACAAAATTCTTTTCTATATATGCCTATCTAACATTTCTTGTAGAGAATTTGATCAGGTTAACCCTTATATAATATTTTTATTTTATTTGGTACCCGGATTTGTTTATGGATATCTTAAAAATCACTTTAGGAACCCAAAATTGTTAGCTTAATTAATGTTTAATTTATTCGTGACAAAATTATAAATGCAGCATGTTTTAATGTTTCATTTTTATGGGATATTATTCATTGTTATATTTATTACGTACGAGAGAGTTGGGGCTTAAACAGGAAAAATGGTCTGCTGAAAGAAAGCTGACATGTCCCTAACGAGTTCCTTTGAGAAACCTGGTGGAGCAGGCCTTTATTTGCGACATTAGCATGTCGATTATCATAGTCATGAAAATGAAGTCGACCCAAAGTGGTCGTGTAAAACACGACGAGCCGTTCGCGTGACTACAAATTGTGAGGTGTACTTAATCAGCTCTTTACCTATTTTCATTTATTCATAAAGTTTGCTCAATCGGACGCGAATGAGCGCGCTAATTTACATTTTTATTGCTTTCTCGTTGTAATACCATTTTATTTTGTCAAGAACCCTAACGATGTACTGATGGGATAAGATAAAACAGGCACTGTGCACACCTGAGCCGTGCGGTTTCAAATACCTGGCGATACGTCCCATTGTGCCAATTATGCAAACGAGTAGGCCCGTAGCGCGCGGAGCCGCGAAACATCAGTTAAACGCTCATCTTGTATCTTCGTAAATAATCATCTGAAATTGCCCCAACCTCTTATTGGTCACTTGAACCGTAAAATCCAAGTGCTATTTCTCAATCGAGCATTTTCATTATTCATGACTGGCACCATGATCCGAGTTCAGGTGAGGCAGCCGCACAGGTATGTAAGACTGGAGAAGCGGGGAGGACCCGTGGGCCAGCAGCGTTAAAGTTATGGACATTACGCGCCAATCGGCCAATCAACGTCGACATCATCGGCCATCAATGCCACAACCTGTTGTTGTTCGAGTTACCCCTCGCATTGTTTTACGCTAATTGATTTACCTGGCACGGACAATAGGTGCAATAGGTATGTCCGCTCTAATCGTTTCTTGACGGCCGCGATCGTAGTCTAGCATTAGATTAATGGTTGCCCGTTCGAAACACAATTACATTGATTGATATAATAATTACAAATATTCCTGTCGTGCTCAGCGCGCCCCATTGCGATTTTATTTAACTTGGGACTCACGTTTAAGTAATAACTAAATTATGTTCTTAAATTGTTCACAGCTGCCTTCCCAATCGCCCGACGGATCGGTCATCCGTATCAGAACAGGACGCCGCCGAAACGGAAAAAGCCCAGGACGTCGTTCACTAGGATACAAGTGGCGGAACTGGAGAAGCGCTTCCACAAGCAAAAGTATCTGGCCTCAGCGGAGCGAGCTGCCTTGGCCAGAGGTCTCAAGATGACAGACGCTCAAGTCAAGACGTGGTTTCAAAACAGGAGAACGAAGTGGAGGTGAGTCGAAGATTCTTTGGTTAACATGGTTTTGATTAGTGAATACTTTAATTTACTTTAAATTTGTTGAAATCATCGAAACTTGTTTTTCTCTCCATAAATAAAAATTCTAATAATAAATTGAAAAGGAAGGGAATTTTAATTTTATTTCCAAAAAGTAGCTTTCCGCTTTATCTCATTTAAGATATAAAAATCTAAAGATTAAAATTTGTTTCTAAACGTAAGAAAACATTTAAAATACGACTTTAAAAAAATCTTGTTTTAAATAGTTAAATACAAATTAAAATTAAATATTTAAATCAAAATTTAACGACCCTAGTACTACAATTGGAGTTATTATAGTTCAGTTTGCCTATACTCGTACATCTCATTTAAAAATCTAATGCGAAAAGTGCTCTAAAGGAGAATTTAATTAAAGGTGTTAATTAAGCTTTACGGCAAACGTTTATTTTTTTATTGAAAACTGGATTTAATAAATGTAATAAGCTGCCTGCGGTAAAAGTTATGTGCACTTAAAATATCAAATTAGATTAACATATTCAAGAAATGCCAAGTTATAGATTTATCTTTATTTAATAGATATCCATGCAGCACTTTATTCTGTTCTAATTTTTAATTGGCGGAATGTTTGAAACACGTGTACTGCATACGAGTGAAACCAAACATAAAAATTTTATTTATGACATGAAACGCGTAACAATTTGGTGGTGGGGGATATAAAAAATGTTATATTATTACGCGAATATTCGTACACAGGGTTTACTAACCGAAACATCATAAAACCAGTGGCGCAAGTAGAGGGAATGGAGGTGATGATGGAGGTGGCTTAGAAATGGATTAACGTCTAGAAGAATTAGCATCTCATAGTCGCCGATAAATGGATTTATTGATGATGACTATTTTTAATTTATAATTGTAAATTTAAATAAAACAATCCGAAGCAATTCAAAAACTTTTGAAATAGGATTATATTTTTAAATCAAACATTACCAAAATTGCTTATTGTAGGAAATCTAATCGAAGAACATCAAAGGCGACGTATTAAAATGCAGTATTTTTATTGTTCTATGTATAATACTCTTGGATGACCAGAGTTTACGACAATGACATATTTTTTGGATGCTATACCTTCGTACTTGTAGAAATTAGATTAGATTTTTTAAAAACAAAAATTGTTGTGCTGTTAAAAATAGAGTTCAACAGTAATTTTAAAAATATCGGTAAGTACACGTAAATGTAAATATACAAAATTAAATTGTTTTCTTATACCATCCAAATGTTTTAAATACAAAGATTAAGAACAGGATTTTTAATTCATAGTTCTTAGTAATGAAACATTTAGACTGGAAAAGATTCGATAAAAGTCCAGCTTTAAGTATCATAATTTATCTGGACTGGAAAAAGACATGCTGTTAAAAATGCCGGGTTATTTCAGAATAGTTGAGAGCAGAAAAGCTTGTAATGGTTGAACTTGTAGTCTTTTGCGGCGGCAACAGTCTTCTGGGGCAGCTTCTTAAGGGGTCGTCAGGGGAGCAGCCTGAGTATCAGGCAACGCTCGTAGTAAAAGGGTGTTGAGCAGCCCAAAAAAGTAGGCAACGCTCAGATGATAGGATTTGGAGCAGCGGTCAAGCTAAAGCTCCAGAGAGCAGCTTATAAGTTAGCAATGCTCCGGCTTGGATATGAATCAAAACGCTCTGGCTCAGGATTGATCAGCGAATGATTATTGATCATAAAAATCTTAGCCTATTTATACAAAAGTCCTTAATGCTACTTACGTACTTACGACAAGCTATTTTGCCTTAACTGTTTAGTTCTAGAAAATTCTTAGAAATAACTAGAGACCTATTTCAGAGTATATTGATTTTTAAAAATTATATAAAGTAGTGTGCTGCATTCTAGAATCTTTAATATTTGATTAGCTTTTAACTGAAATTAAATATTAAAGCAATTGATAGTCGGCCTTTTACATTTCGGACCAGCTTTTAAATTAAAAGCGTTTTGAATAAACGTTAACGATAATCTTAAATATTTTTATTCTGCAGACTTTTATAATTTAGTTGTCAACTCCTGACGCGTAAAGATGCATGTTACACACACTATTTTAAAAATTTAATTTTACTCAGTCGAGAAGAGTGTAAGTTTAAAATCAAATACAAAAAAAAACAAGAGAAATATCCAATTCGTGGCTAGATCTAGCAGTACTAAATTCTAAAATCTGCGTTTTATTGATAGGTAAAGGTAATAGGGAGTAGCAAGGGTTATTTTCTTTGAATTTAAATTTTGAATCTTGTTTTTTAAAATGATAATTGGAACTCGGGGTTTTGTATTTGATTGATTTATACCAAATGAATAAAGGTTACGGATACACGGGAAGGACTATAACAATGTAAAATGTAATTCGTCCGGAAGTAAATACTAAGTGTTAGAAATTAACTGAAATTACAAATCGATTTGGAAATTGCCGTAGCGTGTATGAATTCCCTAGACCTCAGAGTCTTGGATTAGTTTCGATAGTGCTATCGAGGTGTGCAGTTGGCAAAAGAGGTGTGGGCATTCATTTGAATCAATTTTCAATATCGAATGAGTTGTCTGCATACCTGCGAGGAACTAATTTACACTTTCTCGGCAAAAACGGATAACTGCCCAATCTGCCCATAGTCGAGCTGGTCCCAAGGTTCTCGTCCAAGTGATAACTTAATGGAGCCATTTGCCATAAGACATGGTTTGTTAGGTTCGTTCTCTTTCCACACACACCCACCACGCCGTGGTCGAGCGCCTGAGCGGGAATCGGGTCATAAATTAAATTACATTCCCTTGACTACGTGCCTAAATGAGCTATCTGTGTGTGCTCACTGTTATAATCAATTATAATTCCGAACGCAATTACGGTTTTGTAATAATCACATAAAAGGACACGATCATAAATATGCGGACTGGGCATTCGGCGAACACGTCTCGCGCTGCGCACCGTGCACGCATTCGTCCGCCTGGTGCTCTCTCTGGGTTCTGTCATTTGTCATTGGTAAATTGCGGCCGGGTTATTATCGCGTTGCGGTCAAATTGCTAATGGAGCAATCGTCGAAACGGTCGCTTTTCGCTTTTTGTGCCGAATGGGAAACGGCCTCATTTTCCAATTACGTCTAATCATTTTCCGGATTTTCTTTTTTAATTTTGCCCGAGACAAAATAAGCAATTTTTCCAATCGCAGTGATTCTTCCCCGTCCGGGCCAGTCGATGATGATCTTGGCAAATTGCGAATTAAATTCCCAGATGATCGCAGCGCCAAGTTTTTCCGGAACGTGTCAGACGACCGCCAGTGCGATGATGGCTCTAACGACTTAAGAGTGCTTTTTGAATTTCATAATGACGACAATGATGATGTTTATCTGAGGAACGTCGATAACTTAATTATCGTGTCGAGATTATTACCTGTGGTAAATCACACGATGCGGTCACATATTTGAGCAATCTGCGGAATTAGTTGTCGTTCTTCTATCCGACAGGCGAAACTTTGTTATTTAATTATATTCAAGGCTGAACTATTCACTGACATTTTTACTCTATACAGCAAACGGCAATTATTTCAATTACAAAAGTAGTTTTTCAAAGATTAAATCAAGAAATTATTTTTAGTTAAATATTCGAAATAAATCATAAATTACTTACTTTATTATGCGATTTTTTCCATGATGGACCAATGAATAAAATAAAAACAGTTGTAGCTCGTAATTTAAGTTGGCCTATGATCATCTGATAGTAAAAGTGACATATTAAAGTTATAAAAAGATATGAAAAAATACAAACAGGTAAAAAATCATAGCTTATATTTTAAGATGGCCTCTCTACCTAATAGTGAAAGTTTTGATAACATTTTTTCAAGAATTTTTTTTTTATAAAGTAACAAATAGAAGGTACCAAAGATGTAAACTTATATCTGTCGACAACACAGTCTTAAACCTGAAAAGTTCCAGATCAATAAGGTCAATTCCAGATCAATCAAGGAACAACAAATTTGTATTTTTAGCTGATAGGATAGGGATTATATTTCTATAAACTGTTTCTTTTGCATCGTTATCATGTAAGGTATGGTTTATGGTTATAATAAATTAATAACAGGATAAAATCATTGCTGTAAGTTGGCAAAAATTTATTAACCTTTGAAGTTATGTTTGATCCTAAATATCTATTACTAAAATTGTGTATTATTTTTTCTTAAAAACCTCCTTGACATTCCGACATTCGCAATCAAAAAATGGAATTTGTGCGCCGATTTTAATGGGCTTTCATTTTGTTTATAATTGTTTTCTCTATAACCCAGACTAGAATGATAATAATTTATTAATTATATTTATGTTGTTTAGCTGCTAAAAATTAAAAAAACAACATTTTTTCATGTAGCCATTTTTTTGATTTTGAGTGGCTCTATTCAAATAATTCCAGTTTGAACCATAACGACAAACTTCCTGATTACGAAAAACAATTTAAGTGCCCGTGAATCACACTTGGGTTATCATCTGTGCTGTTACTCTGTGTATTTTTAATAAGCAAAATTGCGATAATAAAAAATTAAAGTTCTTGTATTATTAACGCGGATTTTTCAGAATGCCTCCTTAATACCACAATAACAACAACTACTGAATTAGCAATATTTTAAACACGGTTTCATTTCCGCAGTAAGCTCATAGATAAATCCCGTCGAGCTATGGCTCTCTAAATTGTATTTGTATAGTATGAATGTTTAGAAAAAGTGGTTAAGTACATATCGTGGGGATTTTTAGTATTTTATTGGAATATTAAAATGTTCGGAACTCCACTTGTATAGTGCATTTCTACTTTATACGATAAAGCATTATTCAGTTGCTTGCGACACTGGCAGTCATTATCGCAGATAAATTTCAGAAAATCATATAAATGAACTTCAAGTAACAGGTGTAAAATTTAACATGTTTTTCTTTTAGAAATCACACTTAATTATGTGAAATAAGTTTTTGCTTCTGAAGTTAAAAGCAATACTAAAAATCTATCTCGATTCTTTCAATGTTGTGAGGCATCTTAAAAATTCAAGATATCTTGGGAATGCACCGCCATCTTGAAGTTATCAACGATCCAAGAAGACCACTTAATCAATACAAGTTAGTCTTTTTCAAACGACGACTCCCTAAATGTGTTCGTAATAGTCTAGGGCTGTTTCAGCTGAGTTCCATGATAAAGTTCAATTGACAAATTTAAATAGGGCGGGACAGACCCGGGCGTGGAGAATGAGGGGAATGGGCAAAGTAAAACGGCAGAACGCGAACGCCATTGGGATTGATTAAATATTTAAGTGGTTTTTATTTTAAACCCCTTAATGCTGGCAGCCGAGCGAAGTTTTTAGAGAGCGTTTTTCGGGTACAACTGGGGGACAAAACGTGAGACGTGAATAAAAATTTAGTCGGCTAAACAAAGGAGGGAGCTCGAGCAAAGGACTTCCTTGCTCAGTACTCGTTGGAAAACTCCTACTTCATTCGCATTATACCCCGCTGAATTTTTAATGGACCTTAAATACCAGACTGGATGAGTGCGCCTGTACACCTCTCAATGGGGTGGCTGTTTAACGCCAATCCCACAAGGTTTGTAAATCTTCTGCAGGAGTAATGTTTGTTATGGAAAAGAAAAGTTCCTGAAGAAATTGTTAAATTTCCCGCAAGTCGATTAAACGGGTAAGGAAAGTTTTCGTAAGAATACATTACGCAAATATTTTTGAAGGTGTCTTCATCATTCTTTGTCTGTACTTTATTTACGAATCATATTTTTTAATTTAACAGACTAATAAACAGAAAGATATTTACAAGCTAAATTTTTACTTGCCTTAAAAGTTATCTGGCGGTGACAGATGAAAAAAATATAAAAATCTATCCGATGATTTTAGTATGTTAAACTAGCAAATAGACGAACAGACGCTAAATTTATATCACGTATTTTTAACTGAGCTAAGTAAAAGTGAAGGCTTTGACTAAATGAATAAAAAAACAGGCAGACAAAGGTTTATCTACGTCAAACACTGCAAATGTCTGCTTTAAATTGTTGAGTTTGAAATGAAGCGTATTCTCTAATATCCAAGTAATAATTTTAAATAGAACAACAATTTAAATTAGGAAAAAAGGAAATGCGTACACGTGAAAAATTGAATTGGCGTATTCATTGATTACCAGAACACTTCATCTTGTTTCGGCTTAAGCGTTATAATCGCAAAAGATGCGCATAAAACGTTGGCAAAACGTTACTAAATTAATTTTGACGTATACTTTGCCGGTAAGACAGGCATATCTGTTTTTTTTTACAACCGCCGGAGCCCTAAAAGTCCTTAGCCCGAAATACTGGAAGGAAAGTGAAAATTAATTAGCAAAGCTTCTTGCCGCCACGTCCAATCTTATTTGGGGATGCCGCCAAAGGCGAAGGAGGATTCAGAAAATGCCTAAACGGCTCCAACCGTTGTTGGTTCTCTTAAGTTTCGAGATTTAAATCTAAGAAGGGAGCTCCCGAGGGATCTCTTGTCGTCCTCCCCTCGTAAAGAGTTCTCGTAGTGGCTACAGATTCGGGATAATGGCCATGGAAGCTTTTATGCATTTAGAGATAATTAGAATGTCGCTTAAGGGGGGTTTTAATTACATTTTTATAGGGTGGACTCTAGAGAGGGATCGGCTAAATTGTCATCAGAAATGACTTGATTTTGGGAAGCAGTTCATTTGCACGCAGTCTGTGAGTACGATGGAGCAACTTTATTTATTTGTGCTTTTAATTTGATCACCGCCCATTTGTCTGTTCGTACTCACCCTGTTTTGGGGGCGGTTCCCTGGTATGGAAGGACTTTTTTCTAGCATATTTTTTTTCGTCCAAAGTCTCGACAACATCACCACAACAGCACCCTTCCTCAGGACTCTGTCATTTTATTCCTCCATTTGATTCAATTACCATTCAGAAGGTATATGTCTACGGTAGCAGTAAACGTTATATCGTACAATACGCCATTGTTATGTACAGGCTGCCAGGGAAGATAGACAGGTAAGCCGAGGTATCTACCTGCTGCCAAAGGTGGTGGAAGCCCTTCTATTGCGGATGTTGTACACTTGTCATTTGTGCTTACTTTTATTTCACTTCCGGATTAGCTTCGTACGTGCTGTACGGAATAAGTTCGGACCAATGTTGGAGCTATGCTCCATAGACGAATAGCACTCAATTTGCGGTCTATTAATTATTTAGAACTTTGACAACAAGACGAATTTGCTAAAACAAATTGGATTTTACGGAACGCAATTGACAGTCTTGCGAATTGCCGGTATGCTGTCGAACCCATATGTTGGGTTTAATTGCAAGTTGAAGCGAAGGTAGTTTTAATAAATCCTGTGATTTTTCTTCAAATTTCAAATAAATATCGTATACAAGTGGCGATACCTGCGAGGTAACTCGATTAAATTTGTAAAGAATATTATTTATGGGTATCTCCTGCCACTGGTTTAGGCGGAAATCTTTCTCTCGACTGATAGGTAATTTGTCCCGGGCCTCGGTTCCCGTATGCCAGCACCAGTGTTAGGTAAGGTGTGAATGCGAGGCACAGAACGTTACTACGATGTTCAAATTTCAATTACCTCGCATGAAAAATATGAGCACATTAATCACGGTAGTGAGCAAAGAGTGATATTTATTGCCTCCCCAGGACTTGATATGGTTACGTAACACCCATTTGAATCCGTAGTCGTTTTGTATGACTCAGTCCACGGTGGCGGCGGAAAGCGCAATTCCCACTTGAATATGAACGAATGAACGAATTTCCGCCATTATAATTTATTCCATTTTAATTTTGTTTCTGGTAATTTATCTTAACCCGGCGGGCAACTGGATTTCGTGAGCCCACCCGTGTGTCAGACGCCTTAACGTGCGCCTGGGCATGGGCGGCGTATCCTGGCCGAGTTTTTACAATCACCAATGGGGCATTGCTTACTGCCACCGGCCGCCGAACAGATGGCGCCCCCTCCGTGGCTCGAAGCTAGACTCCACTGTACGAAGTACGTATAAATGAGGGAGATAATTGGTCCAGACATTGCAAAATTTGTGGCTGTTGTTAATTAACGTTGATTAATTACTTATAGAGTGACTCTGATTAAGTTGGGTTTACTTTAATTACTTTCCAGAGCGAGATCTATTCAATTACTGGCGGCAAAGCGTGAAAGTGGTTTATAATCGAGCCGATTTCAGTGCGACTTGTATCTTTCAGTTTAGAACAAAATTTGAGTCACAACTGAACTATTTTGAAGATATACAGCCAAATTGTTTTATTGTAAATATGTATCAAAATACATGAGTAATTCTAGTGAAGCCTAAATATATACAATCGTTTATAACAGCTATTCTGTACGAAGTTTCAAGGAAAGCTACATTTAAAATCCATCCAGTGGTTATCCATTGCATGCCATAGTATCTCTTCTCAGCGACTGTGTAATATAATTAGACGTAGAGATTAAAAAATTTTTGGAGTTACTTGACTATCAAAGATTGTACTACACTACGCATGTATATTTGCCATGAAACAAGTAGTAAATGCCTACAAGGTTGTAACTACTATTTATCCTCCAAAAAAAATTTACTTCAAATTGCCACTATTTCCTAGAATTTGATATTTCGAAAACCCTCTATGCACTTATTTGCTAAGTATTCATGGAGTTCTGGTTTTAATTCAAGATTTCCAAATATGTGTCTATTCTGCATAACGACTTGACCATGCGAAAGAAAGGACCTTCGCACTAGAAATTTATTGCTTTTTTAGTGTTCCTCTGATCTGTGTAAAACAAATAACCCAGAAAATAAAATACAAGCCTTTTTTCACATTTAAAAGTAGAATCGTTTCTGAAGATTTTATTTTAAAATTGGAATCACAAAATCGCCAATTAAATTTTGACTTAAATGTTTAATAAGAAATGTAAATAATGATCAAACATGGGTAGATTATTTGGAAGTGTAGAAAAAACGTTAAAAATATATAACAGGCTACGATATGCTCTTACTTATTTAAAAAATGCACTATTTCGCTTATTTATTTGATTTTAAATTTATAAAGGGATAAAAATCAGATGGTGGACTATTAAATTTCCCCAATGTTTCTATCATTAAATTACTGAGCAATTGGCATTTATTAAAATCCCAAAATATTTAACAAATCCGATTAAATATTCAGCTTGCCACTATACCGAAACAATTGCGATATCCCAGTCAGATTTTCAGTAACCAGTGAGTAATTAATAATAAGCCATATGTGCGGCATCATCACCATTATCATCCCTTTATTAACAAGACAAAGTGGTTTCATCGTATGACATATTCATGTTATAACTTTTCCACACCTCTGACAGAGTCCCCAGGTAATTAGACCACACATATACGGTCTCCACCCCCCAGTTGAGCATGTCAGATATTTTCCCGGAAATTATACCTATAGCGACTGTAGTTTCTACGGGGTGTGATATTTATAAGCCGAACAAGGGCCTAATTATAGTTCGTTGTGTGCCGTCGTACCTGGCAGAGTGGCTCTAATGGAGCTTAAGCAATGGCGGATCTGAGCATAACGCTACAAATTAGGGGAGGATTGCCTCCAAATACGTACCATAACCTGGTGGCGTAACGAATGCACATATGCTATGCATACCTGGCTAGCAACGGCCCTGTGGCAGTAGCATCAGCTACATTTGCCTCCGAGTAATGAACGTCAAATTTGCGGGTTTGAGTTGGAGGTGTGAAAATTTCATTTCGACGAATTAAACTAATTTTCGTCAAAATTCCCATTTGTGCAATTTTGAACAGTAGGTAATCAGGCAGAAAACAGGTCGCTAATTCCCCTCTGTCCTCTAGAAGTAGCAAATTACATTTGGAAGTGTGCAGACCCAAAGGTGACTGACCTAGAAACACACGGAATCGAGAAAGAAGATTAAATGTTGACTAAAGTGTGTGTGTTAAAATTATAAGATTAAAATTCAGTTGCCTTAAAACTTGTAATGCCTAAATATAAAAAAAAATATAAATGGCATGAAAAGAACTGCTTGATTAAAGAAATTAAGGCAAGAAAGTTTTTAACTTGCGTCGTGCTTTTAGTAATTAAATTTATGTATTTTCAGAAACGTTGTAAGCATATTTAACACAAGAAATTTAGGATTAATACTACCAGCTTTTATATTTTTCTTATTTTAATTCCAGACGACAAACAGCGGAGGAGCGAGAAGCTGAACGTCAAGCCGCGAATCGACTGATGCTATCTTTGCAAGCAGAAGCTCTTAGTAAAGGTTTTGCACCACCTGCTGCACCTTTACCTACGGTGGCGGCCCCCACAACAAATGGAGCACCTCTAGCAGCCCTGCACGGTCTCCAGCCATGGGCCGAGCAGCATGCAGCCGGTTGCTAATACTTTCATAGACTTTTCTAAAAGAAGAAAGACAATTTTGTGATAATAGCAATCCTGACATTCCTTGTAAATAGAATGATCGCCCTGGCCCCAGAGACACTCTTTCGTGTCCAGGAGCAGAGCAACATTGGCTACTTAATCGGTATTTTTTGTAAATAGTAGAAATAGTAATGCGCCTAATTTGAGCGGCTCTTGTAACCTCTGGGGCAAGGCTAGAACGAATCTGGTGTCAGAAAGAATTTCGATGTAGCAACTACTTGAAGTAGTGATGTACCAACGTCTGTAGCTGATATAGACTCTGAAGAGCCCGTACGAACTCTGTTTTTGATTTAGACTCTGATTTATTATCGGTACTATGTATTTTCAGATTTAGTTTAGATTTACACTTCTTGTATTATATAAAAACAGACATTATGAATATCACACGCAATAAAAATAGTTTAAGCAGACGGATCGTGTGTTGTGTCTTATGCAATTCCTCAAATGATAGACCATGTTATGATTTTTTATTATTCCCAAATCTTTCGTGATTGATAATTGATTGGGTGAGTATGCGGCAAATAATATTTGAACACAGATTCTTCTTGGGAGATTGCACTATAGTTCACTATTTAAGTTTAGGTGATCTCTATTTTTTGGAAAATTTCGTGTTTTACTCTAATCTGACCCATAGCAACTTTAACTAATCCATAGTTTGTAGCTTTACGTTTAAAAGCTATAATATGCCTTTTATGAATGACTAACACCTCTCAATAGATTAGAACATTTTATGAAACCAAGTAATAGATTACTCTAAATTTAAAACAATTAATAATTGCTGAAAATTATTTTATTACAGTGGGTGATTAAATAAGAAAGAACGCGAAAGTAGAGTGGTATTGTTCATATTCTTAGTTTTGTTCAGACCATAGATTTATTTTCAGTTAGCTTTGTGATTTATTTTGGATTTAAAATACATAAACGATATTGGCATTCAAGATTCTTTAAATATTCGAATTAAATTTGCAAAATTAATAATATAAATTATTATACTATAGCATAACTCAATCGTCTTTTTATAAAACTGACTAATTTTATGGCCCTGAAATGGAAAGTGGACAAAACTGTTTATTCTCTAAACTGTTTATTCTAATTTGTCGATATAACGCAAATAAAGAAAATGGTCTATAATGGACAAATCCAAAAAAACAATCAAACAATCCAGAACTTTTGCATTTTCACCAGTTGAAGAACGTAGTGCAGGCAGATTAAGTTTTCGAGGCAGTCATAGTTAGTTCTAGAAATTGCCAACCCTCGCTTTTGAGGAATTACCCTTGGTCTGCAGAAAACCGGCCTGAGAGAACCAGTCACAGTTTGTATGGAAGCTACTGGTGGCTAGAGAGTTTCTGGCGAGTGCCTCGTAATTGTTTGTTGATTGCTATTTAAAGCAGTGGTCTAGATTTGTTTGATCAGTTGGATGATGATCGTGAGAGATAACATCATTTGCGTATCTAAGTCATACTATGGGAGCTGAAGATTTCAAAATGATTTTATAATTTATCAAAGACCAGATCGTCGAAATGAGTAATATACATCTCTAAACTATTTCATTTCTAAGAAGTTTGCGATTGGTACTGATTATTTTTAATTATAATTTTTTCCATTTTGATTTATATTTTATTTTATTTTATTTTTTATTCTAAAGCACTATTTTATTATTTATAAAATAAAAATTTCGTTCCCAAAAAATGCCTTATTTACAATATCAATCATTTAAGTGAAAAATTCTTTGAATTATTAAAATTCAATCGTAGTTCTATTTGGAAAGCTTTCACATTCGATGCGACGGTGAAATGAAAATCGTTGTTGAAATCTTATTTTATACGTGTAAATACAACGCCGTTGATAATATTAGTGGATATTTCGAAAACGAGACAAAGCAGAATTTAACACGTAAAAAATCATATTCAAATCTCTGAGCCACGGAAATCGTAATATTGCCAACAGTGGGTAGGCACTAGACGGAAGCTGGCCGTCGATATATATGAAAATTTTGAAAATATAATTATTCACTTTAATTTGGTGAGTAGCTTTGGTGTGAAAGTAAATTAAATAGTTGTGGTATTGTAGTCAAACAAAATTCATATCAAGAGTCCTTGAAATCAACACTCACGTGTACTGCACAACTCTTTCATATCCCGAAGAAGAAAATTCAAATTCTCATCTGGCATAGTGCGGCTACATTGCGCCCCTGATAATTCACTTCATTTAGTGAAATTGGAATTGCACACGTGCATTCCGGAGTCCTTACATTGCGAAGGTCCTTAATTGCATTTTAATGCAATTACCAGTCCCTACATTTGTTGCTCCTGCTCCAGGACCACCCGCACCAGTGGCCCGATGTCTCACTCAGTCGAGCAGTCCCAGAGTCCCGAAACGCCGGAATCTGATCCCGGCGGACCGATTATCTTGTTATGAATTCAAATATCCAGAAGGATCTGGTCACGGTGCGTGCGTGTTGCGTACCGCCTGTTGTAGTCCCTTATATTCACCGAGACAGGAGTGGCGCGGGACCGCAGCCTCCCTGCGTGAAGGGACGAAGGAACTTCTCATTCGGGTTATTAATTTAGCGCCGTCCGGGGATGCAAGTGGCCCTCAGCATCCGTTCCGGCGGTGTTTTTGATTAATGCGAGGGCGTTTTTATCCAATTTGGCCCCCGCCCGCCGCCAAGTGAATCGAATGAATTGGCTGTTTAAGTTATTACTCGGTGTCAGAAAGCAAACAGAAAATTGTCACAATTGCTCCTGAATGGATGTTTGCGGGTTGCGTTTCGAGTTGGATGATTTTTAATTAACTTCTCTCGCCCTCTGGCGAGATAGCGTCTATTAATTTCTACGTACTTTGCATCCATCCAATATCCATAAAGTGAGGAAGCATTGATCATTTCTTCAGGTTCTGAAACTTTTGAGATGGCTATAGCCCATAGAAACAGAAGCCCAGTTGGTTGTTAAAATAATTTTGGTGTTATTATTCTAAATTGTTTTTCAACGAAGCTGGAAATCGTGCAGTTTTTGTTTCTTTTGTTTTTAAGAATGAAAACGATTTTATGACTCCTTAAATAGGATACCAAGTGTTTGTTTCTTTAGTTTTATGATCAAAAGCAGTTAGAAGCTGTAAATTTACTGCTATAGGAAAAATTAATTTTTTAGCACTCATTTATTTTAACGCGTTGCGGTCACCGGGGGTCCAAAAGACCCCACCAGTTTTCTCAATAGAATTCTTTTAAATTTTTTCTTTCAAGTGAAATGTTAATTTTAGATAAGTAAACAATTGGATCTTGTAAAGAAGGTCTTTGTATATGTCCATAAATTTTTATGAGGTGAAATCGCAAGTAATTGATAAAAAGTAAAAGATTTCCGGCGTAGGGTCCCCCGTTCTTATTTGGAGGTGTGACCGCAAGTTTTCAATTGGTTTTTTTTCTTGCTTTTACTTGCCCATAACTCTTACTTTTCATTTTCTTGTCTTCTAAGTCTTATTAAGAGATATTAGAGTGAATTTTTAAAAATCTAGGTAGTAGATATGATATAACACTATTACCATGAGAAAGTTGTCAGAAAAAATAATAATGACACATATAAAATAAAAATGAAATTAGAGATATCATCTTCTCTGCCGAAACACACTTTACATCATTCGTATCCTTTTATTTGTAATTTGAATATAATCACAATTTAACTTTTATAAATCTACTACGTTACCAGTTATCTCTTCAAAAGCCAGAGCAGAAATTTACAGACTATTAAATTAGATTACTTTTTGAACATACAAGTTTTCGAAATGTACAATTAACCCAGAAATTCCAAAATACATTGTGCCTAGTGATTTTCCTAACTATTTTAAAAAAATACGTCTGTATTTCTCTCTTGCCCATTACTTAGAAAAAGATCTATCTCAAAATATCGACTGTCTAAAATTATACTTAAGTTAATTAGAGTTGTAAAGTAAATTGGATATTTAGCATACAGCCGCTGTGTTGGTTGCCATTTCCTCCTAACTACCGAAATTTCTCTCATTCATTATCTTCCAACGTGGCGTGAAAGGAAAACCTGTTCAAGTCCTAAAAATTATTCACCTTTTAGTATTCAGAAGAACAAGGTTGTTGAAATTTTAAGGATTTTCTCCTGTATCTATTTCTCTTCTCTCCCCAATGTGTCTCCTCATTGTTTGTGTAAAAAGCGCATTAAATTATCACTTACCAGACAGGCGGATTACAGGTCTGACAAAGGGGCTGCTGATGGAACGACACGCTCTTAACTAGCGAACGAGCCTAGCCTTGTCGCAAGCCCCTCCGTTCGGTTCAAGTCAACTTCGAAATGCAATTCCATGTTATTTGCAGATCAACAGAAACAAACACGGAATCAATTTGGAACCCTCCCTAGCTACAGGGGATGCAGTGCTTCCTCGAGTTCGCAAAGGTTTCCACGAGGGCCAGGGACACATGAAACCGATTGAGCTGTTGCAAGAGATTTTATTGAAATTTGATAGACTTGATCCGGGTCTTTATCGGAATGGGTTGAGACCGTCGTCCGAATTGAAATTTTATTAACTTCAAAGAAGGATGACCACATGAGTGAGTAACTTTTCTAGGAGTCCGGTATAGTGTCCGATTTTTTCCTGCTGGACATCAGGACTTTTATCGACGACGACGATGAGGAGAAAGGGATAAATTCGATGTATTTGGACAAACCTGGAAGAGACATAATGAGATTGGCGAGCCAATTGCCTGTCCACATAGTTGCCCAATAATCAATCAAACTGTCCATCTCTGGTTGAGGGTTACTTTCCAGTTTATCCCTTTTTATTTTCGCCCAATAGCCGATGGCAAAAGTGCTCATGTGCAAGATTTTTTTGCATATAAAGATTTTTTTTCATTCTTACAGGATATTTAAACACTACTATTGATTAGCATAAGGCAGAACCTGTGCAATATTAATTTAACGTTTTCGGCTTCATATGTTAATAAATTTAAAAATACAGAATGTAATTTGGCCTCTATTAAGACATAGTCTTGTTTTATTTGTAAAGAAGATCAAACAATTATTATATTTTTATAATTATATTTAATATGTATGAAGTAGATTTTACATAAACTTCTTTAGTAAAGAAAATATATACCACATTATTTATGTAGATTAGATCAATGTGAAATTGTTGATACCTCTGTTTTCCTTTTGTTTACTTTTTTAAACTAGCATATTTAGTAAACATGGTTTTAATATGGGGCGGTTGAAATCATCGAATTTCCGTTGTAAAAAATGTTATAAGACGATCTGTGGCGTCATACGGTCATTTAATGATCACTACAAACAAATTACGGGCCAGTAAAACGGCGTCACTCAATACCGTCATTAGTCAGTCCTGGAGATGAGTCACTCACCGTCGCAAACATGAGGCCGGCGTAAAAAACTCCAGTGTGGTCCGTCCATTAAGGGCACCAATGAAAACGTTCTCTCTCCCTCAGGTGATAGTGCGGCAGCCAGTCGGTAATTTCTAGCATTTTATCAGTATTTTTTGTGTTCACGAATAAATAAAACAAATTGCCGCGGTCCGATGGGAAGAGGTTCTATAGAGGCCCAGTGTCTGAAGTGACAACAAACAGGGGCCTAGTGCCTGGGGACAAGCAAGGTGCGCTTGCACAGTAATCTCTAGGTATGAACGTTATCGGACCGGGCATGAGAACTGTGCCTAAGTATTTTATTTAATCTCCGGTATAAGGCCACTGGTGCTTCGGCGGTATCAATGGTGATCCGCGGCGGGTCTCGAGATGCAGCCGAAAGGTAACAACATAATTGGGCCCCAGGGGTCATTTTGATTCAGTAGCGAGGGTCCTAAATTTCCTTTTTACCTTCCTTTTTTTATGCCGCCTGTGGACGCCTCCAGAGCTAAGTAATTTCCTGAAATGATTTTCGTGTCGTCAGATGATTACTGTTTGGCACACCGCCACTTATTCCCTTTTCATTTGATAATCACTTCCGGTTGATTATATTTATACCTCTATTTCTCCTGCCGGCTAGACTATCTTAATTTCGAATAATTTAAGCTAGGTAAGTACAATTTAATTCACAAAATATTAAAGACTTGTATACAACTTTCTATATATAGGGTCACTATCCAAAGCTAATATGAAGTAAACTTCAAGTTGAGAATCTCCAAGATCCATAAAAGTGAACGGCAGTAACACCAAATTCAAGGAAATAATATTTCTGAGCGATTACAACTCCTAAAAGCGCTATTGAATTTAATGATTGAGATGAGAACACATCTTTTATGATTATATATTTCCGATTTTGAAGGCATAATTTAAATAATTTTACCTGGAGTCATTATTATAAAAAAAATGATATTTTATTTTACCTTTTACACGATTCATCTGAACATTTACTCTCTTATTATGAGTCATAAGTATCTGGAAATTTTTCGTTATTAAATATAATCGACTTATTTTGATACACCTTTTAACTGTACAAGGTATAAACGATTTTTGCAATTGTTTAAGAAAATTTTTCATTGGCAGGATTGAGGCATTAAAGTGAACCATCAATTATTTGATTTCGACAAAAAACTGCTTTTCAAAAAAAAAGGAAGATGGATAAAGTGCGAACTCCTACAAAGAAGAAAAATTAAGTGTGGTCACGACTGGCGACACAATTTTGTATTCGGTATCTTATGACATGGTCATTGCTCTAACCTTCGTTCTATTGAGATATTTAAAAATACCTTAGCGCTAAGTTGATTCGCTTGATTTCAATTTATTTTAATGATTTGAGAAATTCGATTACTCAGTTTTAAATTGTTTGATCCTTGAAGTTAATAAGACTAAACAATAGAGAGATAATGGACCTGAAAAAATAATATAATAATAAATATTTTACTCTTGGGATGCAAGCGGCTAGAAGTAAAGTTCTTAAAAGATGTTTTCTTAAAAGACATTTTGTTATTATAAAATGCAACTGTGTAAGTAATTTTTCTGTTTTATTTTGAATTTAAAATGTTTATATTTTAACAAATCTTCGGTTAGGAATTGCTATCAAAATTACATACAAAGATTAAAAATATAAGTTGGTCAAAGATAAGATGAAAAATAATTTATCAATCCCCAAATTACTTACTGCTATTATAATTGTTTAAAAATTGTATGTAAATTTGCATATGTGAACACATTTCTCGCACCATAAAATCAAAACTGTTCCAAAAGCCAGGGGCAGTACATTTAATAAATGCTATTAGAGAAAATTAATAAATATTAGCAACAAGTAACAACAAATATGTCTTTTTAATTGGCAATTTCGAATGCAAATTGATGCAGTTAATAAAACGAATCGAATTTTACGAGAAAATAATTGTCAACTGCTACGAAGCATTAATCAATGTCTGGACTACCTTATCGCAAATCCAAAGGTGAAGTAATTAATAATACTTTAGTTTGCCACATGGTCAGCGAATAGGCAGATTAATACAATTTATTGGAAATCTTGTTGTCGGTGGAATTTGCATTCGAATGTACGAATCTGTGCTACAGTCCAATATTTCACATATGGTTTAATCGTAATTCTTGATTGTACCATTATCCATTAATTGTGAGGTGTTTAATAATGCAATTTGTCATAATTTACGGTTTAAAAGAACAAGTTCGGTTATAGAATTTTAAATAATGCAAATATTTATCTCAGTAGTTATTTAAAATGCAAATTTTAAAGTTTCTTATAAGTCAGATATTTATAATCTTAATTATCCTTATTTAAAGTGATTTCTTCTCAGTCTTGAAATGGCAGCGTATTCTAATACGCTTTGCGTATTGTATGTTTGCCTCTAGGCAAACATTGCATTTACTACCTCTTACTAAATCTTATGAAACATTCAGAAAAATAACAAAAATATCAACAGTTCGTCGGGAGGATCCTGTACGAGTTTAAAAATGCACCCCTGTCTGACCAATGATTTGATTTCGCACTCAATTTCGCCTCTTTAAAATTCTCCAACCCATAAAAAATTCATCGTCCTAATTCGTTTCAATTAGCTCCCAAAGCAAACTTTTACGGCCCACAATTTGTTTCCTTCTACCGTTTGGATGGACAGAAAAGAATCCTATTGATTTGCTGTTTTAAAGCGCGTGTCTCTTTTTTTTATTGAAATCAATTTTTGGGACATCAAATATTAACATTCCAAAGCGGATCTGTGTACAGGTAGGCAGAAAAAAACAAACCTAAAAATTTAAAATATTTTTGGCACAATATGAAAGATGTTGATTTACATCACGAGTGTTGTTTTAATTTTTAAAAAATTGTTTGTGAAGGCGGACTAAGCTGCTTTTAGTGCTTAATAAATTCTTTTGGCTTTGATAGCTTCCAGCTAATGTGATTAGACCACTAAAAGAAATTAATTTCTTGTCCGTATTTCTGAGAATTCTAAATCTATTCGATATCGGTTTAGAATTTTATGTAAATTTTCGTTAAAAATACTTTCACATAAATAATATATTTGCCGAGATTGTTTGGCAGTTCCAGAGTATTTTACGATGTTATCACAATAGCGCGGTTCGGGTATTACCTTGATTTGTTTATCGTTTGAAAATGACCAAATTCAATTAAAAAATGTTTACAAATATCTTCTTTTGTAAATTAATTAATATAAAACTTTGCGATGCATTTTGATTACAACAATTTTTAATAATAGAAATGTAAATCCAACGAGTTCTTCTCGAAACGGTACTCTGATCTAAAAACTAAACTAGATATTTAATTCATTATTTTTTGTCTGCCTCCGTTCAGAATGTAAAGAGTAATATTGAAATCCTCTTAATAATTCGTTGATTTTAAATGTTATGGAAATTTTAACTGCGCGATTCAATAAAAAAATATACTTTAAAGACGATTGATGATGTTAATTTAAATTTCCTTGATTTGTTTAACGAGTGGAAGATGTTTTTAAAAATGAAGTGATTATCAATGTCAGTGTCCATTATAAAGAGAGTCTTTTACGCTTGTGTTAACACGCCATACGCGGACTTCGCTGAAGAGATCTTAGTGGTACTCAATTTTTATATGTTCAACAAAACTGTCTTCATTTAATTCATAGTTTATTTTTCAGTATTTTCTTTATTTTTTAAATTCAGAACTGGATTTTTAAAAAAAATTAAAAACAACAAAACTGGTCGTTGTACATAATTCCATGGAAAAATACTTGTTTTTTTAAGATGTCAGCAAAAATATTTCGATCGCATATTCTTTTACTTCTAGTAGGCTTGAACGTCGTAATCAAGTGACTTTTTTATCTGTAGTAATAAAAATTTTAATCAAAAATATAAACAAATTTTCCTTTTATTTGAATTTTGTGTCTTTGAATATTTTAAATTCTACTTGAAAAATATTGTTGAACATTTAATAGCAATTGCATTTGTCCCAAAACTGGATTTTTGGTTGATAAAAGTTTAGATAAAAATCAGCGTAGCATTTTTTCAAATTTACGAACATCGTCTAGTTTTTAAGAGAATCATGGATAGACAATAAAATTAGCCTCGCAAGTAAAACAACAACTGATTAAAAACGATGTCCTTTTAGTATAAATTTATAAATAATAAACTATTTTTTATATTTTAAATTTTCTAATTAACTCTTAAACTGTCTTGCTATTCGCACTTGTAATGTCTTTGAATGAGTCTGCAAGTTTAAAGCACCTCTACGTGTTGTTCCCACGTGAAGGTAATTGCACTGCTGGCGCTAGTAAGACATATGCTCCTGTCGCAGGCCATTTAGGCCGATAATGCGATAGAGTTTTCATCAGTCTGGTTGAAAGGACAATATTTTCGTGATCTGCCGATAAAATGAGATTAGTGTCGAAGCGCAACTCCACGACTAGTGAATTTGAAATCGGATACTCGTGTGGCCAAGGAACACCCCTCCGATTAAACCCCGGCAGAAGCACTTGCCGACTACCGAATTGACAGGGAGGAAGGGTGGTGCCCTTCAAAATTGGTCAAGTGATTTAGTCTCTGACATTGGGGGGAGTATCACGGGAGGAATCCCCCGGGAATGCGTGACAAAGGTGCACCGTTTGAGTAAATTGTCACCACCAAACCCTTAGTCCTTAGTTGGTGCCCTTTCTTTCGTTCCAATTGGCGAACAAGAGTACATTGCTGGCTATAAATTACAGGTCGTTTGAATACGCCGGAAATGTGGTCTCCTGGACGGAGTGGGGGGTAAAAATTGAAAACAATTGTAGTCCCTGGACCAAGAAAGACCATTTAAGAAGAAACGCAGGAGGGCAATCAGCCGAATGAAGGAGGACGTAAGGAGATCCCCGTCCTCCTTGGGCCCTTCTTAGGCCCAAAGTGCTCGGTGTTGGGCTTGCCCTGTGCTCGTCGGCAAGTGGAAATAAAAAAACATTTCATTTAAAATCTGAGAAAAGGGAACAATTGGGTTTTATTCACGTCCATGAAAAATTCTGCTAGATAGTCTTGCTGAATTATTCAGTGTCGACAAGGGAGGGCAATTTAATTTACCCGGCTGCTTGGCTGCTTTCAATTCTGATTTAAGCGGAGGAATGAGTTTCTTAAGTTTGAAAAAATCAATCTGCGTTTTGGGCAACATCAACGTGCCTTCACTCAGTGCAACATTCCTTTGAGGTGCTATAGACGACACTGGGCCTATAAGATTCACAAGGATATACACTAAAATCGGGATTGCAAAAATTAGTCAATACTTATATTTTTAAAATTGAAGAAAATACCATTTTCACTATAGATTTTTCAAAATCAAATTTTAAGCATGTGTTTAAAAATATAATTTGGGAAATTTAAAACAGACCGTTCGATTCCTTCGCTTTTCTAGTATTCTATACGGAATATTGTCTGTCTGTTTGTCTATCGCAGGCAATTTTTTGTTGGTTTCAAGGTCATCGTATTGAATGTCAAATTAAAGCTTGTTAAGGTGTGAGTCGAAAATTACGTAACTTATTTTTTAAGAAGTTTACCTCACGAAAAATTTCGCTTAGACACATCTGAAAGTAAACCACAAATGATGACGGGGCTTAGACTGAACGAAAATTGTTGGCATCTCTTTGCTTTGGATAATTACGTAAAAAGAAAGCTGGTTGATAACTTTTTTGCTTCAAATTGATGTAAATTATTTTATACAAATGAAAAGCATAAATTTACAAATTAAGTTGTGGTACGGAACTCTTCTCATGCGAGTCACACTCGCACTTCACCATTGTAAGGGAATTTTCATTTTATTATCAAGAAATTTTATTCAAGTTCAGCAGATTTTGTATTACCTTTTACTTGCATTTTATTTTTTATTTGAATATAAACAAATTCGAATTAAGATTAGGACTAAACCCGGAATTTAGTTTCAGATTTTTTCATAAAGCGAAAAAGGAAACATGAATACAGAGTTACATTGTTAAAATTAATTAAGTGGCCATTAGCTGTCTGAACGGTTCTATTTACCTCAGAAACTAAAATAGCTGACATATGCAGGCTTTTCTTATTTTGAAATATTACGAATATAAAAATTTAGTTATGTTTGATCTCGATTTAATTAAAATTTGATTTCATATTGTTTGCGTTTAATAATTTATAATGATTAGTATTATTTCCTGATAACAATAGGTCAGTGTAAGTTACATTTTTTCGCAAAATAAATGAAATTATTACAATATTTAAAAAAAATTCGAAATCTATATTTTCAATTTTCTATTTACAGAGATTTCTAAAACAAAAAAGGGAGGTGAATCTCAAGACTCAATATTTTGCGAAAAACGGTGTAACTTGCAAAAATTTTATTATTCATCGTTACAAAATAAAAGAGCTATTAATAGGTGAGCTGTAGGTAGGCATGTCTCCTTTAGTAGTGGTCTCAGGCTTGTCCTTTAAGCACGTTAAGCTGCTCGCCCCCGAACTCGTCGATGATTTCGCCGGACTGGTGATGGTCACTAAGGCGACTGCTCAAGGGCAGCAGCCTGAAGCCCAATGGTCTTTGGGCCATCCGCTGAAGGCTAAGAAGACACCTGTAAAAAGAAGCTGATGAGAATCAGTGAGGTAAGGACGGGTGGGTGGTGTACTTTTCGAGCTTCTGCTGAGTATCAGCCTCGATCACCGCCGGTATAAGAGAATCCTCATGTACGTGCGGACTAGCACGTTTGCCGTTAGTCCAACCACGAGAGTATTGAAACGTCTGACCCATGCAGCAGACCACGGCCGAGAGGACGAACAGGGTGACCATTCTGTGCTTGAACATTTTTCTGAAAATGAAAGTGGCTGTGAAAGTGGTCAAATTTCGTAAAATTTCGCAAAAATTCGATGTGAGTTTTTGGGTCAAAATTTCAAACCCCACGGGCCCAAGCAAATGAGGTATCGAAAACGAACGAGAAGAAAGTGACTAAGTCGGGTACTGCCATCATCCGGCACCGCCAGAAGCTAGTGGGTGCCTTGGATTATCCGCGACTGGCTAGGAACTTGGATTTTCTTAATCCAGAACCAATCGCAGATTTTCGGAGTTTGGAATTTTCGTTTGGAATTATTATTAATAGGAATTTAGTTGTGATTATTCGTTTTAATTATTTGAAACTGATTTTGAAGTTAATCTAGAGCTGGTATTAAGAGAAAAGTCGATGGTCACAGTGGAAACCGAACCCATAACTTCCGGAATGATGGAGTTGTTTACCACTGATCAAGCTTTAATACTGAATTTAAGAAAAGTGAGGATAAACAAACGTTCTTACAATTTTTACAATTAGTGTAGTTATTTCGATAGACCGAATAAATTTATCTGACCAGACCTTTAGATTACTCTATGCTTGAAATAGTCGAGAAAATAATTCTTAGATGCTTTCAAAGGAACCCAGTTTATGAACCTGGTTGCAGATTAGAACCATTACTTTGGAACTCTTGCTCTCATTTACGCAAAAAATTGCGTGTGTGTTTAATACTTTTATACATGATCGAATTAAATCTGTCTAGTTTGTCCTATGGTCCTTCGATTAATAAAGTAATAGTAAGCAAAATAATGTATATGGACTAGATTGAAATTTATAGATTTATTAAGTACGAATATTTCTGGTCAGTTTAGCAAACATGTGTCTTGACACTCGTTTTTGAGCATATTTTTATATATGCTTTTTGTTAGATGACATGTAGTGCATTTCTACTTTCTAGCACCATAAAATTCTCGTTTCTGTTAATTACAATCTTGAAGATTGAGATTAAACCTTCCACACACTTATTTACATTATACATTCAATTTGCTGCATTTTCACTAGTTATCTATGACTTTTCACTATGACTTTTTAGTATCGATTACGAAATTGATCAAATTGGAAATGAACCCAACGCATTAAGGAGAATCCACTGCCCATGCTAAATTTTAGATCATCAATACTACTACTATTTTTTCTATATCAATTTCCACTACTATCTTTATAATCACAAGTAACCACGAATATATTGCGAATAGGTTCCCTTTAGATTTCCAACAGGCAATATATGATATTACTTAATTAGATTTTAAATACCACTAAGTAGCTAGCACCTTGTTATCCTTTATTCCAAAATCACTAAGAGATGCTAAAACGGAAGCAGAACTACTTTAACTGCGAAAACTATCTCGACAGTGAGTCCTTTTATACACCTCGGGATCCGCGATTTTATCACGAACATCCACCGCATCGTCTGGCTTGGTCTCCTATTAGAGAAAATACCATGTACGGAAGGAAAAGGATTTAACGTGGCATTCATCTGCCCACCGCTGAATCCTTTCAATACATTTGTTGATTAAAATTACCACCCGATTTAAGAGGATAAACAAAAGAGCATCCGACCAAGGGGCGTTCCGGCACCACAACGTTCGCTCGAACTGCCGAACCCCGACAGTGTTATTAAATCGTTTTATGGAGCAACAGATTCATTTTCTAAAGAGCGGTAATTGTCGGTTACAGCACTTTCTTCGCCAGCGGGTCATAGGGCGAATGGGTAAAAGGGTAACCAATTCAAGGTGAGTTCACTAGAAGTAATAATGGGAATTTCGCCGTTACTACACCGAAAATTGTTCTGATGTATCTACTCAATATAATTGGAGTTAATTAAGGTTGTTACGACATTGATGTTCCATATTTGGATAAAATAAATTCCAAGTATTATTTAGCTCGAATTCCCTACTATAGCCACATATCAAAATAATCACGGATTGTATTTTTTCATTTTTTAAAGAGATGCTATGCTAGGCGATAGAGGAGCCTAATTTAATTCTTCAACAATTAAAAATTAATAGAGTAAATTGGAATTGCCATTTTCGTCATATTAAATACCACGCTACTATCGGTCGGGTACCTAATCAAAAAATGTTAAACTTATCAATATTTTGATTTTACCTTTTAATTTACACAATACAATAAAATTTAAATACAATTTATAAATACGAATGCATTGATAGTAACTGGAAAATAACGTTTTTTAAATTATTATGCGCAGTAGGTAAATCATTATATTTTTTCGAATCCGAAGATTCCGGTTTTCGAATAAGGCGAAAGTTTCAGCCTATTTCTAATTGTGATCCTCTGAGCTCAAACTAATTCGAAAGTTTTCATATATAACGAAATTTGTGTACAATCTGAAGGCTGAACAGATTGAGATGAAATGTGATACAAAAATATTTTGGAGTTACATCTCGGTCAAATTCCAAGATGCACTAAAATTGTAATAGTTTCAAATATTTCATATTTTTTTATTTATATTTCAATATAAATAAAATTCATTCGTTGCGAAAGCTGCTTTAATATTAAAAATCATGTTTTTACTTTATACTACTTGTTTAAAATTAAAATAACTTGAAACAACATAAGCTACTTAAAGATTTTGAAAGTTTTAAATTAATTTACTCTAAATTTGACTATCGAAACACCCAAGAGCACAATGGGTATATTTATTTTTTGAAAATTTTAGTAGCTTCATAAGCATACCTATCCATAGTATTAATGAAACTTATTAGATACAAAAAACTGAATGGATCTACTGTCCTGAAATCAACAACTTGAGAAAAAAAATTAAAGTTTGACCACAAGGAATATTTTCGAAGAAGCTGTTCAGAAGCATAATAATAACTTATTAACATAATAAACTTTTGTAATACCAGCTACTGTTTTTATCTCAAAATGCTTTATAAAATATCTTTTTTTAAATCTTTTTTATCTCTAACAGAGTATACATAAAAAGTCTGTATAGTCTGAATAAAGTTCCAGCGAAGAAACGGCTGAATTTTATAAGGATTCTAAAAAAATATCATATACGTGTTATAGAAATTTGGAGGAACTAGGAAATAAAAGAAATTATAAACTAATAAAGACCCCATAGTTGTTTTGTTGTATTTTTTCTTTTCCTTCCAAATTACAGACATTAAAGTAAATACATTATTCATACATGTTTGATATCTTTATTATTTTAGTTTACCAAATTAGTTTCGTCTGCTTATTTATCTATTCTTTCGATATTAGGAATGTTTTCGTTTGTGTTTGTATTTCCCTTGAGTAGATTTTTCGTATAGTTTTCTGGACATAGATTGTTTGTTGGCTTCGGAAAGTCAAAATAATTTGAATTTTGCTAAATTCTTTGGTTCCCCATTTTTCAAAATAAAACACAAAACCACAAAACCAATTAATGAATGTTCTACAATGCCAGTGTTATTTTTATTTCCCTTTCTTTAGGAGTAGATAGTGAAATTGATTCCATCGTATAATTGTTTTATGAAGCCAGTTCGACTTTTCGTTTACCAGTATATTCGGAATGTTCACAGGAACAAATTTTTTAAAACTTGTTTGGCAGACATTTTTGTGTTTTGAATATTTCGCGCCTTCTTCTTCCAGCGGAAGAGGAAGTGTTTGACTGCACTCCTGCCATCTCTGATGCAACAGGGTAAAGTTTAGATTTCACAAAAATTTCTGATTGCTTGGATCGAATAAGAAGGTAATATTTTTTTGTAAATTAATCCAATAGAATTTTAAGGCAGTTATTAAAATCAATTTAACTGATTTTTAAATTGTTCAGCAATCCATTTAAAACGGGTTGCCGATGCGATGTACCGCGGCATGGTCGTCATTCTAAAATCTATTGCTATCTTGCGCTAACATGATTAGTGTGAAAGAGATCCAAAAGTGGGAAATTTGTAGGAAATGTTTGGGAAAGCACGCATCAACCGGTTGAGAAATTTCACCATCGACAGAGTGAGGTAGAACGAGCTAAAGTGTGCACTAGAGCGAAACAAGCAGAGGTGGTGCTTTGGGAAGTTTGTGGCGATTGACGTGACGTTAGTGAAGTGACGGCTGAGTTGAGATATGGTCGTGTTGTTCCGTGCGGGGAAGATTGGAACAGTTTGTCAAAAGAGGTGATCTTTTCGCAATTTGTGCTGCAAAACGGTTTGCAAAATATTGTGAAGTAGCCCGCGGAGAATAGATGGACCGAGAGCTATCCAGTGATATGCGCGAAGTGATGACATTTCAAGTGGATTAAAGACGACGAGCACGATTGCCAGCCAGACACGATTCCAGGCAGCCATGGATACGTTCCGAAAGTGGTTGAACAAGCCAAAGGTAAAATGAGCCGAGTTTCTCCTTTACTTTTCGCTGGGAGCATTTGGCCACGCGGGGAGCTTTGGGCGGGACTGCAAAGTGTTTACGGAGCCCCGGATTAGCCTGGCCCGTGACCCTCTTGGCGACACAAAGCAAGGGGTGCTCAGTGGAATTGGTTTGTCAAACTTGTGACTTGTGTTTGCCAGCCTCATTATCAGTCTAGAGCTGTTTCGTGTGGAAATTTATTCGAAATATCGGTCTGTTTTGGATCCGCGACTCGGACGCCTTATCGTCCGAGGCCCCTTTTGCTTCGAGAAACCTTAAGACGTTCCAGAGCGCCGAGCTCCAGCGCGCAGAGCTTTGACAGTTGCGGAGTGGCGCACGTTTGTTTTCACGAATCTCGTCTCCATGGAGACTCCTTAAACCTTTTTCGAAGTCCTAAAACAGCCTAAGGTTTCCACGAAGGGCTTCTGCAGTCGTCTTTAAGGCTGGTCTGGCCCCCACTGCAATTCGATACCTTCTTGGAAGCAGATGTCCAACACGAGCTCCTGTTCTTCCCCGTGCTACGGGTGTGTTCCTCGTCTCTCCAAGATGCGAGCCTCACTCGTCCTCCGCGCTTCGGACTTGCAGCCTTATTCCCAATTGATGTTCTGATGTCAGTGGCTCATAGTGCACTCGCGGAGGCCGCTGCTGCTGTTGCCTTACCTAACTGCCCGAAGGTGGGCGAGATAACGGCGATTGCAATTTTACGCAGTTGTGAAAACAAGCACGGAATTCCAGAAGTGATTCCGAGCAATCGCTTCCACTTCATTTATCTCTAGGAAAAAAACTTGGAGACATCGGTAGCTTGGCAGCAGAACAGCCGCCGAACCGCTCACGAACTAGCTTTGTTTACGTTGTCGCCAGGGAGCACCTATTTCGAGTAAAAATTGCGACGCACGTCACTACCGAAAGGCAGCTCATTTGAATTTCACTTCTGAATTCGCAAGCAGTTGATGCAAATCAGAAATCACCCAGACTAACTAGCTAACTCTAGCTGCCTGCACTGGTTTATATTTTTTAGTGCCACACTGCTGGTGGCAACGAAACAGTGTGCTATAAGCCTCGAGCTGCACATTGTTTTTACTTAGCATTCGTTTTTTCTAGACATAGTTTCGTAATTTTTTCTAAATTTTGTCTTAAGTAGCCACATCCGTGTCCCAGTCTGCCCTGGTTAGACAAAATTTGTGCGAATCTGAAAACATAATACCTGCGAAGTTTGGAATGTGAATGAATACACTAAGTCACGAGATCTGTCTGAGCGGATTAAGTGAAAGCCCGTCCAAAATATGATCTTAAGCCTCCGAAGGTTGTGCTTTCGTAGTACCAGAGAGTGGAGTGAAATCAATCACTTGGTTGGAGTTTGATCAGTATCTTAACTTTCTTTTATATTTAAATTGATATTTTTAACATAATATGGCTTATTTTGTCTTTTTACTTTAAATTAAGTGGGTTTTTTGGTAACCATGCAAGAGATCGTTCGTTTTGAACTATTGAAAGATAGTTCTTTAAAAACTACATATATATACATATATATTGTTACAAAAAGTTAAAGGTATTGTCACCGTGCCCACATCTTATCGACCCTGATTATTTTCAATAAAAAAGAACTGAATAAAGTCTGAGACAGACCGTTATATGCCACTATCTTTATCGGCTATATCGTTTTTTCATTATTTTAATATTAAAAATGGAATGAACGAATTGTTGTTCATTCCTGGAATTATGCTCGAACATGCAGTAATATCTTTTGTTTTCTGTTTTAGCAGATTAAACTATTTTGTCATTTTAATAAATATTAATAAATTTTCAGCTTTACATTATTACGAATTCGTGTAATGTGGAATGTTATAATTTTATTTGTAAACTAATAATGCATAAAACATTCTTTCAAAAATCGCTAAATTGAAAGTCGCGAATATTTTCAATTAATTGTTCAAAATATACTTGCCAGCTCAAATAAAGCCTTTCATAGTCTTTCAGGTTTGAAATAAAACAACAAATAACAAGTCTAAATAATGAAATTAAAAAAAACGGAATTTTTTAAAAATATCTTATTACAAATATTAATTAAGTTCCAATATTTAGAAGACAATTTTTACAAAAATGCTAAAAAGGTGAGTTTTGGTAGATCAATGTTAGCGCAATTGTTTTACCATCTTAAAGGTTGTGAGTTCAATTCTCATCTTGAGTCTAAGCTTGGGCTGTTCGCCGCAAGTTATCTGTAAATAACATGCTAAGGAAAGTAATATTTCACACTTTTTGTAGGATTCCACCTAATTCGGAATTTTCAGATCTTTTAGTAGCAAGAAATTGTTATTGTGTTCTTTTCCTAATAAATCTTTAATCAAAAATTGTAAAATACATGTAAACTAATACTAAAGTAAAGTGAATTATAATGTTAATTCATTTGTAATATTAATTAATCGAAAAAAGTTCGATAGCCACCAATTTAAAATATTCGTCTTAAATTCAATTATCTAATCTCATTTTTATTTTCTATAGGTCAATTAGGGTAATTTGTATTAATTAAGTTAACTAATTAATTAACTAAGTACATCATCAATTAAATCAAAATACAAATTAATAATATGTACGTGTAAAATTAAAGAAGAATACTAGAAAAAAAAAGACCTTCACAGCAGACGCAATTTTTAGTATTTCTTTATCAAATAAAAACTCCTTTTTTATTCGCATTATTTAAAGCATAGAACTAATTTTGGTGTTTAATGTTTTGATAACAAGTGCAACTTTAATTCATCAAGTAATGACTACAAAGCATGAAAGATATAATTAGTTAATATAATTCAATTCAAGGATACTAATTGTGTCTTTTCTTTGTTTTTTTTTTATAGAGCAGAAGACTAATTCGTGTGTTGCGAAGTCTCCTCAATTTGTTGGGTTTTGATTAAATATTTACAAGTTTTTGGTATCTTATTACCTTGTTATCGTTGGGAATATTGTATTATCAAAACACATTCTTGATTGCGACTTGCGATATGAATTCCTATAGCGTATTGATTTGATTTTGTTTTGCAGGGAAACGAAAATATATTTTGTTAGAATTGGTTCCTTCCGTAGAAAATGTTTAACGAAGTTGCTTTTTTTGTTTTTTGTTGTTATATTACGCAACAATATCAAAGGCAAATGAAGCAATTACTTGAAAGCATTCGTTTGGAGTCGCAGGGTGAACAAAGTAATTAATTGGAGAAAACGTGAATATTTTATTGGCAACTTAGGTTAATATTATTCTTTGACTTCAATAATGCTCTAGCTTGAAAGGTTCATAAAGAGTTATTTTTCTGTTATTTATGTATTTAACAATTACTTTGTTATGCAAATTTTTTAAGATAATCCAAAGCTGGGGAATTATTTAGTCAGAATTTGACCAATTGACGTTTACAGTCGTAGAAATAAAACTTTCATATACATCATTATAAGGATGAGGTACTTTTGTTGTTAAGAAAAAACTTTAGTACTTTAGAAAAGTCATGATAATAAAATTACCGTTTTCGAATTAATAAAATTATGTAGTTGTAATGACAGTGTTTCCAAAACATAGTCGTTATATGGAACAACTTTCCATTGTTGTTTCTAAATTGTTATTTTACTTTTTTAATATATGTTAGTTATGTCTTTTTATCTGTATTTTTAGCGTACCTTACCCTAAAAGCCCAAGGGAACCTTATTTAGAGCAATTTTTCTAACAAATCGTATGGGGTATTTTTTGTAACTCGTCGAACAAAATAGAATATTTCCAACATTCTTTATACCATTTTTATAATCAGATCTATTTTTAAAAATGTTGTTGATTTGTATCCTTACTATTTATTTTTAATATTTTATATTTACAAAATAAAACAAAAATAAAACCTTTGGGAATTTTGAAGACACGAACGTAATATCTAATTGTATACATCCGAGACTGCATGGCGCTCATGATATGGTACCTTCGAGGCATGGGTCTAACTCGTATTTCGTGTTATTTCTAAATTGGCTCCCAAGAAATGCTGGAATCACTTTGAAAGTTTTGATTTGCATAAGTGGATAAACAAATATTTTTTAGCATTAAAAAGCAATGTCTGTGCTAAACTTTGAAAAAAACTTTCTGATTATATGAGTAAAAAATGTAACAAAAGTACGTATACAACGAACACAGTCACATTATATAAGTAATCAAATGTACGTTCGCTTCCATTAAATTTTGTTGAATTGTATTTTTGTAATATGACTAACAATCCTTACTAATTTTAAGTTTGTTTTTGAAACTCTTATCGAATCCGATAGTGTAATACAGCTGAAACGCGACTGTGCATCATCTATGAGTTTCTTTTTTTCGGGCATGCTAGCGCATGCATTTATTATCAAATTGTTATCAGATACTTTGCAGACGGTGACTAAAGTTGCTCAGTAATTGCAAATTTTATAGTCACATTTGAATTATTTGCCTTAATTTGTGGAAACTTGAATAGATATAATTTAGACAAATCAAGATCTAAACATTTAAACACATTCGTGAGAAATTCCACTTTCTCATTTACATTTACGGACTTATAAAGAGTCAATTATAAATTATAAAATACCACTTGAGAATGTTTAGGTGTATCCAGAAGTGGATATCTTACAACGCAAAGGGTGTTTTGAAAAATGTATACACACTCCCATTTTTAATAACATTATTAAGTGTCCACTAGACTTTTTTTCGGAGAGCATATAAAAGATAAAGGTAACACAAGTAGATGATTTGATAACATTATTATCTGTTGTTGTTTGTGTAAACAGTCGTTGACTAAAAAAAGTTGTTTATTTCTTGTCTACTACCTTTACTATAAATTTTGTGTAATAAAACGATTTCTATACGATCCGAAACTTGATATGCTGAGGATAGAAAAATTCTCGCTTTGAGGGAAAATCATCTAAAGAGATTGCTTTATCCAGTTGAATAATTTGCGAGTCAGCTGTTTATCCATCGTTGTGATTCATAAATGTAATTATTAATTGTAATTGCGAAATCATGATAAAAAATCAACTTTCAATGGACAATTTAATAGTGTGATTTTACAGTCAACAAAATCAGAAATTGTTGAGAAAAGAAAAAAAAGAATATTAGACTAAAGAGAAAATGTTTTTAAATAAAAGCGGTTGAGTGCGAGGGTGAGTCACGCGCTGCGGTTTCTGTACCTTTACAGAATAAATGTAAAGTTAATTTGATATTTGTTATAGGATTTTGACAATCTTTTATTATAGAATACTTGATATTGTTAGGCAAACAGTCTGTATCACGAGTTTTACTATTAATGGGACAATATTCTGTTACTAAATAAAGTATATTTACGCTTCCTGTTTTCTTTATTATGTCTTTTATCAGTGAGAAAATCTTCAAATTCTTCAGTTAAAGAATTTCTGTGATAAGGGGTGTAGATATGTTTTTTTTCTATATCTGGGCTCTGATATCTTTAAAACAACTCAATGTTTCAAAACATAGAGAAATATTGTTTTGAACTATGGAAGAAAAGACCCCATTAGGCGTAGTCCAAAAAACATGTTTGTTTTACTCCCTACACTTGAATAAAATTTTTTTTTTTATGTTTCATAGAAGTCAATCTCAAACCAGTTTTATAATTATGTTAAATTTCGTATAGATATTGTTAGTAATTTCTGATAAAATCGACATACAGACGGATATATACTTTTAAAAAGTAATATTTTGGCCATTTTACTTTAATATATGTTTCTTTATTCCCTGGTAGAAGTTGAACATCTGAACCGATTGTGGGGTATCATTAGACTCGTCTTGATGCCATGAGTAACACTGGTCGTATGAAATCATAAAAAAGAAATGTTTGACTGTAAGTGCTACACTCTTTGGTTTAAGAAACAAAGAAGTATTTAAACTCATTGAGTGGAGTACTGTCGGATAAAACATAAAAAAACATATCAAGGTTTAAATATATCAAGGTTAAAGCAAACCAAGGTAATGTAGAAAATCATTGATTACAAAATTGGAAACAATTTTAGGGTATTGCATCTTGCGCATTATTGAATTTGTTGTACGGTTGTGCATCCATACAATGCGGAAATTTAATAATACTAATGGCTTATTTTTGTCCTAACTTCCTTATTTCGATTATATATTTATATTTAATCTGTAAATAAAAATTGAAAGAGTGTTTAACCTCCCCTGTGCAAACAAAAGAGCGTGTCATTGACGTGGGTTGTTAGCACAGTCGTTGAGTTGGTCACTATTTAACGTCTTGAACGGTCGGTCGGTAGGTAAAGGTAATTAGTTGCCGTGTTTACCTTTTTTTTCCGGTATTGTAGAAGAAACTGGTATGTCTCATGTGTTAGCTTTTCTTAGTCTAGCGTCAGACCTTTTTTAAAGTTCTAGTAAGTGGTACTCGCTAAATTATACAAATCAAAAAGAAAAGTAAATACGCAAAATCGCGTATGAAAAACAAAAGGGTAAAAACTGATAAAGCAACAGCATGATATAGATAAAGCATTTTACTGTTGGCATTCTTAAAACACTTTAAATCGTCAAGTAGTCAGCGATAATTGTGAAATTAATTTTATAAGTGTGAATTGAACGAGTCGCATTTCGAATGCATCAATTTGTGATTAACAAGGAACTGACGCAAGAAGTTCTGGAGTAGAGTTGAAAAATCAAACAATTGCACACTCTCGGCAATACACTCGCAATGGTTAATTGTTTTCTGAATCATCGTCAGTACCGTAGACGGGGGATCTTAGAAAATTCAAATGGTTTGAAAAATCCCCCGGACCGATGGGAAAACACAGGCAGCTGTTTCGAAATAGGTCCCAACTCAATTACAACATTCTACTCGGTTTACATAAGTAATTCTAAGTAATGAGCACCTGATGAATTTTTCGAAAGTCTCGTTTTCTTCGGTCGCCGATTATAACCCATTAATTGGGGTTGGACAAAAGTGGGCTTAACCTGTGCTATTTTTTTCCGCCTCTATTTCGAAGAAACAGACAAATTCCCTCAATCACTAGCCGGTCAGATTAGCAGAATCGCGAGATAATTGTTGCTTCTTAATGGACATGTAATTGCAACCAGTTTGTGTAACTCAAGTATTATCACACGACGAATTTTTATAGTCTCTTTGAATGGTCACGAACACAACAGCGGTCTGTATCTACGTAAACGAACTAAATTTCTCTTTTTTGCAACAACTGGTCTAAGTACTGTAGGGTTATTATCACGTTAACCCATTTCGATTACGATGCCATTGCTTGGCGCATGTTACATGAAAAAAGGAGTAATGAAAAACAGGCGGATTAATTTGAATTATTTTATTACGAAGAGTTATGTTTTCATCCGATTGTACATTACTGTTTTATTTATCACGTACTAATCGTTGTTTGGCTAAGAAATAAAATTGGCACATAGGATAAGGAATATTTTGTGAGTATGTATGTGAGAATTTGGGCTATAAAAACGAAATATGCTTCAAACTAAATTTGAACGTTTCTTATTAGAGGAATCTTTATCTCGAACTTTCACCCCTTGAGACACTTTTTCTAAAATGTTTACAAACAAAGGCTGATACAAATTCTGTTCATTGCCAACAGCCGCATAATTCTTAAAATTTTGAGTGGATTTTCTTTTGTGAGAATTATTACTCTGTACAAGATGAGATTAGAATATTTAATAATATTTTTTTATATCAATTATATTTTTAGCAGAGGTCTTTTAATACAAATATTTCAGGTACAAAAAAAGAAAATTTATATTTATGTATAATAATCAAGTTTCCAGTTTATCATACAAAAATTTGTTGTTAGTTTACGAGCAAGATAATTTTTAAGAAATGATTAAAACGAGCGAGTACAGGAAGTTGTGTTTTTTTACAATTTTCAAAAATTTTGTCTTAATAAATTTAGTACAGGGACATGAAAATCGGTTCATATTTTCTATTCCTTTTTAAATACTTTTTCTAATTTCATGATAAGATTTCCCTTTTGCTTGAATGTCATGCTTTACATACAAAAAATGAAAAATAAATTATATACATTTTTTAATGCGGGGTATTGTTGGTTTCGGAAATTTTGAGTTGAAAATTTTTAACCAAAAAATGGAGATTCAATATACTGGGATTTTAAAACGGGTAAAATGAATTTCGCGTTTTGAAGATATATATTTTCGTTTATAATTAAATTTTTAAATAATTATTTGATTAAATTAATTAACCCTAAATCATCTCAGATATCACAATGGAAAGATAATCGTCTGATTTTTGTGCAAATTGGACAATACAAAAAACGACTGGATATTTTTTTAAATATTTTTCATTGATCATCTAAATTAAGGCAGATGGTTGTCGATTATTTTTTCCAATATTGGCATGTAATACGATACGAGACGCGATATATGACACGTGACACGTTGTATGAGAGAAAAAAGTTCGAATGAAAATCTATTTTTTGGAAAAAAAATTTCACGTCAAAAAAGAATTTAAAACGAATTGCTCAAATGTGGTTAGAAATAATTTTCAGGATCTACGTATTTAAAATTTTGCTTTTATTTTCCCACTAAAATTTAGAAGTATTTTTTTTTTGTTTCTGTTGTGTTTTAAGCATATATATTTTTATTTCGGCAGTCCTTGAAAAATTTCAGCACTTTGTATTGAACCATAAGGAATATGGTTTCATCGTTAAAAAGAACTTCTGCATCTTATATCAAATATTCATTTTCTTCTTTATTATCCACTATTATTATTTTAGAATTTATGTTATTGTTAATTATTAAAATACAAAGGAAGTAGTAAACTATTGAATGTAAATTCAATCAACAATTTAAAATATATTTTTAGTCCAGGAGAAGTTTATTTATAGTCATTCTCTATGAAAATTTTATTTCAAATTTGTTGACCAGGCCACTTATTTTATTTGTGTATGGTAAAAACTGAAGATTAAACAAATTTCCTATTTATTGTACTACTGTAACTATTGTAAATTTGCAAATTCATTTTTTTAAAGTTAATTATGATCACAGTGGAGTTGCCATGAAAAAGTTATGAAGCCATGAATTTTCCCCTGACTTGTTCGCCGTTTCCAAAAATTGAATAAATCAAGAAATAACGAGCACACCGTCTTTGTTAATTTCTCTTTTTCTAGGAATGAAGGCAAAAAAAAAAAATTAACGAAAATACAATTAAATCCTCTTTGGGAATTGTACCGTGAACGCAATCGCTCGAAACAGCGCTAGAGCAAATTTTCACGACAGCCGACGTAGAGTCGAAAAATTTTAGTGCAACTAGTGCTGACGTCGTTTCGTGCAAGTGATGTTCTTCAAACTGACGACGATTATTTAATCAAATTTAAAGCGCGAAACTATCGACGGCGTTGCTGTTGCTCAATCAACAGCCGCACTTCATAGTCTAGAAATGGAGGCACAATGGATCGAGTCTGAGTCACTATCTGTGTTTTTAGTGGTTACTTTTTTTTCTTTGCCCGATGCTGGATAAAAGCTTGTTCATCCGGCATTACTAAAAAGGTAATTTTGAGAAGTCGCACTTCATCGGCCTCATCGAAACTTTCTACCTGGAAAAAATTCAGCCCGTCATAACTTCGCGAAGGGGGAACGGGAGAGGAACAGGAAACGGTGGGCAGATTTGTCGAGTGAAAGTCAAAGGAAACAAATTTGTCACAAAGCGTTGGACGTGCAAAGAATGTAAACCAACGTCTTACAATCAGTGCGGCTACACACAGGACTTGTAAAAAGTCTAGGTTTTTTTTCTCCCAAGAAATCGCGAAGAACCTGGAGGATGGTCATAGTATGCAAACAATCGTCTACCAACACAAACAAGCTTTTTGAGCTGAATGAAAACTGAAAAGTGAATGCTAGCAGACTTCGGTTACCACTATAGTCTTTTTCTTGAACCCAGTCTGACGGGGAGTCTGGGGGATAGGAGAAGCCAATCCGGTGTTTGGACACTAGAACTTACCATAATTAATTCATTGAATTTTCGATTAAGCTTTTAAATCAAGAAATCTCACCACAACGAAAGACACAGTTCATTTATATTTGCCTTTCCTCAAAAATTTTATCGTTTTAATTCGCCCGGCTGCGCACGGCTCAGGTGCAAATTGCTCTCACACCATAAACATGTAAGCAAGCATTGTTTTAATTGGCCTTCAAAATTCAACGGCCCCTACGGCTTCTTAGTCGTTCATAAAAATCCATCACATGTGAAGCCCATGTCTGGATTTGTAAAACAAAAAAAAAATTATCAATAGCACACCTCCACTGTCTTGGCAGACTTTAAATTGTAAAGGTGTTTTCTTACGAAGTGTCGACTGTTCTCTCTTGATTTCAGGGTATTCAAAATTGGACTTTTGTTATCACCCGTGAAATCTGAGCTTTATAAGTTTTTGCGTATCTTTGAACAAATCATTTTCAGGTTTGTTTCCCGTTTAGGTTTGTACTAATTTAAATGTTGCCCAGGTGTGTTTATTGGTCACCAGGTAGACTTTTATAGTCGTTACGGAATTCTGGTGGTTCTTCCACAATTTGTGTGCAATTTTAATAATAGCACGGTGACGCGCCTAGGAATCCCACAATTTTTCAAATTGATTCGTGTATATTTTTACTGGTAGTTAATTTTTTTCTCAATTTAAATTTACAGAGCAAGGGGAAATAATCGCTTTTTATATCCTAGTTAATTAGAATATTTTCCCTTTCTTAGAATATCTTATAAATGTTAAGACGCAATAGGAAGAATCAATTTCACCTTTAGAAAAAAAGTATTAAATTTTTAACATAATGCTTGAAATCTATTTTATGAAATTAATTAATTAAATTACTGCAGCTCCATTCTAGATGCAGTCATGCAAACGTAGTAGAAAGAATTGTACAGATCAACCATTTATTTTGCAATTTTTGAATTTGATATTTTTGATTTTTTTCTTAGAGTCGATTAGAATAAGTCCATATTATTAAATCTGGACATTGTCCTAACTAAAGTTTAAAATGGTAATTTAAACGATTGAATTCATCTTAGTATAAACTGCTTTTCATTTCCTACTAGCGATCTTCTTCCTTGCGTATTTAAGTATACCACCAAAATATAGAATTGATCAAATCTAGAAAACTGACTAAAACATTTGTCAACTGTATTCAAATTCAATTTCCAATTGCTTTCAAAGCAACCAATCACTAGGAGTATACAATTTAATAGCCACTAATCGTAGCTTGATCTTCTAAATTACTAGAATAGTGTAGTTTAGAAAGCAATTAATCTCTTTTATATCTTTTAGGCTGATGATAAATCTCTCCTGGCTCGTTTCTACCATGCCGATAGGGCCTTAACGGCTGTTGCTAGCGAGTTGGATAGTTTTGATGGTAGGGCTGAACCGGACAGATGTTCTCGTTTGGTGAGTCGGCTTCGTCAAGGACAGGTAAATAAAGAATTCGGAAAGACGAACAAATCTACACATCTGTATGGAATTTTGTTACAGGACAAAGTCCTATCCATAACCAATCAAATAATGGAAGAGCTACTGGGCGACGATCGTGCCCCCAGGGCTTTTCGTGCCAAATTTCCTGAGGAGGTGTTGCAAGAAAATTTAGCGGGCCAACTATGGTTCGGTGCAGAGTGTCTAGCGGCGGGGTCATCGATCATGAACCGTGAAATCGAGAGTACGGCGATGCGGCCGCTGGCGCAGGCGGTAACCAAAAGTCTGGATAATGTTCGAAACTTATTAAGAGATCAGTGCCTTCGTAACAATATTCCAAATAGCCCAACGCTTAAGCTTGATATTAACGATTCAGCGACGGAACAGTTGTACGAAAGTTTGAAAATCTTCGATAGGTTGTTTGCCGAATTTGAGCTTCGGTATGTAAGTGCAATGGTACAGGTGAAATCGAAACACGAGTATGAAATGCAGGAACTTATCTGTGTCCTGTTCTCCGAAACATTACAACGGGCGTTACGTATAGAACTTCTAGAACAGGAACAGGTAGACTCCTTTGATCCCGCGCTTATGTTTTCAATTCCGCGTTTGGCTATCATTTGCGGTCTGATCGTGTACAACAAGGGACCTCTGAACATGGACATGACCGCGGATCAGCTGTCGGAAATGTTTAGACCGTTCAGGACGATCCTGATTAAGATCCGGGATCTTTTGCGAACACTTAACAAGAACGAACTGTACCAACTGGAGAAATTGTTGTGCACAAACGAAGATATCCATCTGAAATCGAATAAATCAAACTGTGATGAAGTAAACGATGATAAGTCGAATAGTGATGAAGATTTAGTTAGTAACTTAGTTGATAGTAGCAATTGTACCAATCGTGAAGTATTCACTGGTGTCTATAGCAACGTAGAGGACTTAGTTACTTCGCTCTCGCTGGGGTCGGACGCTTCCTCCGATTGGACGGACGACGACAGTAAGGACATGAAGGAAAATTTGGTTACTGCTGATTGCGCCTCTGGCTACCTAATTCCAAATACGAACTTTGGAAATCTTCTTCAGCCCAACGAAGCGCCGTTAACAGATAATTTTATTGCAAGTGACGATGAATACGGTGGAAACGAGAATTGTAGTAGTAATAACAATATTGACTCGGGGATCAGTACGGAAACGAATACTGGGTCGGATAGAACGCCAGACTCAGATAACTTGAAGGAAATTAATGAAAACTCTTGCCTTGATAAATACTCGGAAAGCTGGAAAAATGTCTACAGTAATAATACGAAACCAAGCTGTAGTAGAATGGAAACGACGGATTCATCAGAAGAAAGCGAACAACAGACAATAAAATCACCAAACTCAGCAAACAGCGATTATGCTAGCTCTAGTAATTACAAACAAGATAAAAGCTCAAGGAGATCAAGTAAAAGTTCACAGCGTCGCAGCCGACAGCATTCCAAAAGACGTTCGAAGATGCAAAGCCAGGACACCTCGAGTGGAGATACCTCATCTTCACTGTCCGACGGTGATCCTCATGAGGTCTCGTTAGCCTTAAGGGCGGCAGGAAGGATGAAGTTTAAGTGGGTTATATCTTATTTCTATATCGCTACCTATTCTTATATGTTTTTTATGCCTTTCAGAAGTACAGAAAACCTGCTTCATCGTCTTTTTGTGTGTATCGCCGGCGTAGCGGATCAGCTGCAAACGAATTTTGCATCGGATCTAAGACAAATTCTCCGAAGTGTTTTTCTCATGAACATGACCCCTGCCCAAGAAGATATCAAAATCTCAGAGAAAGCGAAAGATGCTGATCTGTTTGAATTTCGCGCTAGTGAAAATGATGTAATACCTCAGAATGCTGGTTCCAACCAAAGCATTTATTCCGCGGAGGAAGTTAATCCAGAGATAGACAACGTGTTCGCGGAACGACCAACAAACCAGAGGGGTAACAGTCTTGACTCGGACATTCGCACTGTTCGTAATAACATTGCCAGGAGTCGGAGTCTGGGAGAAGATAATACTGAAATTCCGAATGGTGGGAGGACGAACTACCTTCAAGACAGACCATCTTCTCAAGGGAGCCATTCTGGAAGTAATAGCCCCGCGAACTCATCGGCGAGCAACTCACCGATTGGCGGTCGGACTACAAGGACCGGGGTAAGTTCGAACTCCCACTACTGCCCTGGGAGCGTTTCTTTGCCAACAAACACTGCCACCAGTACACAGTCGGCGCTGAGACAGTCGCCCCCGCCCTGGATTCCTGATGACGAAGCGCCTCGGTGCATGGCTTGTACAATTCCTTTTACTGCATTCCGACGAAGGCATCACTGCCGGAACTGTGGAGGAGTGTTCTGCGGGGGCTGTTCTAGCTCCTCGGCGCCCCTACCGAAATATGGTCTTACAAAAGCGGTCCGCGTCTGCCGCGAATGCTACGTGCGTGAAGTGGGCGCGTGAGAGTAACCTTTTACCTCTACAGTACCCGAATACAAATTTTTGGCGCAAACATTTTGGACTTTGTACATAGTTTATCACTATAAGACAGTTCATTCGTTCACTTTACTTTACAACTTTTAATTCGTTATTTGAAGGTTTGAACGTGAGTTAGGTTATTTCTGAGTTAATTCCTTCCCCTTGTAGAATAGCTGTATTATTCAGTTTGTCCTTTTTTGGCCCCGGAAATTTGCTATAGTTCGTTCCGTTCTGTACAGTAGTTAGACTTAATTCTATAACCGTTCGTGTACGGAGGCAGGATTACGAAGAATATATAACTTCTTGTTTTCGTGTTTAGTTCGTACTTTTGCCTTATGATAAACGTTTATATCTATATCGGACACCTTTAAATGTCAAGTATATATATTTTCTATTTGAATTAATTTTAATTTTGACTGCATTTAACACATACCTGTTAAACCAATTTTTCATGTGATTTTTTTCAGTCCTATATAATTTAAATAAATCAAACTGTTAAATATAACCATGCCTTTGAATTTACAAGTAACTTTTTAAGTTTATTTATTTATTTATTTATTTTTTTGTTGTTGAATGTTCTATTAAGCCGACAAGTGACCAGGAACTGGAAACTAAAGGTTGAAGTAGGTATTGAAATATTGGAAGTGAATTAAATTGCAAGCACAACACTAGTTAAATCAAGATATAAAGAAGCAAGAATACAAAGTGTTTTGTCGGCTTTAATTTAATTTATAATATTATGATTAGTTGGCTTTGGCGTCACTTATAATCTAAACTCGCAATTTGTCATAAAATTTACATATTTTGAACATCAGTTATTTTGTATATATTTTCTGTGACGAGGAAATAATTTTTGAAAAACATAAAAATGCCAAAAACAGATAAAAAACCTCCCCCATCCGAAGGGAAAGAGGCAAAACCGGAAGAACCAGTAAATGAGGAAGAAGATGAGGATGAGGAGGGGGAGGGAGAAGAAACGGAGTATTTAAAAAAAGATATAGATGTTAAGGAGGAAATGAAACGAGCGAATCTAGTTAATTTTTACTCAAATCACTGTTATAAATATAAGGGGGAATATTTTAGGCTATACAAAAAGTAATGGAGGACAAGAACATGATAGAAGCAGCCGAATCGTTTAGGCATTTGCTTAATATTTTCTATGTCACCCATGTTAATCTGGAAAAACTAAAGGCGGCCAATACGGAGTTGTCGTCGAAAATTGCGGATGCTGATGAGAAGCTGATCACATCTTTTGAGATAACAGGCACAGCCCAAGAGACAATAAATCGGTTAAAGGTTGCGCTAGGTTAGAACTTGATGTAAATTTTATTTTAAAAGATATGTAAATGATAATAGTTGGTAAAAATTGAACAGAGGAGTCTTGGCGGGAAATAGACGTATCTCGAAACCGAGAGCAAGATTGCCAAGAAGAACTTATCGAATTGCGAGCCAAATGTAAAGGATTTGAGCAAAAAAGCCAAGGGGATACTGACGACTCTAAGTATTATTAAATAGGTTATAGAAGAAATTACCCTTAACGAGAAATTACCAATTAAAAAATTGTTAGTATGGGTGCGCTATCCAAATATAAACAGGTTATACTAAGAGAGCGTGATCGATTACAAGGGGAAGTCAAAGAATTGGAAAAAAGATTAAATATAAGCAGGTTTTATGGTGAGGCATTGGAACAATTGGCTCAGAACACTGAAGAGACGAATAGAAAACTTCGTACTACTCTTGAGGTATTACTTAAGAAAAAGTACAAAAAAGTACAAATAAGTTTAGATTAATACGAGAATTAATTCAAAAAGGATCTGGAAGTAAATGAGAGCAAAAACGAAAGAAGGATCCAAATGATGATGAAAACAATTGATGAGCTGAGAGATACGAATAAAGCGCTTATAAAGAAGAGTGAAGATTACGAAAATCAGGTAAATACTCCATTGCAATATTTTGGTGGCAAATTTCTTTATGTTATGTTAATGCAGATCGAAGATCAATTTAGGGTGATAGGTGAAAAGGGAAAGGAAATTGATAAGCTTAAAATTTCCCTTGATAAATTGAAAGGTGAATATAAACTCTTCTACAAGAAATTGGTACAAACGAAGAAGAATTTCAAGTTTTGCGCAAGCGATCGAAAACGTTTAACTGAAACGATTCAAGAACTTAATCGAAATATAAAAGTAATTTTATAGTTAGGAATTCAGTCCATTTAATCTCATATATAAAACCCTACAGGCAAAGGATACCGATATTAACGCGAAAACAAGAGCAATTAAGAAACTTGTAACTGATTTCGAGAACCAAAGCACTAAGGTCTACAAATTACAGAACACTAATGCTGTCCTACAAACTGACGTGTTAAAATACAAGTTGAATTGTGTTCATTTTTTGTTTGGATATTTTTATAATTGATTAACTTCCAGAAATCAAGTGGTCATGAAGGAAAAAGACATCCTTAATCAGCAAAGTGCATTTGAGGACATGAGGCGTTTAAAAGACGTTGTTAGTCACGAGCGTGATAACCTTCGAAACCAAGTGACGAAATTTAACAGCACACTCAGCGAACTGAAACATATTAATATGATGCGATCCATTGAAATTGGCAACCTTCAATTGGATATTGAGAAGTATCAGCAGAAAATAGAAGAGATAAAAAGGCTCGTTGCCAAAGCTGAGAAGGAGCGTGACGAGCAAATTCAGGAAGCAGAAACGCTTAATGACAAAATTGATTTATTAAATGGTGAGTAATAGTAACTGAATAATTTACAGTAGATTCTTTTTCTGGGCATATTGCACATCTTATGTTTGAGAGGTCATAAGAGAAGGGTATTTTGTGTATATAACAAAATATTGTTTGTCTAATATTGCCAAGTAGAACTAGACAGAGTTTTTTAAGAATCATTTTCCGTGTTATTTAAAATAATTATTTTTATTCAGAACAAGTTCAACTGAAAATTGACCATATTGCTAACCTTCAGAAGGAACTAGCAGATAAACATGCTAGTCATGTAAAAATTCAAAAGTTACTTGAAACAACGAACACTGAACGACTAATGTTGCAAAGAGCTCTGCAAAGTTGCGGTGAAGAGAGGAATAACCTGAAAAGCCTGCAAGTTGTATGTGTTTCTCTTATATGCCTTTAATTACCTTTACTAATTACGTTCCTAAAATTAGGTAACCAATCATCAAATAGCTCAATTGACTGAAGAGATAACTACCAACCAGAATAAGATTAACCAATTGAATTTACAAATCGATAGAGCGCAGAGAGAGAAGTTAGAACTCCTCACAGAATTGCGTTCTACGAGAAAAATGCTTTCTAACACTAGAGAGGAATTAAGAAATGTGAAGGGGAAAAATGAGAAATTGCACCAAACCTTAGCGGTATATTTGTTTATATAAAAAATTGGTTGAATTAAAACTGGATTAAATTATTACATCCTTAGGAAGATGAGCTTCGTTTTATGAGGTTGGAACACATGTTAGAAGAAACCAAAAAGGAAAAGGACTTAATTGGGCTGCAGCTAGTTCGTCGAAATGATGAAATTTCGCTTCTCAAAGAACGGCTAGAAATACTTCAAACCACTATAGACAGAGGTTTTATTAGTACTATCTTCATTTAAGTTGATTTATTCCATTGATTTTTTACCGATAATAAGGTCAATTGCAATATACCCAACGACTTGAAGATATTCGCTTGTTGAAACTGGAGATAAGCCACATTAATAGGCAACGAGATGCTCTTAAGAAACGTGTATCTAGAATGGCTAGGATGAGAATGGAGATAATCAGGCTGCAGAGGTTTCTGGATCAGCAAAAGATTGAGTGTAGGGCTTTAAAAGAAGACCTTCGCGAACCTGTTAACGTTCATCGCTGGAGGATCCTCAGGGGAACTGATCCTGAACGTTATACTTTAGTCCAGAAAGTTAGAACTCTACAAAAGTTTGTTAAATTATATGGCTATGTGATGAACTATTTTAATTTTATTTCCTCGTTGGTTGGTTAGGCGCCTCCTCAAATCTGTTGTAGACAGTGCGAAACGTGAAAAAACCCTTCAAAATTGCCACCAACTCTATATGTCGCTTAAGAAATTTATGGAAAAATTACCAAGCTATAAGTTGAAGGAGGATTACGTTAAAAGTCAGGTACGAAGAAATATGAGTTTTTAAAATATCTAAATAATCTTCTACTATCCATAAAGCGTGTTCTAAGAAATCGCCAGAAAAAACTTAAAGCTATGGCTGCTGAATTGACCGTAAAGGATATTGAAGTAAAAACTCGCGATTGCACAATTGCAAAGTTGAATACAAACATGGTGACTCTGAAAAAGGAATTAATTACGGAGAAAAAAATTGTATGTAAACTTAAGGCTAAGAAATTACCACTGCCTTCTGTACAATCCAGTGAAAAATGCTGAAAGGTAAATTATTTATTTATGTATATCGTTTTAATTAAAGTACAATTATCTGTGGAATTTTCGTTTCCTTATACAATAATCTTCTGTAATAAATAAGAGTTATGAATTCATTTGCCGAGTTCTTCTATTTGCGTCAGGTAAGTTTTTTAGGGTTTTATTATTTGCTTCCACATTTTATTTACATATAATATTTTTTAATTTTCAAATAAATGTAAATTTTAAAAAATATGTAAAAAAATACAGTCTGAATTGCTAAAATAAGTGGTCAAGAAAATTGCCAGTGCTTTTTTATAGTTATATTTCAACAAAAAATTTGGACTTTTTGTTTTCTTAAGTAAATGATTTATATTTTCTTGTTGTACTTTGAAATAAGAATAGAAAGGAATCGGAAACTTTAGTAGAATATTTCGTGGAAAACATTATTCTACGAACGCGGCTTAAGTTAATCTGATTTTGTCCTAAAGCGTATAGTCTACACTCAAAGTTATGCCTTTAGGCACGAACCGAATTTGACGAATAGGTCAGATTTGATCCAAAGACTAGACTACATTTCCTGTCAAGGAATTTTTATTAAACGCGTACCAAAATGTTTAATCAATAGGAATTTAGTTCCTTTGGTTAGTTTCTACGGTCGTTTGATAATCGATGCAAACAGTCGAATAAGAAAAATTTCAGAACGGTCTACAGAATTGCAGAGTTTGTGTTATGTTAAAATCACTATAAATATTTGAAAACAGAAAAAATAGCTATGGAACGACAAGGGAACGGCGAAGAAGACGATGACCCTTTACCTGAAAAAATAAGTGACGAATATTTTCAAGAAGTTAATGATAAAGTTAATGGGGTGATTGTCATGTACTTTTAATAAAAGTCCCTTTAATTTAATTTTATTTAATACCTATAAATGATTTATGATACAAAATTTTGTAAATAAACTTCACAGTAGAATTATGGTGATTTTTTACGTTGAGTTAGCTCTAATCTATACATTTGTTTAATTTTTATAAAGTTAGTAGAAAGACTGGAGAAAACTGGAGATCAAAATTCCGCAGATATCGTTCGTCAAATGCAAAAGGTCTTGAATAGAATCCAATCTGATCTGAATGCAAGTGAACAGAAAACCATGCAATTGGGAGAAGATTCACTTTTGGATCAGATCAGATTGGAGGAAGCTAAACAACAATCACAAGCTGATCAAGATATCATTAACCGACTTAGGCGTAGCATGGGTATAAACACTAACTAGTATTAGTAATACTATCTTTTAGAAATTAATTTAAAAATTAGAGAACGCATGGAAACAAGTGGATGCAGCACATGGTAGAGAATTGGAGGCACAGCAGGATGTGGTCAAATTTCGTCAAAAGTTGGAAATCTATGAAGCGAAAAAAGCAGCTCCTAAGAGACCCGACCTTACGAAAAATATACTCCTTGATGAGTACAAAAAATATTAAAAGCAGCAATTAAAAGTTATATATTTTGGAACATTACAGTATAGGGATGGAAGCCGCAGCGTTTAAGGATAAAATGATAAAAGAACGCCAGGAGCTTATAAACGAAATAAAGGAATTGGATAGGCGTTTGCAAATTCAACGTATGTTTACAGCGGAAATAGAAAGCGTTTGTACAAAACTTGAAGAGAAAAATAAACATCTTTTCAAACTATTGGATGTATTTGGAACTTTATTGTTGTCAAAAGAAGATCTTAAAAATCTGTACAATTTTAGAACGCCTCGGATGAAATTTTGAAAGAAAAGAAACAAGCGGAGGCGTTCTTGAAAGAGCTGAATGAATCTAAGGAGTGGAAAAGGGTGGCAGATGAAAAGTACAAAGAGATCAAGGAACAGGTGAACATTATCAAAAATAAAAAAGAACTGCAAATCAAGCTTCTGTTTTTTTTCAGTGCGAACGATATATGAAAAATAACGTTCAACTTAGTTTGCAGCTATTAGCAGCAAAATCGAGCGTTACGAAAATTAAAGCAAAATTTGCTACTGTAGCAAGTAAACTAACCAAAACTACGGCTGAATTGGAAAATATGATAGACGTAAAAGACAAGGCTCTGACCGAATTGAGCCAGAAAGCTCATATGTTAAAGGTTGCTTAAGTAACTGAGAAAGACCGAATATAAGCGAAGTATTTCTAGATTAAAGAAGAAGAGGTCAATAAAATCAAAGGAGAATGTGCAAATATATCAAAGACAAACGACGGCCTGGTTAAGAAATTAGTGGCGGCACAACAGGCGAAAAGCAAAGTTGACGGGGACATATTGCGATTTAAGTAAGTGAATGTTACTTCCTGATTTTCACTAGCATTTAAAATGCTATTTTTGCAGAAATCAACTGGACATCAAAGATAAGGAAATAAGCACTATCAAAAAATCTATTGAAGGATATACGAAAAAGATTTCAGAATTAGTAAAAGAGCGGGATGTTGCAAAAGCGGAGCTTGCACAGGTTAAAAAACGTGCGACCGTTTTAAAAGATAAAATGACTGTTATTGAACAAGAAAGAGATGCTCTTCGGGGGGACATACACGAGTATATATCGAAGGATATGGAGGGACGAGTGCAATTATCACGTCTTCAAAAGGATATCGATCAATTGTTGGAGAAGATTGAAATGTTGGAAGATAAAATCGATGTTTTGCAAAGTATTACCTTTCTTTTCTTGGCTTACTTAGAAATGTGTTGTTTGAATTAAAAATTTCAGCTCAAAATCATTTGAAGCGCAATTATATTATTGAACTGAAAAAGTCTCTTGCTGAAGAACATGCAAAATTCGTCAATGCCCAGAATCTCGCAGACACTGTTCGCAACGAAAAAAATTTAATGCAGAAAAATTTAGTAACACTGACTAAGGAAAAAGATGAGCTTAAAGAGCAGTTACAGGTAAGTAAATCTAATAACGTGTAATTGCTACACTTACTATTAATTTTAATAGAACGTACTTATTTTTATTACTGAAGTTGTCAAAAGAACAACTAAATTATATTTACACCCTTCTTAGATTTCCTTTAAGTGCCAAGAGGAATTAAAAGAGAAAATCATAGCGAAAGATGCTGAAATTAGCAAATTGGAGAGTCAGTATGAAAAATCAGAGAAGGCTAAATACAAATTAAAAAAGGAACTCGAAAACAGCCATGTAGTGCTTCAAAACACAAGGAGTGAACTTCTAGAAAGGCGACAAGAAAACGATAATATTTACAAAATTTTGGCGGTAAGTAAATCTATGATTTTATAACATTCAATTACAATTGCTTATTTTGCTTTGCTTTAGAAAGAACAAAAAACTATTTCTAAACTCAACAGAGACTTGGAAGAAACTGAACACAAGAAAAAACAACTTGCTACTCAGTTGACTGATCGCGACCAGGAAATTATTTCTCTTAAGGGGAAGATTGGCTTAATGCAAAGTGATATTGATCGCGGTAATCTGCAATTTGATTCAAAGTTAGAAGATATGCGGCTGTTGAAAATTGAAATTCAGAACCTTCGCTCTGAGCAGGAGATCCTACGAAAAGATCGGGAACATGCTGCTCAGTGCAGGCGGGAATTATTACGTATGCACAGAATGTTGAATCAGGAAAGGGTTAAGGCAAGAGCTCTCCAGGATGAAATGTTGACACCGATGAATGTGCATAGGTAAATATTGCATCTTTTCTCTGATAAATAAATTGTTCCTTCTTCTACAGTTTGGGTAAATTTTCTATTTTAAAATTGAAAACACGTAAACACCATTCTGAAAAAAAACTGAGTCCTTTTAATAAAAGTATAAATTTTTTTTTAAATATTAATAAAGATCGTAGAGAATTATAGAATATGTCCCATGGACTGTTAATCTCTGGAGAGTAATAATTTTTTATATTTAGGTGGCGTTCTTTGCGTGGTTCAGATCCTGAAAAAGCTGAACTACTCGAAAAAGTCCAAAGCCTACAAAAGTAAGTATATGGATGCACTATAATTTTGATAACTTATTAATTTGATTAATATTAAGGCGAGTGTTAACACAAAACGTGGCAGCGATTGAACGAGAAAGTGCACTGGAGGAGGCTCAGAGGTTGTACAACACCCTAAAGGAATTTATGCTGAAGTTACCCAGCTATAAAATAAAGTCACAGCTGAATGAGGCGAAGGTAATTGATTAAAATTATTTCTAAAGCAATCAATCCGGTTCTGTAGGAATTCCGAAATGTTTCGATGTTGACCCAATTTCTCAGCACAAGTGTATGGCGTTTGTTTAGAGAGTAATATAAAAAGCAATGGTCACTAAATGTAGAAAAGCACGCCGATTCTTCCGCAATTCGGCCAATGTGAATTATCACTAGTTTGCAAATTTTATTATGTGCTCAGCCCAAATACTTGGCTGTGCTATGAGCTAACGCGAATGTGCAAAATTTGTTCTGTGAAACGTTACGGGCAATAAAGAACGTCTTATAGAATTATTTGCGTTGAAATGTCTGCACTCCGGAATGAAATTTAGATATTTTGCTTAGAACTATTTGTTCATATACTGATTATTTTAATTTTCGTTCGTATAGCATGCTCTGACAGTAAATGAGAAGAAAATGAAAGCTCTGGTCGCTGAGCTGAATGCTAAAGAAGTCGATGATAAAACAAAGGATTGCATTGTGGACGATTTGCGAAGTACCTTGGATGCAACAAAAAGAGAATTGACTAAAGAGAAGAAGAAAAAACAAAAACTGCTTGAAGAACGCCACTTTATTGCACATATGCAAATGCAATGCTTCTCGGCTTCAATGGTCAGCGCTAAAACGACTGGAGGCGGTTTCAAAATGCTTCAATCTTCGTAGGATGGTTATACTGAGTATACTCTTGAATAGTTGTATTTTTCTACGATTTTATAATACACAACTTGAATTTAGTTCTTGTTTCTTTCATTCATAAATATTCCTAGATTAGAATAAGAAAAGATTTTCAGATTGCATTGATGTTGTTTTCGTTTTCTGAAAGAAGAAATGAATGCACTGATTTAAGCATCCAGACGCATGAAACACGTCTGCTCTGTTTTCTCAACATTTTTGGAAATGACAGGGAAGCTTTTTAAAAGTTTAAGATTATATCTTTATTGTGTATATATACATGTAGATTTCTTATTCCCACATGAATTCTAACTAATTGAATATATTGTTTTACGGAAAAATTTTGAATCAATCGACTTGTAACAATTGCTTCAGTGTTGCAAAAATCCAATATGACAGAAAATAGAAAATAAAAAAATTTGTTTGGGAAGCTAGCCATGATCATTTGATTTTTCTCCTCACGTAGAAATAATTCTCTTTTCACGGTTTAGTACGTTACAAAAAGAAAATGCATCTCCGTTCATTCATCTTTTTTTTGTATTCGAAGGAATTTTCGAGTTTTTTCTTGTGTGGTTTTTGATATACTGCTTAAGATATATTTTAGAATTAAATCCTATGCTTTATTTTCAAAATGTTTAAGGAATTAACTCTACAGGCCTCTCACAGGAGAGGTTTTCTTAAAAGAATTAAGAATTTATTTTATTTATATTCATGCTTGACTGTTTTTTAATTTAATATTTATACAGTCAGATTTTTCGTTCAAGCTTAATGAAACTTTTATAGTATTGTAAATCGCTGGAATTAATGTACTACGCATAAATTATTTGAATTTTTTTTTGTTAAAAATCATGAAATCAATGAAAATGTAATGTATACAAACCAAAGCCGAGAACACGTATTTTCACTATTTCAATTTTTTAAAGTGGAAATTATCTTTATATTCATAAGTTATATTTATTTACAACAAATCGTCGTGAAAATCCGAGTAATGATGAGTAACGAACTATGAATTCATAACAAATATTATTGTGTAAATATTTTTTTGTCCAAGGTTTTTTAACTAAGCCTCTTATAATTTTACTCCACACCGTCGTAAATATTATATATTCGAGATATTTTTTTTTTTAAATGTAAATTCCATTTGTAACAAATTTTCTTATACATTAGATAATTATTTTTGTTGATTTGTGCACAGTTTACATGCAATACATATGTACTAAGGAATGATCTCAAGTCTATTTAACTACTTGAAAAAATCCGACCTCCTTCTGAAAAATTATTCAAATTGATTCAAATGGCAAAAGTATTCTAATTACTCTTTGAATTTCATTGAATATTTTTAAATTTACTTTAACTCAGAAGTATAGGTATGATTTAAAATTTCTGATGTGGTAATAGGCACAGCAACTTAATCAAAATGCATAATAAAAGTACTTAATGCAAAAACCTATTGGACTGTGATTGGACAGACATTTGAAGATCGCTGCAATCAACAGCCATCTCTCGGACTTTAGTCACTTCCCATCACTCATGTCACTACGTGAGAAGATTCCGATATGCGGGTAACAATTGTGGTAGTTACGATCGGTGGTTTAAAGCACCACGTTCGACAAAGATGCGTAATCGGCTAAAGTTTTCTCGCATTGTAACCCATCTAATCAGGTTGACCTTCGGTTTTTTTGAAAAAAGAGAGCGCCTGGTAAGAACTGAAGCTAACAAAGCTAAAAATGTTGGCCGTGAAAACGAACAATACCGGGTTAAATCAGAGCCGTGATTGGCACGTAATCGCTCGTAGGCCCAGCTCGTGAGCCTAACCGTTGTAGAAAGCAAGTGGGGTCTCCAATCCGGCGATCGAAGCTCTACGACTGCAAGATGCAGACGAAAGGAAAGTAGAAGACGTAAACAAAAAAGCAAAGAGAAAGACTTTCGTTTTCAATACATTCGTAACCGATCTCCCACTTTATATATCTCGCATGCAATCGCTCAGCCGGTAATTTGCAGCAGCTGGATTTTCATAAATGGACAGTGTGATTACGCAATGGCGTTAAATGGAGAAATGTTTATTTTAAGGTAACTTGTTTATCGTCGTTTATATTTAACATGTTTCACCGATCTTGCATGATCGTGCATTTTGGTGGGAGCGGGTGATTGAACCTCTTGGACAAACGATAAGGTTGCAGCATACAACCTTTGTTCTACTGTAATTCCTTAAAAAAAGTTATCCACAAATAACCTTTCAGTGAAGTGTACTGAATCTTAACGTGCACTTTTATTTTTTGAGACGGAAGCACGCTTTCGTTTGAAACTCGTTTACGCATGGGGGCCTGTTTCTCTGTAATTAGTAACTAGTAATTGCCAAATTGGGCAGGTGAAAGTGCGATGGGCTTTCTTGGAAGACATATAGCTTGTAGGTGAATTGATGAACTGCCCTTCAAGTGGCGTAGTAACGCGATCAGAATGCTGTCATGTATTTCACCGATGCATTTCCTTGCAAGCATGTGCTTTAAATACAAGTACCTCCAAGCAATTGCACGGTTGCACAGTTTTTAAATTTCACAAATATTGTTATAAGGCATTTTTTGACGTTTTCGAATTTACCCTATCTCTGTAACTAAAAAATTCGTAAAATTTTCTGGCTCCGCATATAGACTCAAGCGACCGGACCAGTCGCTTTTCTACCTGGCAACTTGCGGAGTAGTTGCTTGCAACCGGGCCATACCCTCTCCAAGTAGAGGTTGCGATCGTACGCTTTCGTCTCACAGTCGGCTCAGCGGATTCGGTGTATATTGATTCAATTATTTTACGGTCCTCTAGTACGATTATCAATTCATTATCAATAGTATAAAGTAATTCGCGTTCGGGATAATTAACCACCCTTTCGAGAGTCTAACCTATAGTAAGCTGCTCAACGCACCTGTGGACTTCCTTTTCCGGAAAAGTGGAAATATCGGTGATCATATAATATTATGTGTGCGTAGTGATCCTATATGTGCTAAAAAGTCTCCTTTGTGCATTTTTAAGTGATAGTCTCTCGACATCTGTATATATTAAAATAGTAGTTGAGAAAACACCATTGAAAAAAAATCAGTATGTCGGCGCATAACGTGCAAAACAGTGAAATGCAGAAAAAATACAAGAAAATGTTCAGCTGGACTAACGACTCTGTAACGTAAGTAAATCAACATTGTTACCATCTACAGTTCTAGTGTTTGAAAATTTTCAGCCTCTACTTACATGTCTGTCGCGTGTTAGACTAGCTCAACGTTTTCTTCCTTGTTTTGGTTTCTTTTTTGTTTAAATTGGACCTCTATGCAGATCCCTCGAATTATATTTTTTCTTCTTTCTAGGTGTGCTGTTTTTAAACATTCCGGTTTTTATCTGCATTATTCTTATTCTAAAATATTTCTTAATATGCATTTTTTATGATGCAAGTTATGTGCTAATTTCTTGAATGAATTCGAAAGAATGATCTTTTGAAAGTGAGTTATAACCTATCAATAGGATATCAATTCGTGTCGTAAAATAAGAAAAATAAAGAACATTTTCTCTAAATTAAGAAATATAAATAAAATAAACAGAGTTCATCGCATTATACAGAATCAGTTTATTCTTTCTGAGGGAACCTTTGTTTAAGAATCTAGTCAATGAGTGCGTCTTTTGGAATTATTTTATTATATTTGAATTATTGTGGAGAAATGAAACCAGAACATTGTACTCGATGAATTAACAGCTCATTGAAAGGCATCATGAATGGTACGTACAAAAGACCAGTGGAATAATCTGAACTAACCGGATTTACAAAGATCGGATTAACTTGTTGATCGAATTGCTTAAACATTTCTTCAAAAGAATACAAAGCGATGAGTAGCTATATCATGACACTCGTGGCATTTATTTCTTTTATTAGTTCTAAAATTAACTTGTTTTCTAAACAGAAATGATTTGACCTTGCATTAATTACGTTATAGACTTAATATGAATATAAAATTACATTTTCACTTTAATGATACTGTTCCTTATTTTCTGTTAGTGATTTAGCGTCTGTCTGATTTTTACATCATCACGCCTCAGTAAACAGGAAACTGCTTACAGAAGAGATAGAGGTCTTCCTGCTAGTCCACTTTCTCTTGTAATTAGTTGAACCACTTTGCAAATTGGAGCATTTGTCAACGACTTGGATGATAAAGGTGGAATCGCCTTGTTAGATCTAAACAACGAATTATAGTTAGTTTTATTAAGTTTGATATGAAAGTTAGCCGGGGGTGACTTTGACTTACTTCGTCTCTTTCATCAGGCTAGCAGATTAGGATTGTTTAATAAGGTTAATCTACAGCAAAAAAAAAGCAAAACGAAATTTAATTTGCACTACATACGATTTCTATTCTGAATGTTTGATGAATGAGTGTCTACTATTATAGATGTTACTATTACTACTTCTAAAAGCCATTGCGTGTTATCCAAATTTTAAAAATATTAACTAAACACTTCGAGATAATTTGGAATTTCAATTTTGTGCTTTATCAGAACTTCTGTCTTTAGTTAATCTTCAGTTGAAAACGAACTGAACATCTACAATGTTCTTATCAATTACAAAAGCCGAATTACGATGTTTTTGAGAAATTCTTGAATTCGTGCATGAAGTAACAATTCAACTTCAATAAGCATTATTTCATTTTATTTTATTTATGGCAGTTGTGTTTCTGATCTATGGCATTTTTTTCTATGGCAAGCTTAAAATATACTCAATAAAAAAATTAAAATATATTTTCTCTTAATTGAAAGCATATTTGCAATAAAAAATTGTGAAGTAATTGAAATGCTTTTTGAATCTAAGGCTCCATTCTTCTTAATATAAATTCTTCTAGATAAAAGTATGAAATTATATCCTTGAATATTTGTCAGGTGACTAGCTTTAGTCTAATATACCTTAATAAAACCTGTTTTCCTGAAATTTCTTATGATTTCTTGGTTAAACATAGTAAAACAAATTATCCTATCCTTGTTGTTCCCACATTGCGTACAGCATAAAAATTACTCAGCCAATATCAATACTCTATAAATTTTCATCTATTTCTCTGCTCTTAAATAAAAAATATAAATAGTGAAAATGTGAATATGCTATAATTATCACATAAGTAAAATAAATAACAATAATAGAGTTATATTCCCAAAAAGAACAGGCTTGTTCAAGTCTATTTTGTCCCATTGGCCAAGGATTTAAAAGAAGAAACATTTTACTGAAGGAAGGTGCAACCTGGCAACGTGGTACGAAGCATGTACTGTACCTTCACCGAACTGGGAATTTAATGGTTAAGATCTTACGATCGACCCGGTTTTTGTATCTGATTCAAGACGTGAAGCTTTAGACCATATTGTAGCTAAATCGATTACGCTTATAACGGGTTCTTGTCCGTGCTCTTAATGCGCATGATCGTATACCAGTTATTGAAAACCATTGATCAATATTACCCGTTATGATTTCGAGCTGTTTTTAATGGTACTTCTAGGTTGATTTTAAAATAAATATACCGTATTTATTTATCTCTACGATACTCATAAGATCCGTAAGAAATAAAAATCGAGCAGAACTTTCTAACATTCGCCATTTTGCTTAGAAATTTTCGTTAAAAAGACGTGATAACACGATCAATTTTTAGCCTCCAATCCGCGTACTGGGATCTTTTTCGAGGATTCAGTAGAATAATTGGAAATTTCTTATAAGGTACTAGCAGCAGAGCGGTGCTCCTCTCATTAAAAAATTGTCTAGAAGTAATAGTCGCAAGATCAACTGTCTGTGTTTCTTTGTTCCAAATTATGGGTACAGGGATCTTTCAAAAAACTGTGAGAATTTCAATATATGTTTTTTATAACGATCGTATGCTACAGAATTGTGTGATCTTCATCAAAATTTGATTATATTATTAGAACTATACTATCAATATCATACTATAGTTTGTATTATGAACTTAAAGAAATCATTTCATTTCATTAATATATATAAAAGTTATATTTTCTATTTTTTTCCTTAATTTACTTTGTTTTTTTAATTTGTTTTCAGTTCTTTAAATTTGTTTAACTTTTTATCGTATTTGAGTAAGAGTATTTCTGTATTAATGTACTTTTTTGATAGATTGTATATTTAAGTACGAATATAAACGAAGTTTATTCACGGTAAAAATTAGGGCACTGGGTATAGATCTCACAAGCAATTAGACAATAATAGTACTTTTTTGTTAATAGAATCAATATGCAATGTCTTTATTAAAAGACGAAAAAAAAAAATAGTATAAACCAATTTAAGTACCAAAAACACGTTTATTTGTCCATAAATACATGCATAAATTTCTTGTCCTGATTTTTAATTCATCATTTTCTAAAGCCTTGCGTTTTTAAACAATTAAGTTAGATTTATTCTATTGTTTTCCAGTTGTATAGTATTATTTCTCTCCTTTTGCATATGAAATAGTTGCACTCTGCACTGTGATGCTGGGATTATATATACTATTTATAAAATTTAAAATCGAGACAAATTTCACAAGCTGGTATATAAAAAAGTAACTCATTCTTACTCTAAGTAATTAAAGGCAATTTACAAACATATTTATATGTATGAATTCAGAGTTACGTATAAGTCGAAAGTATGATTTAAACAAGGTGATTGCAATTATATCCAGATTGAAGCTACATTTTGCAAATTTTTCCATCAGGTTTATAAGTATTCCAGGCACGAATAGCACTCTTTTCAGGGACAAATTGCATAAATACCAAACGTACGTGGTGACTTTGTAATGTGCTTTTATGTTTGTATAAAGTCAACTAAGTGAGGAGCGTTTACAGATCATTTTTAAGGTGACGGAATTCGTTTTTGTCTCTAAGTCAGCATTCAACCAGAATTTTTGAAAAGTCTGGTATACTTCTGAAGACCTTTGGAACATTTAAAACGTGCAAAAAATCCTTCGAATAATGCAACTCGCTTCTAATCGGCACATGTTTATGTTACGTTATTGAACTGCTTTTACCTAAATTCCTCATTTTATAATTTTTTTCTTGCGTCGAAAAGGTGATTTTGAATTGTAAAAGGCTTGATCTCCTTCAAACGCCAGGAGTTGTAGTTTTAATGAGGTACATTATCATTTATTCATATTCATTAATTCATGTTTTATACTGGAGTTGTATTGAGCGATGTGTTTATTTGTAAAGGAATTTAAAATATCAGTTTCTTATTTCTTTAATAGATCGCAAAATGTTTGAACTTATTTTGTTTAGATTTATAAATTTTTAACATTACTTATTAGATGTAAAATGTTTTTGATTTATTGAATGATTAAATAATTGAGATTTGGATTCACGTGAAAAAAATTTGGTACTAAAATTTAATACATGAATTTATAATTTTAATTTGTATCAAAGATAATGTACATATAGATCGTGAGGGGGACAACAAATTCGAAGAGTTTTCTGAGGAAAATACAAGAAAAAGTTCATATTAAGAAGACAAGTTACATATTCTTGCAGTCACACTTTAATAAGCTTTTACTTTACTTGATACCCAAACAAGAAACAATTGCTTTTCGTACTCTGCGACTCTAATTGCATTATTGTCTCAATCTATGCCAAACTACAACCTCCTATGTTAAATACGTTCTGATCCCTGCTTGACAGACAGCGGGATGGTTTTATACGTGTTTCGTTTTTTTTCAATTTTATACTTTTACTAGAAAACTGAAAATTTAGTAAAACTTTATAAATCATATTAAACTCCAGCAAAAATTTTGCATTGTGTAAGCGCAGGATTTCTTCAGTAAAAAATCGTTTGCCTTCTTATTTTATTTAAAGTAGAAATGGAGTTCAACAAGATCTGGTATTCTAGAAACCACACCTGCAAAATATTTTGGAATAGTGTTTAGCTCTAGACAACTTAAAAGCAGTAATCAGACCACAAAATTTGATCTGTAAAGGTGCCGGTTCTGTTAATTTTCAGTGCAGTATAAACTTGGATACTTTTATATAAAGTGTTGCCATTCATTCATTAGTTAGCACTTGTATTATTTCAGGTGTTAATTAGTGCATCCCGGATATATTTATTACTTTAAAAGTATTTTCAGTATCTTATTCATGTCGAGACTTTTTTCTAGTAAGACAACGATTGCAGCGATAAAACGAATTCTTTCACCAGCAAGTGGGGGCCAGGAATTTTCTGTTTAATTACATTTTATAAAAATTTTTTGTTCAGCTAAACATTTCACGCATGACCAAAGCTCAAGAGTCATGCTTATGCGCTATTATTCACTGGGCCGTAGGTGCTGGTGCACGAAAATCTTCATAACCACCCTGCCAGATTCGAGTGCGACGTGAAATACTTTCTCCCATTTGTACTCGCCGCAATACCTCGTCGCGCAGAAAACCGGCCTCTGTTCTTGCGGTGCGTTGCGGTCGCAATCATTTTCGCGTTTTACTGGAAGACCGAGACGATGCCGAGATATCCACAAATTGTAACTAGAAGTAAGATAGATCGGCTTCGGCCAGGTATGTTGCGTAATCATTGCCATGTTCGCAACGAGAGTTGTAAACATTGCGCAGCGTGGACTGAACCAAAACAGAAAAACAGGCATACATCAGGTATGCTCGACAGGTGGTTGTAGGTAAATCAGTGCTAGTTCCGAGTCGCGGGTACACCTTGAAGAGCGGATATGGGAAACTTGTTCGCATTCGGCAAGCAAAATGAAAAGAAAATGGCCAGGCTCGGAAGTGGGCCACGACTTCGTAAAATAGATAAAAGGCAAATTGCGTGCGCAAATTGATTTCTTGGGAAGTGGAAGAAGAGCTGTGGAAATTAGGTAATAACTCTTGACCAGTCTCCCGAGCATACCGAACATATATCTGTAACGTATGTGGGCGGCGCGCATGAATCTCGAGACAAATATTTAACAAAAATTAATTTCGGCTTTCTTGCGCGAGCAATCTTCTTGCTTGGATTTCGGTCGAAGATGTGGTGTGAGCTCGATCGCGCCGTCTTTAATCTAGGATTTCTTCGAGCCGCTCGCTCATGCTTTCGAAGGCGGCGGCGACGACGCGTTGGTATTGCCAAGGAAACTACTTTCACCTCTGATGCAATCGATTACGCCAAGTCGATTGAGCCAACACAATTGCGATTATGTCTTCGAGCGGCCCGCTCGCTGGCTCTTTCTAGGTGCTCTTGCTCATCACTCATTCCTTCGTTGGGTCTTATAAAACTCGACATCATCTTCGCGAATTCAAAAGCGAATTCTACGCGGTGCGTCTGGGGCATTTCGCATGGCGGTTGGCAAATTCCGAATTCTACTGAATGAAGAGGTGAAGGAAAGTTGTGAACTAGCTAGCTGGACCGTTGCATTTCCACGAGGCTTGAGTCAAAGCTGGAGGTATCTCAAGACAGTGCGCACCGTCTCGAGAAATCCTCTAGTGGTAGTGCCCGGTAAGTGGAAACCGCTCGAAAGGAGGTCAAACGTTTTCTGGTATACTTCATCGTAAATCGGGTGTTTGATGCTTGTCCGCTGCGTTACATAACACCTTGTGGTCAGTTACATTCCTACTGGCTTTTCGATACTTTACATGTGTGTGGAAGGAATTTTGGAAAATCTACTAAATTTAACCGAATCCAAATTGATTTTCCTACCATAACTTTCGTTATTGTCTAACTTTGCCGAAACGTGCAAAATAATTTGCGAAAAAAAATTCGTGACGTGAAATGATGAATCACACACGTTACCGCCATTGTTGGTTTCTTCAGGTCATCAATCATTTTAGGCTTGATTAAAAGGTTCTTGGTCATCGTTACGCTATACGGGAGAAAAGGGGTATTTTATAAAAACGTTGACATAGCTGAACAGAGGTCAGTAAATGGAGAATGTGTGTGGGGAAATTGCGGCACATTCAGCTTGCAATTATCTTGCAGAAGTATTTTGCGACTCGTCTACATACCCACTGCTAAAGTACGATGAGCAAAGTCTAACATATTTTCTGACTTCTTATTAACTAATTATATCCAAGTGATGATCTTGTTGTAGACCCATCTTTACGTACTTTAAAATATTTAAGTGTATAGTAATACTTGGACATTCTTAATGTTATAAAAAATAATAATATTATTACCCTACGTGGATGGCACGAATGTATGTAATTTTAAATTTGTCATTGCTTTTTTATCTCACTTTTAATTTAAAAATGCAAAATTCAAGATGATTAAACGAGACTCATTTTTAAGACAAAGTGAGTTAATTTTTCTTATTTTCAGGGGTCTTTACAACTCACGTGAAATTTGAATATTTTCAAAATCTCATCTTTGAATATAAAGAAGAAAAAGAAATTTAAATTGATAAAAGTCTTCTTATTCTATTTAAAATTAGAATCGATTTTCTTACTATTCGATGTATATCATTAATTTTTAATTTTTAATTTTATCTTGTTTTCCAAATTTCTTTTTGCGAATTAAACATCAGGGTCAATGTTTGAATTATTGAAAAGTTAAAGCAAGGGCTATCGGAAATTTTTTTGTTTGTATTGTGTAAAAATCATATCATACGGTCTTTTGAAAATTTACTATTGAGTAGTTGACTCATATCACCTAGTAATATAGGCTATAATTCGTAGTCTATTGGCTTTTACATTCATTGTTTATTACTTTGCTGCGTGGAAGCTATTAAAGAAGTTTACATAAGACTCAACATTAGATAACTCATAGATTAAACAATGCATACTACATTTTTGTCAGTTCATATGTCCACTTGTCTGGACGATATTTCACTACCACTTGGGAAGGGGTTTTAACAGAAGTCTTAATACAAGATAACCAACGAAGTGGTGGGCATTTTTTGCTTTCTGACATGTAAACATTTTCATTATAATGAAAAGCCTTTAAGGTCACAATTCAGAATCTTTATAAATCACAAAGATGAAGCAATAAAAAGAAGCCATATGGGGACAAGAGTTTTTTTTCTTCATGAACGGGTTTTATAATTATGTAGAATTAATATTTATGACGTTCATCAATGTTTACTTTAACTTTTCGTTGAAAAAATGACGCACGGAGATCTTGAAATGAGCTTCTTTCAAACATCATGAGGGAGAAGATATATACAATCTCGACTAAAACAAAATCTAATTAATTTATTGGTATTAGTCACATGGAAGACATTTACAAAACATTATTAGATAATATTTAAAGAATTTTTAAAAAGTTTTTTTTTTTCGCTAAAAATTAGAATTATGTATAATGTAGCAGAAAATGCAAATTAAAATAAAGGCCAGTTGAAAAGAAATTTTCTTAACTATACCAAAAACTGGCTAACCTTATGTTACTTTTACCTTGATCGAGCTTTGCCCTCACCGGGTTGAGTTCTTGAAGATTTCGTAATCTTTTAATATGAAACCTGTTTATAACTTCAATTGACAAAAATTTGTTTTATGCGGAAGATATCCATTAAAAGTTGTTTTCTACTTACCACCATTTTACCTTGGTTTTATGTTTTTCAAAACTTCAATAAATATTGTGATGTTGTTGTTTTTGTTTTTTTTATGGAGGATTCTTCATATTTATTCTTTGGTTGAATTTGAATGCCACCGCCGTCAAAGGAGCAAAGTTTCTTATACTTAACACTTGACTTTACGTTCATAAGAACCTCATTTCATTAATTACGTGGATTTGTTGACGCAGAGTAAACATCAATTATCACTTGCTTTTTTAAACTCTTTGATATGGACGTGGACACTCGTAGCATTTATATAAGTTTAATTATACCAAGTTGCCCGCCAATCGTGGGTTCTAATATTGAATAAACATAAGGAGAATATAATTTATGTTACTTTCTACATGTGATTTAAATATAATATTGCACTAATTACTCTAAGTTGTTTAAGAAAATTGGTTTTTCCTTTCATTTTTCGCTAATAAAGTATTATTACAGAGGATTTGATTAGATATAATTGACTAATGTTTATTCTACTTTACTGAGTACATTTTTCACAGTGTAGGGAATTACCTTGTTATCAAGTTCTCTATTATGGCCTTTCTTATAGTTGCAAAATGTCTTTTTCCAAGTGACACTAGTTGACTTTGAATTCCATTAGAATTTTAAGAAAAGCCTGCCGAATCACATGTCGAAAGTTTCGTTAAGGTTGAAGACGTTCGCGTGCCTCTTATCATTTTGTATAAATGAGTTTCGATAGTTTCTGAGAATTTTGTTAATAGGAAAAAGCTGCCTCAACTCTCCAATGACGATAATCAATCACTTAAAAAAATACTTTAAGCATGAGATGTGGGTAATTCGCGAAGATGGACGGAACCAGGTAGCAAAGTGCACGCGCTTATTTTACAATTTCAGCACGATAAGTATTTTTCCAATCTGTATGAGTTTTTTTGCGATTTTCTATTCTATGTCCATGAAAAACTGTCCAATGGAATCTTTTATAAACCTCTTAGAAAAAACCCTTTTTTGTAGTTTTACAAGTAGCTGGATATTGCATATTAAATGTATAAAGTGTGCATAATAAGACACCATTCCAAAAGGTTTTAAAATCATTAGTGTATATACACTTATATGCCTGGAAATATTCAAAAAGTATGCGCTATTGGATTGTTGGCTGTACTGAACTTTTTGAAGTGCAATATACTTTTATAGATCTCCGAGCTGCTCTATCAATTTTATAAAAAATTTTCCATGTTTATTAAAAAAAATACAGTAGTATTTCGGAAGGGGATTTTTCTAACTTAATGGTACAATTTATTAAACATATTGATTATTGATAATTGCTATAATTATTTTATTATATATTTTTTAATTGCTGCTGCTAACTTCCTTTATGACTTTTTTCCAGTATTTACAGTCAACCGAAAATTCTTTGTTAAAGTTTAATTAAAATCGTAAAATATACTACGTAGAAAACTGGATTTAATAATTTTAATATAGGATTCTTCTCATAAAGAAGTTTTTTTATCCAACAGATAGTGTTCAAAAAAAATTTGCTTTTTTTGGTTAAAAATTAGAAAATGATAAATCTGGTTTCTTTTAAAAGCGCGAATACCAAAAACTCGTGGATTAAATCATATTGCAAATTAAAATTTAAACCAACATCGTTTTTATTTTGTTAGAAACTTTTAAAATTCGCTCGTAAAGAATTTCTTCTATTATTTTCTTTTTAATTTTTTCATGTTACATAATTAGAAACCATAGAGCTTTTATTTTAAAAATATTCATGACGAAATGTACTTTTTAATGTATTAAACGAATTTTATTAAATAAATGAAAATTATGTATTTTGAAAATAAAATTTGGTAATTATATTGACGAACAGGAATCGGTTTAGCATGGAATTAAAGAATCGTTGCTATTATTTACGAATTATGTATATTTAGTATTGATAAAATTTATTAAGCAAGAAATAGTAAATTAAAAACTATTTGACGTAATATTTTTGTGGTCATTCGACTATCTTTTGTTTTATTGCCTGGTACTTGGGTTGACTGAATAATTTTTAAACTTAATCAGTTAATTAATGATATACTCTAAATATAATTTTTCTCTGTGCTGTATAGTCTTGTATTCGTAAATGTCATGTGCATGTGAAAATTTATTAAAATTTAAGAAAATCTGTATATATTAACAATTAACTATGTACAAATCCACAAGTGTTTCGGTTGGATTATGGAAAGATCGTCGTATGACCTACGTAACAGTGGCAGATTTTTACTTATTCATATGTTTGAGACATTCTTACTTAACAAAATTTATTTGGATAGTTGTCGTCTTTACATAAATAACTAGATATATTATTTGTATTAAGAAAAATAAAAAAAAAAAAAACATAAAATTTGCAAAGAACTTTTCTTTTGTAAATCCAAAATACGAGTGTAATGAATTCTATTAGCCAGGCTAATATTCGTAATTCTTGGGTACTTGCCAAAATTTATAATTCCAAGTTCGTAACTCAACTTAATCAACTGCCGCCCTGTCCAATGGCAACCTGAACGGGTAACATTGTTATGAAATCTTACGGAGAGTTGCACATACCGGTTCGCATCTCTTCGAGAGTCCAGTAAGTAAACAGAGCTAATGGTAAGACACTAATAGCTAAAGGTCTGGCGAACATTGTCGTGCTTACGTACGTCTGGTCAGCGGCGTAAGAAAGAGCTTAAACTACCCTACTCCTAGTGACTTTGGCTTTTAGACCCACAACCACCACAGACAGCTCCGATCACGGTAAGCAGTCAATTACCTGAGCGGCGATTTTTTTAGCGTCGTTTTCTTATACTACAAGATAGTCGCTTTTTGTTTCTTCTTTTTGCGGCTTTCAAAATTGACTCGGGCTTCACCTTTACTTGTTGCTCCACACTGGCAGTGGTGTGCGAATGTACGAGATACTTACTACACCAGCCACCTCCTAGAGATATATGTTAATAACGCCAAGTTAGTTCATCTTGGACACTTACGCGATAAGCATGTCCAAGACGTTTTGCACGATACCTATAATACCTTTAACAGTCTAGACATTGATCGTTGGACTTTTGTATCTTCTGGTTGATACTCAAATTAAAAAGAAAAGAAAAAAGAAACAAGTAGAAAAAAACGAAACCTCGGAGGTTTTCTGTAACTATCATATCGATTTTCCTTAACTCTTTCATACAGTGTCAGTTAAACGAGACCAGGGCCGAGCTACTCGAACTGCTGGTGACTTCTGTGCTATAACGAAAGAAATAATAAGGTTGCAAAATAGTGTTACGTGTGTCTCTTGGCTGTTAGAGCCACCATTTTTGTTTTCTTGTTTTTGGAAATATAATTGGAAAACATTCGAATTCGGTTCAAGAGAGTTTAAGAAAACGGGCACAAATCGGTTTACGTTAAAAAGTGTAAGTGAAGTAATTAAAGTTATGCCAAAGTTGTTACACATGAGCACCCGATCGTGGATAAGCACTGCACGCGGTATCAATGAAAAATTCACGGATTTCGTTTCGGATACAACCTGTTGGATTTAACCTCTTTTTAATGAGCAACAGTGATATAAGTGCATCTTAACCTCTCTGCAGGTATAAGAGCATCTAACCCGATTGCATATTGAATCGGATTCGGACTAGAAGACCTAAAACACAGAAGGAGGAAGTTTACATAAGCGTTCTAGGTTTTCGAACTAGCTTTTGATTATTTGATTTGATTCAGAAGTCGGGAACTCATGTAAATTTACAGAAGGTTATGTAACAGAATTTATGAATTCACAGTGTTTTGAACAGGGCCACATATTTCTTCACCATAAAGCGACCTTGCGTGGCCACTGGCTGGAATATGAGGCCTTAATAATAAATGTGGTCGAAATTGAAAGTCTATTAGCACATTTGATCAATAGCAATTACTTAATTGTACGAATCGTTTGTTTCCTATTGCTGTACAATTTTTGGCAGTAGTCTACAGGGTAGGGTAAACACCTTGAAGGTATGAATTTCGGCTGGAGGCATGCACTTATTACGCCTGTCCTTGACTCGTATTTGAGTATTCAAGTCTTGAAACGCAGATTCTTCAGAATCAACTTCGCTGTAGGTAGGCAAATAAATCAACGCTATTGATTTATGATTCAATGTGGTAATGAGTAAGCGATGCTCGCTTTTGTCCTTAAGTTTAAAAGCTAATTCATTTCCTTGTGTCTATCGGTCTTTAATATCGCAAAGATTCTAGTCTTTCTCTTCTAAAATTTATTAGTCTTTTAAAATAATTTAATAAACAGAAAATAATTGGCTTTAGTCTTATGCTATTTTTAGTAGCCATATATTGTTATTCTTTACAAAGGTGCTAATAAATACTAAACTACTTTCTGCGACTTACTGAAATAAAATTGAGGAACCGAATATTGAACCAGTTGGCATTGATGTAGCTGAGTTGTGACCTTCCAAGTTGTCTAATACAAATATTTTAATGTGATATGAAAATAATGTAGAACGTGAGATAATGGCCACTTTTATTGAGTGAATCTGTAGCTTCAATCTAACAGGTTTAATGTCACGATACTAGTGAATTACCTACTCTAATAAAAATAATTATATTTTCAGTCAGAGAATAGTTTTATCAGTAAAGTGAAAAATATTAATAAAATTAAATAATTTAACTACTGATTTGCAATTTAATGTAATATTAAATTTTATGAAATTAAAATGTTTTACATATTATATCTAACTTTTAAATATTTTGGAGTAATAAAAGTACGGATAGACATTTAATCTAATTTATAAAAAATATTACAATAACACAATTAATACATGATTGTTTATTAAGTTATTTAGCATAATAAAGCTACTTTTAGTCAAAAAGTCGTAGTAACTAAGCTTAACCTAACTAGTAAAAATAGTAAAATAAGTAAAGGGTAAGAGGGCGATTTAGTAGGACATTTATAAAATTCAGCACACGAGAAATCCTTGACTTCTACTTGGGAATTGCTATTTTTATATTTAAAACCAAACAGCAGCTTTTCTCATTAAAAAATTGTACAGATATAGAACATTAGTTTACTATTTTTAAAATAATCGATTTTTTTTGTTTAACTCAGAAGTAGAAGGAAACTTTGCCTAGATTAATTCTAGACTAGTAATCGGTGTATTATGTACTGACTCTATTGGGAATTCCTTAAAAAAACACCTACCAACGACTTCTTCTGAATATTGATTAATTATTTTTATTATTCCTCTTATGTTGGGAATTTTAAAATTCCCAACATAGATACGAGTGGAATGAATTTGAACAGCCGAGGTATCTTAGTGGTTTCAAAATTGCTGAATTTAAAGTATGCGATTAAATATTTATCACGAGATTTACTCATAGAAGTAACTGTATTGGCACTTCTAATATAACTAATATCATTTTCCGACAGCCGACAGCCTAGTTTTAATGATAAAGTAATGGCCAAGTAGGATAGGTAAATTATTTTTCAATATTATTCCTTCAATCTTATACAGCAAAGTCTTTAAGCGAATGAGCTACTTTTAGTAATTATTTTTCCCATCTGGACACTTTCACATTCCATGGGAGGACGTTAATCAGAACTAATACGTAGTTGAATGAATAATTTGTTAATTACAGAACAAGGGCATAAATTACGTAAACTTTAAGAGGAATGGGAAATTCTGTGATGTGACCATGGTATTTATAATGATTCATGTCAACCCAGTTTTTAGTTCTGATTTATCAATAAAGTGTTTTAATGGAAACGAAATTTAAATTTTAAACATTGTTTGATTGAACTTGATTATTTTTTTGTTTTTCTCGTACCAGAAAACAGTGCAAAAATGACCAGATAAAATATTCATTAAAATAATTTAAATTAAAAATGAGAATAAACATGTTGTATTTTATGATATACAAAACAATTCTAATGGAATTAGTGGTTTTATTAAAAGTCGATTTATTTATTTTTTATGAGACATTATCCAGGGCATAGCCATTAAAATGTTAATCAAATGAATTTTAACCGGTATTTTATGCACGGAAGTAAAAGTATCTTAACGAGAGAATTTTTGCTTGTTTTTATAAAAGTATTTAACATTTTTTACTTCTTAGTATTAAAATTACATTGCAAGTCTGTGTGTTTTAAATAATTGGCAAAGCAATTAACAATTAATAAGAACCAATAATTTATAAAAAAAACCTGATTTCTGTGTGAATTATCCTGCGCAGTAGGATGTTTTTAAGTAGAAAAAACAAAAGAAAAAAAGCAATTAATAAAATCGCTCTCATTTATAAATTAGGTAAATAACACGTTTCTTTAATTTTTATAAATAATTAAATTTGAATTTGTACTGTGTTTTTATGAGGTTTTATTGAGATCATGTCATCATTGCACTTACGCAATTTCATCTCGCAAAAAAATGCGCTTTCAGCACAAAATTTTCAAACTAGACTTGCTCACGTTAAATTGGTTTCGGAAATCTTATTTAGATTTTATGTAATTATTTTTTTTAAACAATGCAATCATTAAAAGGGGTGAAAAAATTATCCAGGATTATGATTGAAATTTTAATTTTAAATGAAATAGGATTCGTAAAACTTGTTGCTTCAGAAGAATTAAATTTTTAATTGCATACATTATTAATTTATTAATTCTAAAAATAGTTCGCAGAAGGATAAAAGAAATTTCTAAAATTTAGTTCTGGAAATTCTTGGAAAGTAATTAAGAGAATTTGTTTTCTATTTTAAGAAAACTATAAAAAGTTCATATAACATTTACTATTTCATCTTATGATAGTAAATTTCATAAACGCCATGAATTAGTAAGCAAAGTGTCAAATCCAACCCACCTTTGTGAATTTGTGATTGGTATTTACCTAATTTCAAACACTTCCGCCAGGTAAAAAAGCAGCAAGTCATTTCGAAAACGTTGCGCTTGCGGCGATTCACCGGCGCATATTTATCGGGTCAATACTTCTAATATTTGGTAGTTTTTGAACCGTGGATGTTGTTCTACTTTTTAGTCACGTCACTTGATCTATAAAATTATGTAACACGTTTGTAGTAATAAAGTGTTCATGGTATTTTGCTTCTTTTCCATATTTTTTTCATATCAGCCTACACGTAGCATTTCTATTAGTTTTTGGTTAGTACTTCTTTTATTTTGACCTTGTGTCACATTTCGTTGTTTAATATAAACGTGGAGTAGTTCCCTTGGTTGCTGTTTAATGTTGCTTCGCTTCTGCTTGATTTTTAATTATATAAAATTCGTATTTCAGAAAAAATTTTTAAAAATTCATCAGTGGTATTATACCCTCTGAGATTTTCTCACTATTTCGGCATTTTAATTAATAGGACAAAATATTCAGCGAATAAATTAAAATACTGAACTGAAATCGAAGGTAAAGTAAAATTTTAGAGTGAATGTTTATACTTTCTTTTTGAATTATTTTACCTTAGATTAATTAAAAAATTTGCGGTAACAATTGTATTTTAGAATTTGGGTGGTTTATTCTTGCAAATTTAAATTTTCTTTTACTCTAACTTTAAATTCATAAATCCTGAATAATTTTTGTATTGTGGCTTAAAATATATCTTAAATTTTAGAGTATCTAAAAATTGTTTAGAAGAAATCAAAAGTATGTGAATGCTCTTGCACTCTTTATCATTTAGCAAAATATTCTAAAACCGAAACTCTCTCCCTCGTTAATATTTCGATTATGATAACAAGTACAGGTATATTAAAAACTTATTGCTTAATAACTGGAATTATTTTTTAATGAGTTTTCTTTTATTTGCGTGAAAAGCTTTCAAGACAAAATGGGTTTCTAGCCTTTAACAAGGTTTGCACTTCCCAGTGGAGTGCAAGAGCCGCAATTTAACACCGCTTCCGTCACGCCCGACTCAGGACGTGATTCGGTTCATCTCGTCCATTTATTTGTAACATAACTAATAATTTTTCCGTGAAGACGATGACGACGATTCGAAAGAGCTCCGCAATAAAGTGACCTTGCACCATCTGCGACCGCTGGTCCGCCAAAGCTCGTTCAGATGTTTCGACGACTTTGCTCTGGTTTACACTTTCCGAAAGAAAATGAAAGTAATAGTGGTAGGTAGGTGCTGCCGGCGGTGCTCGTATGCAAAAGGAGGTAGAAACGAAAAGGTAGTTATCGCACCCAGTTGGCTAAATGGGTAATGGGTAATGCATGTGGTCCACTTCACCTTACCCGCATTTGCAAGAATACCCTGAGACGTTGGGTAATAGCAGTAAATCCTAACCGGCTCCGGCTGGTTGGTTTGGATTGGAAAGCAAAACCCAAGCCCAGTTCGAATGTTGGTTGATTCCGCTTCTTGGTAATGTGTGATAGCGGTCTGCTACCGGCTCGCCAGACTCTAGAAAATTACTGGACTTTAGATTTTGGCTGAGTATGGACTTTTTCCGGAAAAGACGGAAAAAAGAGAAGGAAAGTGCTGACTTAGTTAACACCTGTTGACCACAAGTGCTTACGTGCGAATTTTATATCACTTTTGCTTCTTGTCCCCTTGGAGGTTTGTTTGTAAACAAAAATAACTACAGCCCGAGTCGGAAGAGTCTTTGCAATGGGAAATGAAGCGCGTATTTTAGCTATTAAACAACTAGCATGATTTTTATATATGGTATGTCGTGGAAAAACGTGTATTACTAACGTGCCTAAAGCGGTAATTTTGCAATGAGTACAGCCTATGTGTACTAAATTAAAAATCTTAACGAGGTGAACTGGTGATTTAAAGTTCCAGCGTGTTCTGCACGTGAAAAACGATAGTATAGTTCGAAAATCAATGCAGATTGTTCGAAAACTCGCTGGCGCTGTTATTGCAGTTTCGCCATTGCAATTATCATCATTGCAACATTTCAAATTTACAAGAAAAATATGTGATTGCAATCGTAAACGGCCGGTGTCAGACTACACAAAGTCGTTCTCGACATCTTGCTCTTATATCACTGTTGAGTAAACATATTTCAGTTCGACGAAAAGATTTTTCGAAATAATTACAATTATTTGAAATCGGTGCAGTGTGAGTGAGTGTGCTCATGTGAAGCAGACACCTATGTGAGATGCTGCTGCTCGTTTAAATTTACACATATGATCTTGTTTTCCTCCAGTGATCAGAGCTAAATCTTAAGGATTATTTATTTCTACTACAAAACAACTTTAGTAGTCACACAATATGCTGATAACGTAAGTAGTAATATATTTTAATAATCAATTTTAATGTTATATTTGCATTTATGTAAACATTTAATTAATGGTATTATACAAAGTTATGTTTATAATAAATAATATTTACATAACATATGACCAGAATATTCCATTATTATTATTTTTTAACATAAAACCAACTCCGCATAATATTTTGATTTATTTTTCGAATGAAATATTTTAAAAATTTGGCTTTGTGCCATCAATGTTTATATTGTAGTAGATTAAATAAAATTTAATACTTTTCAAAGCACCTTGTTATTATCCTGTAACATTCTTTCGGTTTTGTTATTTTTTTACCACATACACTGAGAGAAAAGCGTTAGTAAAATCAAATTAAAACGTTGCTTGACTTTGCCCCAAATAAGGAAGTTGGTTATATTAAACAAGAGGAAAGTTTTTAAAAAAACCAACTTGCGTGGTTATTTCTATTGTGAAATAGTTAAAATATTGTAAAATTGCGTTACTTTTACCATAGTAAATTTACTATAATAGCATATTATATAACTTTTTTAAGTATCGTTCCAAAACACCTTCGAAAGTACCGGCTTTTGAAAAAGTGAAAATATTTCCTACTGCAAAAATAAACTTCATTATAAATAATCGCTGTAACAATTGTACTGAAAACAAAAAAACAAAAGCTGATAAACCAATATATCGACTCAAGGTATTTCGCAGAACGATTGCAAGAGGGTTAAAAAAACTAACCGACAACTAAAACGTGTTTGCTTTAATAAGTCTGTTTTCATATTACTTAGCAAGTAAATTTATTTGCATAATTAAAATCATGCTCAAAGCTTCTTTGGTTAGAGAAGGTAAAAAGACGAAATAGTTCATTAAAGTCATTCTGCGGACTATTTTTTCCTTCTTCCTAGCACATGTAAAAATTTTCCACAGAATATTTACTACAATTAAAATCAGCGAATACTTGTAGAGGTTTGAAAGTGTTTAGTTTGAGTTTGGAAGAGTTTTGAGAACTGTTTGTGACGTATGTTTGTGTGTATTTAGTTCCTAAGAGAATATGATCCACTTAGTCACAAGAAATTGCTAGTTTGATTCATTATTGGTTGGAGATATTATAGCTACCATTAATCTTAAAGCAGAGCAATTATCCCTCTTTAAGCAAAAAATAGATTCAATTTAAATTCGCAGCTAATTAAGCACATTATAACCCCGATATTGGTTGCCATTATTACCGCGTTTATAGCCTTGGTGGGTATTGAATAGCAACTGCCGTTCGAATAAATGAGAATCTGCAACTATAAAGGTAGTGCCATATTACGTGTATGAATAACCTGATCCCCTATCACGCAAAGGCGCACGTAAAAGTAACTCTTCCGAAGCCGCGGAAAGAATTGTAATTGAAGTACTAAAGTCATTAATCGCCGCGTCGACGTCGTCGTATATCTGGGCCAAATCTCTGCGGTGTGGTGTGGCGTTCAGTTTTCACGGCATATGTTTTGAAATGCGATCGCGAATTACGCAACTTTTTAAGCCGAACGGACGAATATGAAGCATACGGCGAGTTCTTCTGCCTTTGCTTTCGGCATCTTAATCTAATCTAGCGATCGGAGCTGTGATGAACGAGCGCAAAACATCCACTACTCAGCGTATGAACTTTCACTTGGTAAAATTAGTTTCATAATGTATGCAAGTGTGCTCGTATTATAACTACGAATTACGACTGATAAAATAAACATTGCAACAGATCGGAGGCTTCCGGAAGACTGTCTCATGAAATAGGTAATTAGTTTTGCTTTTGTTCAAATACATTAAATTAAATTTGGACTACTATTACTATTTATTTTGCTAGATACGCTTTTTATGCAAAGTAGTAAAACAGTGGCAAAAAACAAACACTTCCTGCATTTCGACAGTATTCAGTTGGGAGCTGGTCATCGAGTCATCAAATCATCGATATTATACCTTTTGTTGATGTAACAAGCATTGCGCTGGGCTGTAATTAATACTTTCTACTCCATTGACCGGTGCCCTTCGAATTTTTCTAAAAAAAAATATTACTGCGTAGGAAATCGTTGAGGTGGTTACGTTGAATTTGAAAAAGTGGAAGTTCTACAAAAAATATAATTATTAAACTCAATGAGCACAGCACTTTTTCGAACTCACAATTTGAAATTTATTTTTACTGTTCCTGTAATAGATTTAACGGCTGCTAGGGACGTATCTTATGTTTTAATCAATATTATTGTTAGTGAGGTACCTAAGTTATTTAATGGGACCTCAGCTTTCTTATATAATTGAAAAAAACCATTTGGTAATTAGATATTTTCAGGTACTAATCATTGCACCGGTTCCGAAGTTTATCAGTTATATTGGGGCACTAAAACTAGAAACAACTTTTTAAGTGAAAAAAATTGTTTGCTTGTAAAATCACCATCATCTTGTTTTGAACTTGAATCAACATTGTCTACATTTGCATACAATTGGAATTTGTTGTCTTACTTCGTGTGCGCATCATTCAAATTAGCTTAATATACTCAATACTGATGCTTTAATCATGATTACTGTAGATCAAATTGAAACTGATAGTGAAGAAAATGAAAGTTCAGATATTCACGAAAATAGTGTTAGTAATTCGAATTCTTTGGAAATTCCAGAGATAACTGAGTAAGTTACCTTAAATATTTATTTCGTTCTGCAATGCGTTTGTGTAAAATAAAAATCAGTCTATTTTAAGACTGAAAAAAAACGTAATTTGTGTAATAATTGTCCGACAAACAAAGAAATTTTAGTTCTAGAAAGAATTTATCTGTGAAAGAATACGTAAATAAGTAGATTTTGTATTTGTTTTTATTATAAATAAAGCGCAATAAATTAAATTTTTTATTTCGGTAAATTATTACGTTTTATTTAATTACTTAAGACTGCGCCTCATGTCATCCATTCAGAAAAAAATTTAATTTTATTGAATCATACACGAATTTATTAATAGTACGAGTTATTTTGATTTTGTTTTTATTAAAAAATCTTCTTTGATTTAAAAAAAAATCTTTTTTAAAGTATAAAAGAAAGTTATTTTGCAATAAATAATCATAATTATTACCAAAACAGGTTTAAGTATAATTTGATATTGATTTAAGCAAAACAATAAATCTCGAACAATAAAAACCTTACTCTTAGTCTACCGTTCGATAAAAAAGGAAGTTTACAGCACTTAAAACCTTAGAAATATGTAAAAAGTGCTGGGGAATGTGTAAAAAGTCCATGTTTAACATGTTCAATTCAAGCATGCAAACCTCTCTGTACCAAAACGGGAACTGACCTTATCTCACAATGGTGATTTAATCGTAAGGTAATCTCAGTGATTTTCAAGTAATTCAAGCTTAAAGAGAAGTTGTTACAAAACAGAAGATTAAATCAGTCCCACCTAAGACGAAGCTCCTCCATTGCTGTAATTATCAATGAAAGAATTGTGCAACATCGCATACCTGAAAATTGGTGTAAAGAAATAGTGAAAGCCCACCTTCTGCCCGAACAAAAACACTTGGAATTATCTCACAATTTAAAGCACATCGAGCCTCGGGGCATTTCAGTTATTACACTTGGCTGGAGTTCAAATAAAAATTAGTATTTTCCCTGGGAATATTTTTCGACCGGAGAAAGGTACACTCCAAATGAAGAAATATTTTCTCAAAGGAAGCTAATTCCGTGGCCAATTTGAATTTCTTTCGTTAATAAAAAGGAAAATCTATACCTACTCAATGCTGACTATTCAAAGGCAGATGATTTAAAGGTAAGCACTTTTTAAGTGCCGGTTTTATAGACTTTCTCGGGACGGTTTTATGTTATTTGAATCAAATGTTTATTTTATAGTATATACATGTTTGAAAACCACACACTGTTTTTAAGCACAGTTATTAAATTGCCAACCTTCTGTTCATTTAGGAGATAGGTTAATAATTTTTGGACGAAAGTACTATAGCTCCAATAAAGATAAAGTCTTGTGTTTTGCTTAGCATATTTTCAAGAAATGGACCCCATAAAATATTGCACGAATAAGAGTTGAAATATTCTTGACGCGATGAACAATAAGTCATTGTTCCACTCAATTGTCTTCATAGTTATGCGGTAGTTGTTGCCCAGACTTAAACTTGGTCTTTTTCTCCCATTATTAAATTATGTGCGTGAATGTGCTGCAGGTAAAAGTATTACTAAGCATCTTGCATAATATCAAAATGTTCTCGTTTTTCTATCGCTATTAATTATTTAACGTGAGATTAAAAAATGGTGCCGGCCAGTACCACATTCTTAATTTAGATTAAACTTTTGACTTTTATTTCCTTAAGCAATCAGAAGGTGGTATATATTAAAAATATTACACACATATTGAGATACAGATTTGGAACTTTAAAATTAATTATAAAGCATGTCAAAAGATGTCAACAAGTATGTGTAATTTAAATTTGAATTGCAATTAAAATTTGCCAATGAATTCCATTACACCGCTCTGATTATTATTCCACCCCTACATTTGGGATTCTTATTAAGTGAAAAACAGCTACAATGTTTCCCTATATCTTCTGTTACCATAAAAACGTCTTTAGAATATATACTTGTCTTATAGTGTTAGCATCTGAAAAATTACGTTTTTTGTGTGTAATTCCCTTCTGATTTTCAAGGTAAAATTAACATACAAGAAATATTCTATTAGTAATATTCGTTATATAAGCAGTGTGGTTTGCATTGGATTACTTTTGTATACTTAACCAGTTAAAAACGAGTTCAAAGTACAAAGTTCACCTTAGAGATGGAAATAAAGTGACTTGCTGTTAACATCAGATGATTTATACTACAAAATGGGTAGGTTTTTTAAAACGTAGTTAAAATTGATTGATTGGTATATTGATAGATAAGATAAGAATTATCAATAATATGGAATTTGTACCGTTGTAAGTGATGAATGATTTGTGAAGGAAAAAATGTTCTGTTACATGTTTTCAAATTTTTCAAGTTTTGGACAAAAATGGACCTAGAAGAAAGACCCACCTACCTGTTGGCTGATGAACTCCGTGTGACAAATATCTTACATATACATAATTTTATTTATTTCTTTACATTATGATGCATTATATAATTATTGTGTCGTAGTCAAATAGTTAAAGGCATTTAAAAGGCTAATTATCTAGAGAATCGTAGGGAATATAGTTTTGAATTTCCTATTAAAATTCTTTGAAATCTTTGCTTTAAAACAGTTATTTAAGTGGATAAAGATGCGACTAATTTTATGATACCTCTTGCTATCTTTTACAGAAGTTCAGAACATAGCGTAGCCACTGTGGATGACGGGGGGACGGTATGGAGTCGACAACAACAAGCAGTATGCGTCCGACACGCTTTCAAATCGTATGGCAGGAAAAAATCACTTAACCAAGTTCTCAACAACTTAAATATGACAGTAGCAAAAGGAACAATGTAAGTTATTTAATTTTTTAATATCGATGAAATTAAGTTACGTACGCTACTGGGCGTTTCCTATATCGAAATATTCACTTTTATTTCCACTTTGCTTGGTGGTATTATACAGGAAATTATGTTTAGAAAACTTACCTATTATAAAAAATATTTAATAAAAATACAGTCCCCGCCTCTTTGTTATTCCATCGGGCTATAGTTATTGTTAATAATTGAATATTGATATTCATTAGTCAATTTGATGCACTAAATATAGATAGAAAACAAATTCAAGATTCGCAACACTGAATTTTTTGGAAATTTTTATATTTGTGAATTTGAGTATTTCAATCTTTTTGTAGCTTTTATTGTCAATTAAAAGCATATATATATAGCGAAAATTATACAAATTCAGTGTGAATATATTTGACTGATTTAGAAAAGAAAAATAAAATTTAAATTTATCATTTCGTTTTATTATAAATTAACGATAGTTCGTAAAACAAAAAGCAAACATTGTTTCATACCATACAAAATGCTATATTGGAAAATGGTTGTAAATCTATATTTTTGTAAATATATATAAAAGTGGAAAGTTCAATAGGAAAGTTTTGAATAATTTTAAAGGCTACCTCACGCTTTAGTAATACCAGGGATTATGAAAAATTTCCGACGCGTAGGCAATGCGGATTTTCTTTGAATTGCAGGATAAGTAATTAACCTATGAATAACATTCTTCACTGAGAAGGTAAAGACTTTCTACATAAATTACTTTTTTATAAGAATTGGCTTACATAAAAGTTTTTTATGTTTCGAGACTTCGGATCAGCAATTTAAATCGATAAATCGATAAAGAGCTTTAATTTCATGATCTCCCGACTATGACGTAAACAGACTGTACCAGCAGGTTCTTCTGTAGTCGGTAGCCAGTTGTTGGGCTGCAACAAAAACTTCTGTAATTGCTTAACGATTGGCTGTTTCTGACTAACGCGTAATGTGTAAATATTTTACTGTTTTTCTATTGCTACGTAATTCCAGTTTCGCTGTGTTATGCTTAAGGCTGTGTTAGCCTGCATATTGCCCTCATATTGCATGTGTAGTTTCTTAAATACCTGCCCAGTAAGAATACCACATCCAATATTTTTTATTTTCTTTTTAATCTTTCAGATTTTATATTCTTAATCTCGATTGGTCGCTTGTTTATTTGTTTACTTTTTCAATTATAATTCGTGAAAAACACACTTTTTTAAAGTTGTTCTGCCAAATTTTGATTTCATTAAATGTCAGTACACGTAAAGCGTTTTTTATAAAAGCTTTAAATTACGTACACATATAGCAAAAAACTATCTTTGATAAAACATAATATACGATATCAAATTAATTTATTCAGTTTTGTTGAAAATGTCGAATATTAAAGAAACTTGTTCTTATCCGTGGTCTAAACATTGTTATTAGAGGAAACATGTTTCAGTGTGAAGTGATAAAGTGTTAAATGTTAACGTGATAAACGTTAATTAAATTATTTTTTTAACATGTAATATGTTATTGCAACGATATTTGAATATACATCGCATATTTTTTTGTTACAAATTTATTGATTTAGAAAATTGCATGTTTATTCCATTTACCTAAGACGATTTAAATAGCGAGTTTTTGTAATATTGCGCATAATTCAAAATCAAATTAAAAACAATTGAGGGAATCGTTTTTATTTTTATGTTTTCTTTTATTTTATGTGTCTTCTTTTGCAAAATTTAAAGCAATTTAAAACATAAAGATATCATAATTTTTGTTCCTTTTGCTTCAAACTAATCTTACATTGTGGATTTTAATAATAATCTTTAATATGTTAAAAATAATCCCGCATTCAAAAGAAAAAAAGGTTTTATTGATGATTATATTGTTTTAGTTTGCCATGCGCACCAATCGTTAAACTAATGAGTTTTGGATCTTTAACCCCGAAGCAATAACAAAGGATAACTACATTTATTATCCGTAAGCAATACAAAACTTAATAATTACAAAAAGTCATTTGAAGTGTTTACTCTTTTGTATACTTTTAACACCAGAACTAATACATTAATTAGAATATGTTATACAATATCCAATTCGTTAGGTAAAATTGAAGGAAAATTGTTATTTTACTGCAGAGGTGTAAATAATTTTTGACTTGTTAAATATTAAGGAAATTTTCTTAATGGATAAATTGAAAAACCAACTGATTAAATTTTGTTCAAAACCATTAGAAATAAAGCAATTTGTTTAATTTTATTATTTCTAAAATTATTATCTCTTATTATATTTTTATTTGTAATATTTTTCTCATATTTTATCTAAAAGAGGCAAATTTCTGGATAAAGAATTTAATAATATAATTATATAAATTTCGGAAAAAAACTTGTGCTTTAAAAACATTTCAGAAATATTCTTTTTCAAATTTTTAAAAAAAAAAAAAATAATTATATATGAATGCTGTTGAACGAATATGAAAACTACAAACACAAAACTTTTTGTGTTTTATATCATAAAAGTACGCGATTAATTAAAAAAATGTGAATTTTACTTTGCTAAATGTTTGTTAAAGCATTGATTTCAAAATTTATAAAAGTAGAATTCGTGAAAGTTGGAATTTTCTGCTATTCTTTCTGAATAGGGAAGACGAGAACATCCTAAACAGAAGTATGTTCCTCGACATATCCAATTTAATCGATTACTTTTTAGGCGGGTAGAGGATCGAAATAGTTCCTAAAAGCAGCGCAGAAATCTTATGCAGACAGGAATGCAAAGGTATCGTAGAACTTGTTTTGATACCTTCGTACGGAAAAAGAACTTCGAAGATCAAAGTTCAAACAATCCTTAGCTTGCTATGGTAAGAATTTCTTTGACGCAATTCGATTTTTTCCCGATGGAATTTCGTGCGTCACAGCAAATAATTAATGGCCTCTGGAGTGAGGCGAAGAACCTCTACGTTCTGAAATAATTATGAAGCTTAAAGACTGGTTCCGGCCTCTACAATGATTTTCCTGAAAAAAACCAGTTAGTCTGTTGAGTGGAAGAACACCTTACAGCGTACTAAACGTGAGTCACTGACTTACTAAACGCCGGCCCTGGGCATTTCCTTAAAAACTTTTCTCTAAGGTCTTTTGACTTTATTAAAGCGGTTGAAATGTAAATATCAGTCAACAGGTGATCACCGAATTTCGCAAAAAAAGACGTCATGTATTAATAAAAACGAGTTTTGAAAGCCATTCCGAAGTGCCCCTGACATCGTCCCTCTCCTTTGTCACTAGTCTTCTCCGCATGGAATTGAGGTCAATGGAGCTAGTCGCGTAGCGCGATCGCGATCTGAATTTTTACTTACTCGCGTCGCGACTGCCCGTCGAATGGAGCGTGCCATTATTTAAGCTATTTTTTCGCGTTGAAGATTTTTATTAAAAGCTCTTACTTCACTTTATAGATATGGTCTGCTGGGCGCATCGGGCTGTGGCAAAACGACCTTGCTTTCCTGCATTGTCGGTCGACGAAGACTGGACTCGGGCGAGATATGGGTCCTTGGCGGAAAACCCGGCACAAAAGGATCTGGAGTTCCAGGTAACCGGGTCGGGTATATGCCACAAGAAATCGCCCTGTATGGGGAGTTTTCCATCAAGGAAACAATGATGTACTTTGGATGGATCTTTGGTATGAAATCGTCCGAAATAAACGAGCGACTACAATTTTTATTGAGTTTCTTGGATCTGCCGTCTCAAAATAGACTTGTAAAAAATCTCAGGTAAGTGATAACCTTGTGATAAAACTTGTCGAGTGAGTTTATGAAGTTTACCTGTTTGAATTATTAAAGTGGAGGACAGCAGAGAAGGGTATCATTTGCGGTAGCGCTAATGCATGATCCCGAACTGCTCATTCTCGATGAGCCGACTGTAGGCGTTGATCCCTTGCTACGTCAGAGCATATGGAATCACCTCATTCACATTACAAAGGCCGGACAAAAGACAGTGATTATCACGACCCATTACATCGAGGAAGCTCGGCAAGCACATGCGGTGAGTAGCAATCGCCACGTTTTCCCACATTTTTCCACCGAACTAAACACCTGATTTCATATATTATTTAAGTTTTACATACATGGTCATTTCTAAAACTCTATTTGGCCATTATGTGGGATCATTAAACATCTAATCATCTTATTAAGGAAAAAAAAATTGCCCTTCGTATTTGGTGCGGTATTTTAAAACATAATTCTGAATTTTCGTATAAAAAATGAAAAAAATTGAGACCTTTGACGTGGTCCAGCTTACTGGCTGTATCAGACCAAACAACCTGATTGACTTTAATAAATAAAAGGGTCGATGACTCGTCTCAGTCGCACGAGTTACGCGCGACAATTTTAAAATGTGTTAACATTCCTTTTTATCGAAAAGAACTAAATCTACAATTTTTGTGTTTAATTTCTAATTTCGACGAAGTTTTTATATTAATAATAATTTTTCTTTTAAATGACGGAGAAAAGGACAATTAATCTCTCAACATATTTATCAAATTTTATTTATTTTGAATTAAAATTGATTTTAAAATATAGAATTCAAATAAGAACTCCAGCGTGTTTTTTTTGCTATAAATATATGCAAATTATGAGTTTCTAAAATTTGTAATGTAAAGTCTTTTCATTTTGAAATTGCGAAATTTAGAATTTATTATATTGCATGAACTTTGTGATTTAAAATATGAAGGAATCATAATTAAATTTATTCTTGGATATAAATATTTAATAATATTTTCTATATTATATATAAGCTTCCAAATAAAAATTATTTAAATAAAATTTACAAAGTGCAGGAAATTAAAAGCTTTGTTAACATTTTTTTGAAAAGGTTCATAATCATCAACACTGGTCTACCTCGCATCAGACCAGCTTTGTTCAGACTTAATTCCGTACGATAATTAGGGAGACTAGAAATGAATAATATGGTCGTTTTTCGAATGATTCCTCTATGTGGCGGCCATTCATTGAACCTGTTTTGATATAGAGAGAACCTTTAAGTAAATTTAAATAAAATTACTCGCATGAATGTGTTTCATATCAAATTCAGTTTTCGGGTGATATAATGCAAAACGTTCATATGTTCACATACATCTTTGTATTTCATATTTTCTTTGAGCTTTCGAATGGTAATTAAGTTAAGTTTCACCAAAATAGGACTATGTGCAATAAACAGTACGTAGTTGTTAACAAAAAAAGGAAAGGCGAATTTGTATTGGGGATTTCTGTTTTCGTCTACAGATTTTCAGATCCTATTTAATAGAGGTTAGTATTTTCAAGGAGTATTTAGACAATTTAATAATTCAATATTTTGTTCAATGGTGCCCAATAGAGTGCGTTTGAGCCTAAAGAAAATACACTATAAATAGAAGTGCAAGATTAATGGTATTTAACTCATACTTTTAAAGGCCTTTTGCAACTATTCAGAACGAACTAATTGCATCTGATTATGACTCATTTATCAACATCTGAAATTATTGTGGATAATAACAAGTTATTAGAAAAGCATTAACATTACTCACGTTGTCATTAATTGCAGGGAGTTACTACTACTCCTATCTGAACTTAGGACTTCAGAATCACATTTCTACAAGGTTTTGTCTAATGTTAGGTGCAATTTTTCTACTTTATATATCTCTCCGATATTGCAGTATTGAGATTTTTCTTTTTTGTTATTTAATTAAACCTAATTTGAAATAGCGTGTCACATTTCACAACAAAACCACAATAATTCTTTCATTCAGGATTATTTCTTATGTTTATATTCTTTATTTAAAGATCGAATGAATTTGTTATTTAAAATAATGTTTTTTTTGAAAAATAATAAAACTGTAGACATTGGTGAAGATATGATAAACATACGCATACGTACGTGTTATTGTATTTTTTCTTGTTGGTTTTTGTAAATCGACTTTTTCGTTTTTGACCGAATGTTGGTGCTATGACAGACCACAGACACAAAAGCCGGGTAAAAAGTGGTTAATAATTATAACGACATATTACAATTTTACATCTAGGAAGCATGCGGTGAGTGAGGTTGCAAAATGTTTTCTTACTTCTTCCCTTCCATTCCTCGACGACGACGCGACGTTGCGATTGGTGGCGACTTCTTGGAGATGTTTTGAAACAAGTTGCCGACGCACGCATAGTAATCAGAGTCTGCTGCAATCGGCCGCCCACCGACGTCCGCGGGTCGACGAAATGAGATTGCGTTTTTGATTGCTGTCGACGCAAGTGATACACAGACCGCTGGAATTCCGATAAGTGGCCTGCGATTGCACCGCGTGATGACATAATAAAAGGTGGGCACTGGATAGTGGACGTCGGGCAGGCGTCCCGATGACCACATGCACTTGCACGGGTTGCTGGCTACGCAGTGCCTTCTTAAGTGCATGTGCGTTTTTGAGAACGATCCACAGTGATTGGATAAACACCTTCCTTATGAGAACGCCGAGCTTATCGAGTGCAATTGCAAAATAACAATTTACATTTACTTAGCCACGCGCTAGTTCAATCTAACTTACGTAAAATCGCCGCAGATTTCCTCTAGCTCAAATCAAGCCAGTAAATGTTCTTCGAAAAGCAACTCTCAGATGATCTGTTGCCTACGTCCTTCAAAGTTATTTTCCAACTCCATAATTGCCTAGGCGTTGTTGCTTTGATGTACTGGGAAGCTTTCCCGAATTACAAATGGCCACTGCTACTACAGTAAGTGAAATTCATCAATGCAATCAGCCAGTAAAAGGTGAAATAAACTATTTTGTATAGTCGGCTAAATCATCTTGTTTAATTTCCTGTTTAATTTGAGAAAACAAAAATAAATCCATGCGACCTTGACCAAGTGGTTGATCTGCTGTAATAAACTTTGAAGGTGTGTATAGGTCGGTATTCTCCCCCAAGGATGTTATTTACACGAAGTTTTAAAAATGTTGGAGTGTCTACCTCCTTTGAAGCGAAATAGCTCCACGTTGAACGTTTTCAACGTTTTGCGTTTGATATGTTTTTTTTCTCGGTTTCATGTAAAATATTTCAAGGTAACACAAGGTGTTTTCAATTTAATAAGCAGTCAATAGTTTGAACATTTGCACCATATTATCATAATTAAATATCTTGATATGGGAATAATTTACAAAAAATTTCAGACAAAAGTGTTGATTAATTATAAAATAAGGGGAAAAGATTGTGTACTATTATTTTATTCTTCGTGATGGATGCTTTCAAGAGCACTCAAAGGTCGTCTGTAGAGAAATGAATTAAATACTGAAAAAAACTTGATGACTAGGTATATACGATCGCAAACGATAATATTTAGAAATAATTGTGCACAAAACAGGATTGATTAACGTTACTGGATTTAATAATCCTGAAGTAATTGCAATTTTATAGAAATTATTCCAGAAATTTCTACTTAGGGAATAATGTGCTGAAATATATTAGAAGGAATTCATTGAATGCGAATTTTTGAATCTAAATCACATCTTTTGCTTTTATTCTCGCATTTTCGAAGAAAAATTACTGATTGAAAAAAATTCGTAGATGTACAGTACATGGTTGAAATATATAAGTAGACCAGAATATTATGTAACTGTGGTCTCGCTATGTTGCCTGAATTGTATATTTAGTATAGTTCAATGAATGGAAAAAAACGGAGTTCGCAATTTCAATTAATTTTGTTTTACTTAATTAGATCGGTCTGATGAGATCGGGGCACTTGCTTGCTGAGGAGTCTCCGTCAGTGCTTTTATCGATGTACAGGTGCCAAACCTTGGAAGAGGTATTTCTTAAGCTCTCACGAAAGCAAGGACAGACGGCAAAAGGTGCTCCCGAACTCAATTTTAGGTAAACATACCTTTTTACAGCATAAAGCATATGTTTTATGTTTAAGATTTAAATTGATTTTTCTTATAGTAATAACATTTCTTTAAACGCTTTGGCTTTCGGCAATAAAAAAGATAAGCCAGTGTACGTTAGTCAGGAAAGCGGAGTTGTCGGTTTGAATTTCCATCAAAGCAAAGAGATCCTTATAAGCGAAGCAAATGGATCTGCCATTACGGTTGGTGAATTGATTCACAATATACGAATTTTGTAAATATTATACACATTGCAGCTTAATCAAGATAATCATGACGCGGGTCCTTCTGGAAGTAATTGCCAGGAAGATTGCTCCGACTGCGCAGCAGATTTTTTTGGAGTGAGTCTAATTTACATTATTTTTGTTATTAATTTTTTAAAATATTAATTTGTATTTATTATTTTTAATATTTCTAGGGGACCTCACGAGGTAAAATAAGAGCGCTACTTCAAAAGAATTTCTTGCGAATGTGGCGGAATGTTGGTGTAATGCTTTTCATATTTGCATTGCCTGTGATGCAGGTCATCCTCTTCTGCTTAGCCATAGGTCGAGATCCGACTGGTCTAAATATGGCGATTGTAAATCACGAAATGAACGGAACTGTAAGTAGATGTCCAGATAGAAAAAGTTCCATATTAATAGATGTCTTAATTTTGAGTAGGAGTGCACATGGGTACCTGGATGTCATTTTACCAGTTTAGGCTGTCGATACCTGAACCATTTTAACAATAGTGTAATAAAAACGTATTACGACTCTGTAGATCAAGCCGTAGAAAAAGTTAGAAAAGGCGAAGCATGGGGTGTCGTGTATATTACTGAAAATTTTACGGACGCCTTTGTGGCTAGAATTGTCTTAGGTAACCCTATTTTATCAATAATGTTTTAATTATAGTCATTATTAATTATCACTTAAGGCCGGGACGCTGATGTTGAAACACTGGAACAGTCAGAAATCCGAGTTTGGTTGGACATGTCCAATCAGCAGATAGGAGTAATGTTGAATAGAGATCTGCAACTTGGTTATAGGGACTTCGCAAAGAACCTTCTGGGCGAATGTGGGTACAACGAAAAACTTGGTGATGTCCCGATTCAGTTTGAGGAGCCGATCTATGGAACCGAGAACCCATCTTTCACCGACTTCGTGGCACCGGGTGTTATTCTAACGTAAGATCCAAAACAATTTCTTCACTGTTTGTATATTTCAACTTCCGCTACTTTCAGAATTGTGTTTTTCCTGGCCGTGGCTTTGACCTCATCTGCATTGATTATTGAAAGGACTGAGGTGAGCGCTGAATTTCCTCAAAATAAAGAAATTCTTAAGCGAGTGCGTTGAAAATTTCCAGGGTATGCTGGATCGATCATGGGTCGCGGGAGTAACACCCGGTGAAATATTATTCTCCCATGTAATTACCCAGTTTATTGTGATGTGCGGCCAAACCGCGCTTGTGTTGATCTTCATGCTTGTCGTCTTTGGAGTTACAAACAACGGTGATCTTTTCTTAGTAATATTATTGACCTTATTGCAAGGAATGTGTGGCATGTGCTTTGGATTCGTGATATCATCAGTCTGTGAACTAGAAAGAAACGCAATCCAACTTGCTTTGGGGTCATTCTATCCAACCCTTTTACTCTCCGGGGTCATCTGGCCCATTGAAGGAATGCCGGTCGTTCTTAGGTAAGAAATTTTTGTTAGATTTACATGTTTAGGGTTAACTCTAACGGTTAAGCTCTCTAAACAAAAGACTTCAATTGTTAAGCGTGAAACTTTATCATATTGTAAGGAATTCTTTGTTTCAATTTTAACTTATGGAATTAAATTTGTTTTATTAGGTACATAGCAACAGTGCTACCACTTACACTGGCGACAACATCTCTACGGGCTATTCTTACGAGAGGCTGGCAGCTCATTGAGACGGATGTCTATTACGGCTTTTTGGCGACACTCGCCTGGATCGTCCTCTTTTTAGTGATATCGCTACTAGTTCTAAGGTCGAAACGAGGATAGGGAAGGAGTTAGTCGCTAGCTTAATTAGTTGGTTCATAATAAACAAATTGTTTTTTAAGGCTCTGTTACTTTCCGGAAAGAAAAGATTTGTTTTCGGGTCTCTTACGTTCTCTTGGTGATCTGTGTTCTTCTTAGTACTCGGACCTAGGCCTTCGTGTATAAATATTTATTTAATTCTTTAGTTACCATAATCTCCATGGGTAAGAGAACCATTCGCGTTGTAAATAGTCTGCCCCGTATTTCCGTCCAAGACATCTTCATCGATTCTTTAGATCTTAGGTTTCTTTTAGCATGATTCGCGCGAGATATATATATTTTTTAATTAGATTGCGTTTTTAATTTTTATCAATATTTGTGTGTGGACTGTGATGAATTCTGCTCTAATGTTTATTAAGCTAAAGCTTAGAGGTATTACTGCTAAAGTAAACACAAACAATGATTTTTTTTACTGTAGTGCTTGTGAAGGGTAAACTGTTCCATTAATAATGAGCCCCAGATTGAGCTGGACACAAAATAATTAAAGTCAATGCGATTTTTTATTCAGATAAAGAATGGCAAAAAATACTTCTGTTTGAATATTGTGTAATGTTTAGGTATTTGTATGTGAATTAAAAAGATCAAAAAACATACACTCTGTGTTTTATTTCTTCTAGGGTCCTATTCGGAAACTTTGTTGTGTATTAAAACGAAAAAGCAGGTCGGTTTGTATTTATTAAATAAATAATTGGTAGGCAACCAGCAAATTAAGAGTGGTTCTAAGTTGTATTTCATAAGCAGTTTATATTTAATTAGACTTTCTAGTGCCTAGTGTACAGTCAAATGAACAAATGAAAATTAATATCTCACGATCGGGATGGACATGGTAAACAAACAGGGAGAATTCCAGCATAATCTGCTGCAAGTCTGCTCGTAAACAGTTTTCTCGGACATATGATCTCTGAAAGAAAGATTTAAGCGAGAAATCTGAGGAAACGGCGATGTATTTTCAAAATTCTTAGAAAACCATTGGGCCGAATTTCTAAAAGCACCACTTCGGAACTATCTTTTTTCAAAAAAATAAAAATAATAAGTAGTGATCTCGTTTATTGAAATTGGTTAAAAGTACTATAAATTAATGCATTTCTCAGGACGAGGTCCAAATATTCAGTTTTGGGCTTCTTTTATCCAAGGTCTTTTCATATTCGGTAAAGCATACACAAAAAGCCCTTGGTTCATTAGAGCACTTTAAGAGGCTAGAGAGCCGGCTGAAGATAGCGCTTCTCCAGTGCATCTGAGTCCGATGTCTCAGATTTACTCACCACGGCGCCCAATTAGTCCACACAAGAAAGCGTCTTATCGGCGGTTATGGAAGTCGCTGTGGACCGTGGGTCGATGCAACACGTAGGGGGTTCACAGAAGTGGTTGCGGCATCGACTGACAACTGGTTCCTGACAGCTGACGTTTGTTTACGTTCCTTCACTCCCGTAAGTGTCAAATCCGCGCAAGGAGTTCAAAGTGCTGTGCTATTTAAATCGCTTTGTGATTTCGAGAACCATTTGACTAGGAGCATGTCGTTTTAACTGCAGCGGAGGCCGCCAAGAAAAATGGAGCGACTGGCGACGGCGAGCAACTTCACCAAGACGGTGGAGTTGCTTCGGAATACCGAATGCAGGTGGGTGTGCGATTGCCTCATCGATGGTGGCTTTCTTTGGCTGCGGGTCCACAGATTGCTTCCGCACGGCAGGTCCGCGTAATTGGCGCGTAAATAATAAAATTCGCGATTTCCTTGCAGTCAGAAGGAAAAGCTTAATTACTTCCACCAGATCTCCGAGTGCATGATATCGCCATCTATAACCTCGCACGTGAACTTCGCGAAGCACTCGGCGACGGCCATTGGCGTGCTGCTGCTTTTCACGGAGGACCTCGATTCGGTTGTGCGGATGAACGCCGAGGAGAACCTGAACCGGATCCTAAGGTCGCTGGAGCCTACGCGCCTCAGTCGGATCCTGCTGGACTTGTACGGCGAGATCAGGAAGAACGGGAACGAGAAGTAGGTTGTGCTTGCCGTTTGCTCAAGTCCTGAAACTGTTCCCCTAGGTCCCTACGCATCTGCCTGAACCTCTTCTCGCACTACTGCCCGCGGATCAAGGAGAAGAACGTGAAGTGGTACGCACTGAAGCTGCTGCCGTGCCTTCAGGCTATCGCGGGCCGCCGGGAGACGCTGCTGACGGAAACACTATGCGAGTTCGTGCGCGCCTTCAGTCGGAACCTGCAGATTTGCCTCAACGACAACGAAACGGCCAAGCTCATCGAGGTGAGTTCGTGTGTTGTTTTCTGTGCTAGAGGTGAGTTTAAGCGTAAGTGTGGAAGTGTTGCCGTAGGGCTGCATTCTTGCTGCATTGTTGCTGCTCTCGGAAAACGAGAAATTTTATTTTCTCCCCTGTTTTTTATAATAATTATTTTTTTCATTGTTTATCATCATTTATTTTATTTTCTTTTTAAATTTTGGTCTTATATCTTCATAAATGTTTTGTATCATTAAATACGTAGAAGAAACAGTTGGACAGGGGACACATTTTAGCATTTTATGTTAAAAAAGTGCTCGATATTTTTTATTATTTTATTTTGTAATATAAAGTTTTAATCATGCTCATACATGTTGACCATGACGGCGGTAAGTAGACCTAAAAATTTGAACTAGAGAATTCCTTGAATTATATGAAATTGTCTTGCCCGGAAAAATGGCGGTCATCAGAAGTTAATAGTTTGGTCTTCGGTAAAAGAATTGCTAGTTCTTTGTTAATAGAAAAGAATTCAAGAAGATATTTTGTCAGAAAATTATTTTTCGTTGTATTTACATTTAAGAAAAAAATAACTATAATAAATCTACTTAAAAATAACCCAAAACAAACGAACCTACTAAAAAGTGTATAAGTAAACTACTTGTATAAAAGTACAAAATGTTTCTTTATTTCCGTGCCAAGAAAACAAATGCAGAAAAAACTCAAAAAATTAGGAGTTTTTGTAATTTTATTATTTTATTAAATCCTGAGAGAGGTGATCATTTGATAAAATAATTCTTTATCAACGGAAACAGGTAAGTATGTAAAATTCTGAAATTGAGAATTTGGTTAAAGATTAATCACAAGATTCAATAAATTAATTAGTGTAAAATTTTATTTATGATTTCAAATTACTCTTTTTTATAAGTTGTATAAATATTTTTAGAACAATAGAGCTATCTAGATTAAAATCTAGATAATTTAATTTAATAAATTGGAAACGTAGTTCACGTGGACATATAAATTTTAAACTATAGCCATAAAAGAACTCGATGGAAACCAGAGAAATTGATATTGCATATTTATCAGAATTTTTTTGAAATAATCGCTTATGAAGATAAATTTTGCTTCTAGTGGAATACGGAAGTGAGTTTGATGTCTTTATACTAAATTAAGTTCCTAAGCATAGAATATTTGGATAATTTCTTGTAATGTTTTGTTTTTCAATTGTCGAAATAGTTAACAAAATCTCATAATTCAGCAAAATATTATTTTCTGGTGAAATTTTACATGGACACTTGTTGAGTCATTTTTTTTGGGAGTAATTTCCAAAAATGATCCTAAGTTAGACATTGGGATAGGATAACAATACTCTCTTAGTGCAAATACGTTATCCGTGGAACTTCTCTGGAATACGAAAATTATATGAATTTTTATCTTTTGAAACTAAATTGTTAATTTAATTTTAGGAACAGATATTCGACTTAAATGAAATTTTTTCCCGCAGGTATTCCTAAGTCAAATAACGACAGATTGCGCAGTGAAAAGGCGATGTTCCTCAAAAAACTGTCTGAATCTCATCGAGAACTCGCGAAACAAAGGCGCAATGGCTAAATACGGGCTCACTAAGGCCTTAGGTAAGATCTTCACTACCGGATTTCTACCTAAATCCGGTGGTTTTGACAGAGATTCCATCCAAAATTCATTGAATTGGTTTTCTGCACTATCAAGCGAATGGTATTGTGGATGTATTTGTCCACGGCTAGAAAAGGTTTCTATTGCCAATATAAGATTTTCCGTATTCGGGAAGAAAATGAATTTACCAAGCACAAACATAAACACAGAGCTGCGGTGGTATAACGATTTCTTTATATTCTTTCAGAGTTCATAATAAAAGACCAAAATACAAACACCGTTTTGGGAGTACTCGGGTTCCTTCGGCTTCTTCTACCCGTCATCATAGCTATGGAGGATATTTGTGACTGCAAGCAAATAGTTGAAATTTACGATGTTTGCTTGTATTTGCTCAGTAATCAAAACCATTCCATTATAAATGCCTCACTTGAGGTTATCAATTCAATGCTCAGTCGGCGAAACGAAGCTCTCACGGAGCTGCTTACCAGCCATCGGCTGCACCATCGTGAGTTCCTTAAAAAAAGGAAATCATTAAAAAATCAAATATTTCAGTTGAAAAATTCCGAGACGACGTGCGGTGAATCGGCACTGCAGGCGGGAGCAGTATCATCCGGAGGGGCGGCGGCTCCTTCCACATTGAATAAACATCAGCCATCAAGAAAATCAACTTCGGAAACTGTTAAGGACGGATTCAAATCAGAGTCTGAACCAACGGGAAAGGGGGGTAACCTGGAGGACAGGAGTGCTAGGATGCGATTTGCAGCCAGCGACTCGGAAGAGCCGAGTGAATGCAATAATTTTCTTCCAGAGAAAAACACAGACGACGCTGTCGTCGCACAGCCTGCACAGGGCCGCTCCAGGGAGGATGGTAATGGCGACGATGCCGACACCATTCGGGCATGCGACATCGAAAACGTTGAGCACACTAAGCAATTCGATTCGATATTAAAGGCAAATGAACCGCAGGATGATGCCCATTTGGCCGTGGAGCAACCCGACGATAAACTGCAGGTCCTTAGTGATATCGACAATGAATCATTCAATAGCATGGATTTTGACTCGGAAATTACCTTCGGGGAGAAGGATAACAAAGTTGTCACCAAGGGCGAGCGGGAGGCCGAGATCAAGTCCCAGAGGTCCACCGACTCCATTGGGTCGTTTATCAACAGTTTGATTTCCCACTCGAATGCAGGTAAGTTCGTCACTCAGTTCTTACGAATTCGGAACTCGACGCTAGCACAGGTCTATATTTATGGACGTGTGGTAATTTGAATTTGATATTCAAATGTGATTCCTGAATGTCTATCTCTGTCCACTGTTCGCTGTCGGATTCGGATTTTTTCTCAGGCTCCGAGAATAACGAATTTATTGGCTTGAATGATATAGCAAGAATATATCTGTAAGATCTGAGCATTCAAAAAGTCCTATTTAGCAAAACTTTAAATATAAACTGACAAAAATATAAAGTGATTTATTATGTCTATTCGACAGTGCAAAAATTTAATTAAATTCGTCAATAATACTAAAACGCATATAAAGAACCTTAAAAAACGAGAAACACAATTGTCTAATTTCCTTATATTAAGTTTTCTTTTTCATCCTCTGTTGCTTTTATATTGGTTTTTTTGGTTTTTAAATAAAGAGAAACCGACACAGCTTTTAATTAATACTTTTAAAGATATCTTTTAAAGTAACAAACAACAAACGAAAATAAAAATTTAATATTTAATCAGATGTAGTTAAAAACAAGAATATAACGAAGAGCATAATAGTATTTTAATAGTATATAATAGTGTACTATAAATTTGCCGAATTACAACTACAAATGACTTCAAACTAGTCGGAAAAATTTTCTTACTGAAGAATTCCAAAAGAAATGTGAACTAAAAGAGATTTATGCTTTATTAGCTTATTCGAATTAAACCTTTTTAAATCGTAGAGAGCATGACAAAACTGTTTCGCCCTTCATCAAAAATATCGGGAGTCACAACAAATTCAAGTGTCCCCAGCACCCCGAAAATGAAACTTCCCACAGACGAAAAGTCGAGATCTAGCGTCCATTGTTCACAACAACAATCATCAGGATTGGCGGCAATTGGAGCAGTGTCTAATCCAGCAACAGCATCGCAGGGGGCTGAAACATTGACTGTCGAGGACGACACGATATCCCTTGAGTCCATGAATAGTCATATATCTCTGGTAAGTCACGTCTCGCTCCGCAGTAGCACCCAGGATCTACTGAGGAACGAGCAGGATTTAGTGTCCGTGCAGAACAATGATTATGAGCTTGAAAAAAATATTGCAACCCCTGGAGAATCTGCTCCTGACGACACTGCTCCTTCCGCTAAGATCGCAAATGCAATTTTGTTAGAGAAGAGCGTGACCGAGGACGAGGGCAAGACAAAGAAAAATCTTATCGGCGGGGATGGTTACTTTAATGAAAAAGACAAGACGTCGGTGTTGACGGAAGACTGCTGGCCGGAACTGAGTGTCGGAACGATTTATGATCAACCCATCATTTGCTACACCGCGAGAGTTATTGCATCGAAATTTCTACTGACTGGCGTGACCGGGAAAACCATTCCTGACGAGGTAGTACGCGTTTCCATAAAGAACTTGTCGCTGCATGTGATTGCTAATTGCGTCAGATTGAGGCCGGATATCCTGGGATGTTCGTTAGAGGTGGACAGTTTAGGATCCACCCATGGTCTGGACGATGCACACATTGAGGTCAGCGAGAATAGTAGCAACGAGCTCAGCGAGGAATTTGCAGTGCCCGATGAAAGAGAAAGCGACGACGATCGCAGCCAGCTCCGGAAATCACCTAACAAGGAGATTTCTGAGACAGTACAGCCTCCGGAAGACAGTTTACTTGAGATAAAGGACGACCACTTTGGGGAGAGCAACACTATGCTTCTTTTCAATTCACCCCTCAGTAAAAGCGCTGATCCGGTCATGGTCAAAGAAATAAAATCAGTGATCAGTGGTGGTAGAGAACCCAAACAGGCCGACTGCACAAATCTCAATGCCCAACTCGAAAAAATTTTGTGTAAATCGGAAGTAATTGAATCGAAGTGGGGTTCGAAGGAGGACAAGGAGCACCATTTGCCAGCACGGCTTGCTGACCTATCCCCAAACCCATTAGTGAATACGGCACCACAACATCGCCCACCTTCGGAAAAATCCAATACGACTGATTTAGTTCGGGTTGGATTACACCAACAAAAGCAATTTATGTACGATACCCTGCTATTTTACGATCATCCCGATCCAATTTTACGGGGAGGCGTGCAAATTATTGTTGGGAACTTCATCGGTGCAACAACTTTGATGACCCACACCGGTGATGCCCAATGGACGACAGTCGACTCATTGGATTTTAATCGACTCCTAGCGATACTAACAAAGGTAACTAACGATATACAGATTTATTATAGTATGTAATAGCATTGCGGCAATCCAGTTTCCTATCCCGTGCCTGAGCATCCCATTGGTCCTATAATTTAAAATAGAAGGGTATCTCTGTGTTCTGCGTTTAGATAATTTCAAATTGTTTTAGAAGCAGTTAGAAGGAATTTATTATGAAAAATGGGACTTCCGGCCCACGATGCATCATTCATCACTGCCAAGAATTATGGCAATCCAGAAATATTCATCAATTTTACAGCCTCGGTATAGACATTGCCGCGGATGAAATTCCAAATCAAATGAATTGGAATAAACTATTTTCCGTGATGCCTGCTGATTGCTACAGCTAGTCGGTGGATGTTTTCGGCTTTATGGCCGTCTACCCGCGAACTAGATGGATTCAATGTTGAGCCTCTATCGCTTTTTATCGATTTGATTTAGAGACGTATAGTGTTGGAAGTTTTCATTGGGCCTTCAAAACACTGATTTATAGGTATTTGAATTTCTGTCTTTTAAGAAATTTTTAATTGGATGAATTTGTAATTATAATTCATTTAATTATATCTTGGCCTATTATCTTGATGCTGAGGACTTGATATGTACTTCGAAGCTTGAATTTTTCATTTTATGTTCAAAAGTATCAAACCGTTTTTGGCAAATGAGGTATTAATAGCTCTGTCTTGATAAAGTTGGTAATGACAGTCGTAATACGCTAAATTATTATATAAGAATTTTTTTCTCGTCGAACAAAGTCATAAAAATTAAAAGATAAAATCAATGGCATATAAAATATAAAGACATATAGGGAAGAATTATTTGATTGTATTTTTAGTTTTAATGAGTTCATGCTTGTGATCTAAAAAATTTGTCTGTAGAACATTTTTTATTATGGATTGGATTTATTACACTTTTACTACTTTTTCTCATACATGCTTCTAGAAAGTATCGTGGAATACATACGGGTATTAATTTAATTAAATTTATGGGAATACTGAAGTATGAAGGAAAAAGAGCTAAATCTACACCAGGTAAACTCCTACATAGTTCCCATCAAAAGAAGGATATTAAAAAAATTGATGAAATTGCGCTGAAACTAATGTAGACATTTTATCGGGGCTTTAGCCTTCAAGGGAATTTTTGAAATATCCGTTTCACTTTTCCAACAAACTAGCCTCGAGTCAGGGTTTTAAAAGGTTTATCTCAAAATTGGTCTGAGCCAGGAAACAATGCGAAATTCTTGATGTCGTTACATTTGTTCCGGGACTGCATGAAAGGACGGGAAAAATATTACCAACTCCCACGATGATGATGGGATAGCTGCTGGTGCTTTTCGTAAATATGTTCTGTGGTCTCCAGTTTAGAAGAGTGGGAATTTCAGAGTTGAGTTCAGAAAAAGGTTTTCAAGTTTCCATATTTCCCTTAAGTGAAAGTCGTTATTCCACCATATGTAGCTGGAATATGTCCGCAAACATTTTACGTGTTTTATTTGTAATTCAGGGCCTTCGGGACGAGATTCACACCGTTGTTATTCAAGCGTTGACCTGTTTTGATAAAGTTTTTCCACTCTTGATGTCGTACTATTTTACCCGGTTGGATCTAAGGCGTAAAATTCTTGATAATGATGAAAAAGATGAAGAGGAGCATCTGGTTAAACTTATTTTGCGTGGTGATATGAAATTGGATTACAAAATTCTCTCACCGAAATTTTTATTGAATCAACTTCGGCTGTGCTATCACAACAAGTACTGGCTGGTGCAGAACAAGTACGCCGAGGTGATTTCCAATTTGAGCTTTGAGTCTATCCGGGACTTGTACGGGAACGACATCGCCTGCAGCTATGAGGTAAGTTGCGAAAAGTTTGAACTTATTACAGAGTTGATGAAAAACGGGATGCAGTGCGAATCTTGAATGAATAATTTTCTACATCTCCTAGAATATGTTCCTTGAGGAACTTTCGCAACTTCTTGGCGACGAAGATTTTCGCGTGAGGGAAAATACCGCCGAGTGTCTATGTCGATATATCCAGAGAGCACAACCAGAAGTTGCAGACGTTGAAAGTCACCGATTTAATTTGAACTTGCTCCGCGAATTTTTCGATCATCGAATTTTTCAAGGAATGTCGAAATCACTTCGCAGTTTTTTCAACGATCCGATTTTACCATCAAGGCAGGTGGAACGAAGACTTTCGAAAGTTCTTTACCTGTCGACTAATAGGCTAATGGAATTGCACGAAAAGAATCTGCAGGTATGCAATTTTCATCACTTTAGTTTGCTTTGCAATCTACTTAATGTCGCGGAGTGATATTTATTTTTGTTTAATTAAAGCTGGGTTTGATTAACGCTATAAAAGTTCTTACGGCGAAATTCAATCCGGTAGACTACTATACGACGTGGAGTGAATTTAATTTAGCTAAAGTTTGCCTTAAGTTCGCCTTCCAGAATCAAAATACTGCTGTGGATTTGAATTGTCAGAGAGATTTAATCGAAATAACGGCCAAATTATTCGCAGGTAGGTTTTGATGTAGGTGTACTTCGTTTTTCAAATTTTTCTTGAAATAAAATCCATGCATTGTGTGAAAAGAAAACTGAAATGAACAGGCTAATTTCAATATATGTAAAATATTACCCAAAGTACTACTTGGAAGACAAAAAGAAAAAAAAACAATCTTACGATTTTAACTTGAAGACTATATTTTTGTATTTTCACTTAGTGGAAAAAAATTTCATTAGAGCTAGTATATTTACATAGTTAAATTAAAACAAAAATCTGAAAGATAAAGCATTTTTATATATGGAATAGAATTATTTGCCTCGTATTCCAATTGGGTGTATTATTGATTTTTTATCGTTTACAGCTGATATTCTTGTGGGCGATGTAAATTCCGTCTTGATGCAAAATTTTTTCGGGCACATAATGAAGATATTGAACATATACTATCATTTGTTCTCGAATCAGAAACCTGTTCTTTTTCTGAAGCCGCAGAAAACAGAATTATTTGCCAACACAAAGGAATTGTCGACATTCATCAACGTAGGCTACTTTGGGAATGACTACCTATACATAAGACTATATAACACCCTCAAGGGTGCCTTTGAAAGCTACAAGGTAAGATGTTTTCTTGCTGAAGTAGTTTTGTTGTCCCTCAAGTCATATGGCTCATCATTAAGTCCTCCTCCTAATGGTCTGCGTGGAACTATTTTTCCGCCTTCATTCTTTCAGATAACAATAAATCAGGAATCTGGAACGAAATTAATGTCCCTGGTCACAACATGCCTTGATGCTCTTTCGCTTTTACTTGAGCTTCAGGAGCATTCTAAATCTCTGAATGTGATAAAGCTTATCGAAGAAATTCTGCAATATCTCTTGGTGCTGATAAATTACGAGCCTGTCGAGACCGTGGGATGCCTTCGGCAATTATTAAAATTCCTGTTTGGAAGAAATTACGCAAATCGAAGGAGTGATTATGACAACTTTGCAAAATTATATTTCGTTGCTAGAAGGGCAAATCTGTCACGGTCGCGTGCAAAACACGCGCTGGAACAAGAAGTTTTGGGGGCGGCAAAGGTCGTCAAAAATGATCTAATTTTCCGCGACTTGTTTTTGAGCGCGATGAATTTTCCACTAGCCAAATTGAAGTCGGAGGAGGAATGTGCCAAACATATTAAATTATTTGAGCCTCTGGTTATATATTGCTTAACGGTATGCCCTCTTGTTTTGTTCTGTGCTAGATGCATTCAATTGTCTTTTAATTAGCTTTTTATGAAGTCTAATGCGGTAGTTCAGGCTCCGATTCTTGAACTCTTAATTCAATTACTTGAATTCAACGTGACTTACAGCATCTTGGACTCGAAGAATGTTATTTTCGACAATGTGATGAAGAGCTTAGAGCTAATAGAGAGCGGCATCGCCAGGTAAAATATTTTACTGTGATATTGTAATTTTTTCTCAATGGCACCTTTCAGGAATTCTACGACCATACTTGGTTCTGTTGTGAGATTCCTTGTTAACCTAACGAGGCAAAATGGCGGAAAGCTGGTTTCTATTCCTAAGGTAATAAGTATTATTAACAACTTGTTAGCGAACAACTCTATTCGTGAGTGCAGCGTGTTGGCGCTGAAGGTTTTAAGTTTTGAGATTTTCTTCAACAATAACAGTAGCTCCAGTTACCCGGATTATGGCAGCAATACATCGTTGCATGCCAAAGAATTGAGCACACAAAAAGAAGTGATGCTAGGAATGCTAGAAAAGTTCATTGGTTACATAGAATGCCAGAAAACTTTATCCATTCTTCTGCTTTCGAATAAAGCAAGGACGGATATACCTTCCCCTATTCAGGAGGATGCGGTCTATGCGATGGTTGTACGCGGACTCGAGGAGGGAAAAATCAAAGTGCAGAACTTGCAGAGTTTTTTCCTCCTGGAGTCATTGTTTGGAAACTGTGACAAAAATATTTTGTTCGAAACAAAAGGGTTTTCGTCGCTTCTTTCCTTGCTGATGGCAAAGGTAAGTTGCAGATTTCAAGAGGTTTTTTCTTTGCTGTCATGACCAACCAGCTTGATGGAGTTTGTTTTTTCTTTTGTATGGCTGAACTGGAGGAAAAGTGGGCGAACTGGTCGTGGTGTTGAAACATATGCAATATGACTGCCTTGTTTTCCGGGGAGTTTTTCTAGTCTCTTGGTGATTTGTTGAGTCGTGGACTTTTTAAGTGGGAAAATGGTCATACAGACATCGAATTTGTTACCATTTGTTTTAAGCCTGAACAGCACGGATATAGGGTACAAATTTCGTTCACTTTTTCGTTCACTTTTTTTTACAACATTTTAAAGTATTCTTTTCTAAATTGAAAAAAGTTCTTATATGGGGAATAAGTTACCCTAATTAAATGAGGAACTGTATAAAATTTTTGCGGTTTTTTGATGTGGTTACCAAATTTTTAATAAAAAAGGCATAAAGGGCTAGTTTTCTTAGACTCTTCTTTAAATGGTAGGATTTTTTTTCAAATAAAAGCTTACTTAAGAAAGAATAGAATGAAGTCCTATTTAGATTTTTCTTGATTGATGTCAAAATAAGTTTATTGCAAGTTTCTGCCTTCAATGAGTTCCCATTTTTTCGGTTTTAATCACATAACCCACTTTAAGAGCCCTATTTATTTTTTAACTTCGGAGTAACAATTCTCTTGTATTTGAACAGCTTAACAAGTGAAGTTATTTGACGAAGATTTTCCCTGTTTTTGTTTAGTTTTTTTTTGCCAGTTCTTCTGAAAGCAGTCGGCCAACAATTGGGTCAGATGACCAAAAAGGAAAAGGTCTGTGATAGATCTTGTCCAGGTGTTATTTTCCCGGCTGCGAAAATAAACATATTATCGTTGGGCGGTTGGTTAATGACTGCAATTAGGCGCTTCATTAGCCGTTCGCCCTACTAATTGCATGGTGCTCTCTTTTTCAGAACACTGACAATTTCAACGATTTATCGTGTGTCACCATAATCCTGGATAAAGTAATCCAGCATTCCGAAGAAATTTATTTAGCCAACCGCGAGGAGCTTAATGTGAAAAATTGCCAGAGCACTGGGGCTGTAGACAAAATAAACTATTTCACTAAAGTTCTATACGGAAAACTTGACACGTGCTTTTCAACTTTGACAAAATGCGCCCTTGATAACGACTTCTACTGGCTCGTAGTGAGATTCATTAGAATTCTTTGGAAAATCTCCAGAAAGGTCGGAATTAGCCACAATTTTCGACGGGAGCTGATGGAGAATTTCGTGTATGGTAGGCACGCCTCAACCGTCCTTGGCATGGAATGCCTCCAAGTGGAGTTTTTAAAGGAACTCTGTTTGATGAACTCGGATAAAATTTTAATGCTACTCCAGCTGCAGAAAGTTGATAGTATAGGCGTGCAGTCCTCCTTGCTCGAGGAGATTTGCACGAAATTTGTAAGTGGGAAATCTGTAGAATTTAATGAATTCGACGGAAATTCATTGTTTGAATTACAGAGTGACCCCAGAGAGTGGAAAACATGTGAAGTTGAATTACTTCTTTCCAGAAATTTTTTGCCTGTACTGATGAAAGGAAGATATAAATTTCTTCGGGAATTGTGCCGCGATCTAGAACATAGTAACATTGTTGTAAGAAGCCTTTTGGACAATATCGCTCTTATAAAGAGGGTATGATCATACGCATATTAATTTGAAAACGACTTAAATAATTCTTTAAGCAGGAAGAAGTTCCCTATGTTGTAAAGATAATTGAAAATGTTCCTGGAGATTTAATAAAGTTGCAGCTCTTGTCCCGACTTCTGGAAAAAGTACGAAAGAAGCGCTCAATAGCAGCATTTTTAGAGGTTGCTATTAGGCAAGAGTTCTCGAAAAATCCAGATATAGCTAAAATTGAAGGGATAAATAAAATGTAAATTAAGTATAAACTATATTCTTATATTTAACGTTAATGATTCATAGACTCAGCGATCTTAGTAGCAAATCAGTCATGAAGCAACGACTGGAAAATGAAGTTATCGATGAAAAATGGATGGTCGAACAGGTAAAATTAAGATTAATATCTGCGCCTATAGTATGATTTAAATTTTGGTTTTAACACAAGTTTAAGTGATACATGTTTAACATTAAAAATACATTAAAGTATATTGGAATTATGTAGTTATCACTTTTAAATTTTGTAAAATTTAAAAATTAAAGAGTAATATACCCAAATCTTCTTAAGGTGCTAATAAATTAAATAGTAGTAAATGGTAAATATTACCAGAATTAAGTAGATACGCTATTTTGTTTTAAACGTATGCTTAGATGTATTTTTTATTTAATTTGGCAGGTCATTCAATTATCATCTACAATTCATCCGGAAGAATATGTTCGTATTTTACTTGATATTAAATCAGAAACAAAATTAAAAAGCATCTTCAATGCTGCGAATTTCAACATTAACAACGTTCTCAAGTCATGTATCAATATATCCTTTGAAGCGATGATAATGTCGTTTCAAAAAGACTGTATACAACATAACCCACACATAAACTATCTCAATATGAACTTGCTCGCCAAAATATCCGTAGCCGCTTTAATGAAAGAACTTCAGAGCGTCACTACTTTAGGTCCGGCTAGCATCAGTTTAAGCGATAAGAATCTCTCACTAATTTCAGCAGCTTTGACGGCCTTGTTTGAAAATATTGATAAGCTGAAGAATATTGGCCTACTTTATGTGGAGCACAAATTCATCGAGAAATTCGTAAAAGAGCAAATTCTCAAGCCCGGCGCTTGCATCGAGCTCATAATTGAATTCCTCATTTTGTGCTGCAATTATGCTAAACAGATATCACAAGGCCCTGGCTGCACAGAGAAATTTAGGCTAGTTAGCAGCCACTATAAGTGCATAGAGAGTATCTTGCGGCAGGAGCCCATATGGACCGAAATTAATCAATCCGAGCAGTATGCGGTCCGCTTAAACACAATATTAGATATGGTTCACGATGCAATGACAAAATCGATTCGGAACACAATTTTCTATGAGAGATATAAAATGCAGACAGATGGTTTTCGCGGGAATGAAATTGCTTGTGGCGATACCGAGAACGTGGAAATCATCCAGAAAGCAATTTTCATTGCAAAACTGATTGAAACTAAAATTGATATTGATTCCGGCGTCGAGATATCATCAATGGTTTTTATTGCATTCCTAAAAACTTTTAGCATAGTTATATACTTGGTCCTTTTGCAGAAAATTCTGAGATCAATCGCGACCGCCCTACTTCGAATGGACCAATTCTATGTATACGCGGTAACTCCGCTGGAGATTTTCCAGACCTGCGTTGGCTGGGATCGGCATTTGAAAGGCACTTCAAAATTGCCATCGATTCCTGTTGAGCATCTCGCTGATGTCGATATATTGCAGAAGTTTGTCAAGCGGTTATTGTCGCCCCAAAATTCGCTATTGTTTGAAGCAATGTAAAATTATTTATGCTTTTTTTTAAATTTTTTTGTAGACTTTCGATTTTTGGATTTTCGGCACGGCAACAATTTGAGGAATATTTCATGACGTTCCTCCTTCTGATTAACAAGACATACGACGAAAACATGGTCGACGTGCAGGAACAGTATCAGATTAAGAGCACGTGCTTGCAGGCGATTCTGGAACTACTGCTAACGTGCCACACCTTTCCCACCGTTGGAAATAAACTTTCTCGATGCCATCACACCACAAGATTTTCGAGAATCAAGTGTGATAGTATCAGGTAAGATAGCTGGGTTTCTAAAGTTTTTCGTTCTTCTTTTCAGTACTGCAACTGCAGCAAAATTCCTTTTCATTTTCTTGCGTTAGGATGTTTCCGATGAGAATTACAAGCGTGGAATATAAAAGAAGGATACGCTGAGTACGTTAACTTAATTCAAATTTCGTCACTGACGAGTCATGTCCTCAGTGCTTATTTGGATTTTATTCTTTTTGAATTTGAATTTGGAGTGAATTATATCTATCACTAGATTTAAGAAAGCAGCAGCGATTTTGATCATTGCTTCCAAATTGGTCTAATAATATCCAAGAAATAAAACTGGCACCCTTGAAAATTTTATCAATTTTTTTCTATACTATTTTTTACAACGCATTTTTACGAGATTTGTGTTTATTGTGAACAATGTATCGAAAGTGGCCGTATACTGCAGTCCTTTTTCTTCTTTTCTACACTCTATACTTTTGTTCATATTGCAAAAAATTATCCTTTTTTCTAGTTTGAAAAAATTACATAAAATTCAGCTGCTTGTCCCAGGCAGCAATGTATTTTGGCAACCAAATCTCGAGCGTGATGTGAAAGATAGTTACAACGAAAATTGTATTGGATCAGCGTACTTTCTCCCCAATCAATATGGGTTAAACTTTCTGTGGCATTTGATGGAAAAGACCATGACTGAGGAGGAAGCTACTTGTGATATTCATACAAGGAACATCCGATACTTTACAGAGCAATCGGGCGTTGATCTGAAAAGCAGTATACAGTTAATCTACGATATTCTGAGCGAATTGCTGGAAGTAATTAACTGAATGCCTCAGTTGAAGGTTCATTTAATTAAATGCATTTCCTTTTTCCCTTCACCAGCAAAATCATGTCCTTGTATTACCGAGTTTGGCAAAGTTCTGCGAAATATGCGACAACAGAGACCAGATTAGGGGCATCAAGCAGAAAACTTTAAGGTTACAAGAGGTAGTTGCCATAGACGATACCATTTCTCATCAAGTAAGCAATTTTACTTAATCCTGGTGAAAGGGATTCTTAACTAATTTACCTTGCAGTACATCATCTACATACTGTGCAAGACCCAGTCGATCTTGGTGCCGTCTCAATCGGAATTGTCCTACATGTGCTCAATTATTTCTACCTATCTCAAAAGTTCCCATGTTTTCATCAGAAATGCTACACTGCATGGACTCCTGTGTCTGCTGGAGTGTTGCTCCAAGACGAGCACAACTATCGGAAAATTAAGCGAGGAATTGTCGATGCTAAGGGATCTGATAGTCGACTACGTAACTCGCCACGGGATAATTGATGAGAGGTTTGCTCTACGATATAACAGATAACCCTGCCAGCGGATGCCTTGCTAAAATTATTTTTATTTAATTGCAGTTCGCTGCCGTTTAGTGATGTACACGCGAAATTAGTTTGGACGCTAAATTTCAGTTTGATTGAAACCACTGTTAAATTCGTGCCGGAATGCAATTTGCTGTCGAACAGTATTATATCGGCCAATAATTTACTCAAAAGAACAACCAACGAGAACATATATTTGTGCGTTTTGCATGTATGGCCTCAATTAATTGGTTTTTTGATTGACAATAGCGCTCAACCGTTTTGTGTGGTTTCAGGGCATCGAGCGCATTATTCTCGTCAATGGGCCCCTGCAACCGATTTGCGATAAAATTGAAAAGCTTTCGGTGGAATTAGTTAAATTGGAGAACGAACGATTCAGCCTACCTGCCCTGAAGCTGCTTTTGACATGCGTTTATACGGGTAAGTAGTACCACCTAATTATAGTCGAACTGCCGGGTTTTCCGGAGTTTATATACGCGGTTTGGGGCCTCCCCACCTCTTTATCCGAGTCCAATTAATATTAAAATCGGAACGTTGTTCACCATCGACAGGTATTATCATAGTAATGAGAACACTATTACGCCAATATGTGGGAAAATTTTTACAAATAATTGACTTTTCTGACGACAGGTTCGTCTACTCAATTAAGGAACACGGAGTTGTCAAACGGAATAGTCCAGGACGATCCTGAGATAATCGCACAGCAAACGGAGAAAGTTGACGTTCTACTACATTGCATTAAATCATCGACGTCAAGCGCGGCCAAGATTTATGGCGAAGTCCTATGTCAGATTATTCGCGACTTGGTACCTCCCAACGAGATCCTTACGAAAGTCATAAAGGAGTTTCTGTCTATAAATCAGCCACATTGCGAAGTTATTGCGCAGATTGTCCACCAGGTACGTATATTCTAGCTGAATTATGTTAGTAGCGACCAGTAGTCGAACTCGGGTGTGTTTTACCTTGTCTAGGTATTTCGGTCGGCCATCGATTCATCTTTCCTGCAGATGCTGCAGGATTGGCTGATATGTTCGTTGCCAACCTTCGTTACGCTTCCAGAAGATAAAGGAGTCTGGAGTCTGACGGTGATTTTCCTCTCGGCGTCTATAAATTTGCATCTGATTAAATTCTTCCCTATCGTACTTTATGATTTTTGTAAACTGGGTGAATCCGAGGTGTCGCTGTTTCTTACCTCTGCCCAAGATTTTTATGAGCGGTTGAGTGTAGATCAGAAAACGCGTTTCAGAGAAGCATTTAGCCAAAGTGAAATAAATACGTATAAATTATTGCTAAAAGGATTATAAGATACCGTTATTAAAAGGGGCTATTTTATTACAATATTAATTAATCTGTTAAAGAATAACCGAATAAAGATGTTTATATTTACAATAAAGCGATTTGTTTTCATTTTAAAAATTTTGCTATATTCAATGAACATCACAAACTCCTTTATCAACTTTTGTGGTCCTACTGAACACATTAAAATTCGATGTGATTCGAAATGTTTCGAAATTTATTTAAGTTTCCAGTCATGTTTGAAATAGTAGATATTTTTATGCTGCCTTTATTTGGGAGGAACTAATTAAGGTAAGTTCGAAGAAAGTAGTTCAGAACCAAATAAATCGAATCTAAAAATAGTGCATTACGCAAGATTTTTTAGAAATATAAATTTCAAAATGTAAGGTATAAGGGATGTGAAATTTCGTCAAATTTTTCGCAAAAATCCCATCTATGGTATTGTGGGGCCAAAATTTCGAACTACGCGGTTGCAGAAAAATGAGATATTAAATTAAAGAGCACAGATTTCAGATTCTGCAGATCTCAGAAAACAATAAGAATCGTGAATTCAGTAAAAAATATCCAAGTCAGAGTCCAAAAAGCTTATAACGGCTTCAATATTCAAAAAACAAGCACCTACAGGTTTAGCTTTTCATACAGCATTTTCGGTTCCGGTATCGAAATTGACTAAAAGGTTCTATTGAAATCACATATCGGTTGACCTATCGCAAAAATGTCGTGACTAGTGTAATTATTCCTGCACGTATTCAAAATTTTTGGATACCTACATTTAAAAATAAAAATTAATTTTTTTTAAAACAAATAATACAAAATCAGAACAGGTGTTTGCAATTCGTATTTTAAGTGTTATTTTAGTCATCAAACCAATAAAACCAAACCAATAATAAAACAAATTGTTTTCTATTTTTTCATCAATCATCGAATTTAATTTATTAACTTTTAGAAATTGGCTCTTCGAGCACCAAATATCTCAGGAACCATTTAGGATTTTGCATTAATCAATTACTGAATCTGTCTAAGTCTAAAGAAAGCTCAAAGTCCATAAAAGTGTACGATTCGGTAAAATAATAAATTATTTGGGCAATAATTAAACGCTACTCATTTCATGCAAACAACATTAATCATCCGAATGTGCCAAGAAGGAAATAAACCTAGTAAAAATGGACTGGCCATTAAGCGGCTCACATCGAAATCATTCATCCTGATTTTATTGAAATCTAATTCACTTCTTACGAGTGAAAAAATTAATCATATTCTTTTATTTTTATTTCTAATTGAAAACCAGTTATATAAAGTGTTACATGCAGTTAAATTGTGTATTTTTTATAGAATTAAAACAAAATCAGAGATGCAAAACGCATGCAAGAGTCGCCGATGGGTTGAAAATATTCCGATGCTTATCTGCGAACGGCTTCTATCATAAATTTCCAGAGGAGGAACACCCAAAAATAAATCTCTTTAATAGCCGTGTTTTTTCAGAATGTTTAGACGAAGTTCTGCTACAAGCTGTGCATTCTAAAAATACACGAACAGTGAACAGGGCTCAAAAGAATTTTTGGAATTTTATTGAATAGCTATTGCTTCTTATTTCCTCCAAGCAGAGCACAGCAATGGTGTGCACTTATTAACTACTCCCAGGTTGCACACGTACACTTCCCACGTTTATTGTGCGTTGCCAAGAAACTAATCAAACTACACTAAAAGAACAAAGGAGGCTTGATATTAATTTATCGAACCACAATGACTAATAATTGGCAATAAATACTGCAGGATGTGGCGATGATAGAGCAGCTTGAAGTCTGATGTCGTTAGCAATGGTAGACCTGAAAACCGCTTGCATTTATTGATTTATGCCAATAGGCCTATTTTCCTGAATGCACAATGCATTGTCCATTCTCGCGTGCAAATTATTTATGAATCACTTGGCGGTTTATCTAGAATTAGAATGCGGATTAGAGCACAATGGCATGACAAGATTTTATGCGGAATCGTTCATGCATGCGAATCGGTCGCAAAGTTCTTGTTATTTTCCAGAAATATTCGTTCTACCATGATATTTATGTAATAGAATAATTTTCGTTTGTATGACAATTCCCGTGTAAATTTTTCCAATGTATGAATACTAAATAATTTTTAAAAATTGAATTTGTATTGTATTTGAATAGATTTGATTAGAATATTTTTAACTGCTATCTCGGACGTTATCTTAAGTAGAGAATTCCTACGCCCGACATTGCTTTTAGACGAATTTAGACTATTTCTTAAATTACATTCAATCTCAGATTTGAAATTGGAGTCCGATTGACGACATACGCGCTCGAAGTGTTATTCAACTAAGTTTCTTTAATTTGATACTTTATGAGTAAGTCAACAAAATGAGTTTTCCTTGAGTTACGCAACACCAACGAAAAGATTTCTTTTGATCTTTAAAAGGCCGATAAATCCCGATAAATCCCATTGCCATTTTATTAACCGATTAAAGATCACTCATAACACGATGAGTGATGATATAAAATATTTCAGAAAGTAGTCCCGGTTCATAGTGTTATAATACAATTTTATTGAAAAACCTAAGAAATAAAATATTCTCTCTCTTTAGTTTTTAAGGAAAATGAAAATTCAGAAACACATTCCAGACGAGATTGTTAGGAATGTGATTTTGCTTACGTGAAATTCTGATTGGGCCGGCTATTTTTAGTAGCCTAAGTAGCTAATTAAACAAACATTGGTAGAATCAGGGAAAATTGAAATGTTTCATTTAAGTATATGAATGCTTAAAATTACTTCTAAGTTTAACGATAGACACTTTGTATTAATAGTACGCATTGGTACATTACTATACAGAAATTTCATGTAGTGGTTCTCGTAGTTCATAATTTTATTTTCGTTTTATTAAAACAGTGATGTTTTCCAACAAATTGGACGAACAAAACAACTTTAAGATATTTTATTCTTTCCAATTAATAATCATATAAGTACAGGGAATATTTTATTCCAAGGGAAACCACTTTCTTATCAAAAAGTAGCTGGTTAAAATGTAGAGCCTCAAGGAAACTGCGGGAGAGTTTCGCATGCGATTTTTGTACTATGATAAGATTGGAAAAAAAACAAATTTTTACAAATATGAATCTACATACTCTAAGAAAATCAAAATTATATAAAAGGATTAATTCTAAAGTAGAAAATCTCAGAAGGTACAATTTATGGAGTTTTTTTGATTTGGTTGAAAAGTACTCTAGCGGCACTTGGTCGAGTATTGCGATTTTCATGACAAAATCAAATTTTGCGATTTTCCATTTTGATTAAAAAAGCTTTTGGTGGACCAAATGTCCGTTTCAATTATGGCACCAACCGAGATAATGACTACATGAATTTAATTAACTCGTTCTCAGCTACATCGGCGACAAGCGATAAAATATCCTGCCAAATTAAATAACGCAAAATCACTGGTTAAAATGGGTGGTGACGAATTAATAAAGTTGGGGAAAATGCGTTAACCACTTTATTGGTCGAATTTATAAAATGTAAGCTTGTTACCAAAAACTCCCTTGACGACTACCAGCGCTTTAAGTGCTGCAAATTAATTAATTATTATCATGGTCTTTTCGCTATACGGTCAAAATTATTCAATATAATACATATAATATTTTCCGTATTTTTTGATAGCATATTTTATGAGGAAATAAAGGGCAATTTCAAATTGATCTGGGGATTTGTTTTTATATACGTTATTATTGGAGATGCGAAATTTCTTTTAGTTGGCTAATTTCCCTTGTGTACAATTTTTGCTCGAAAACAATTCCTCTACAATTTCTTTTATCGACGAAAATTGGAAAACTCAGCTCTTGTGAATGGTATTTAAAATACAACAAAAGTAGACGTATATAGCCAAGTTCACAATCAGCATTGTTGTCGCGCACATCTGCGGATTCTATGGCACCGTGAAAATTACGAGCAAATTCCCGAATACGCCTGTAAAGACGATTACCCTGAAAAATATGGGGAGCACCGATGACAACGACAATGTTTCCTAAGCCAACCATCTATGTCACGTTCATCATCGAATTGCCATCCGCCGTTGGACGCTATCCCAATTTGTCGAAAGGGAATTTTCCGCGACCACGTTGCAAAGAAACCTATTAGAAGATCAAACGTTCGACCTGCGGTCATATGCATCTCTAGCGACCTATTTCTGATTCGGATCACACGTCGGCTGCACCTCTTTCGACGAGTACTCTGTAAATAATCACCTGCAAGGAAAACCTGCAAAAACCTGGACACAGTGGTAGCGGATTTGCTAAATGCGTGCAACCGTGAATTTACGTTCGCGTCGATTTTTCTTTTTGTGGCGCCATAATCGACTTCGTCGGTTCATCTGGCACATACTGGACTTCGAAGAACTATCTTGCAATAGACTCTCATTAAGATTTTGACAGCATCCTCTCCAGTAGCGTGAAGTGGACATCGCGGCCATAAATCGTTTATAGAGGACAGTCCAATTGTTCAACCACTATGGAGTATAGAAGTAAGCTAATTGAAATTACGATGTCTGAAGTCTATGTTAGCTATAAAGTCTGTACGGGTGCGGTTCTCGTCCGGCCGACAATAGATTGGTCCAGGCTTGTTTCAATATACCGTGGAATATCTGGAAAACGTACGGACGACAAGCCGCCGGCTATTAATAACCCGGAAGATCTAGCCGATGCGTGCAAACAGCCCACTTTGCTAATGGGTATTTAGCAAGCGGAAAGCGCCTGATAGATTTCGAGAAATACGCTCTATTGAACATCACAGGCGAAATTAAGCGCTTTGCTAATACAAGTACTCAAACATTCATGCGGAAAACTGCATAAAAACAAAATTATCTCAATTCGTCATATTCAAAAAACAAAAAAAAACAATGCACATTTTTTATGAGAAGGAAACGTTTAAAATTAGAAGTACTATTGATAGGCAATTGATTTTTTAGTTAATCTCTAAGAATTATAAAGCCGTATGTCGTGTCTGTAGATTCAAAATTCAGAATGAAAAATAACTTCCAGGCATTGTATGAAAGGCGTAGATGCTAAAAATGTCATATTTAGAATTTTTGTCCGTCTGCCTGTGTGTGGCTGCTTCTCTGCTTATTTGTGCACGCAAGCACACGAAAAGTACTGAACAACTTTTGATCGAATTTTCACAGTTTTACATCTTAGTGCTCAGTTAAAGTGATGTTGGTGTTGATGTGCTAATAAAGAAAAATATTATTGAAAGAAACCTTTTATTTTGACTAAGGATCTAAGGCAAAGTTGAATGCAAAAAACGCGATTTTTTACTGTTTTTCACATAAAATAAATTGCTTATGTTGCAGATGATGCATAGCACAGGACGCATGACACACCACATGGGACATGGCGAAAGCGCTTATCGATCCACATACTTTTTTAGAGTAGTCGTGAATATCTAGCCAGCCGATATGCCTGTGAATACGACGGACCAACAAATGTTTTTCGTTATTTAATGCAATCTTAACAATTGAAATATAATTATGAATTAAATTATAGCAAAGAATTATTTTCGAATCATAAAATATTTGAGGTGCTGATACCTTTAATAACTGAAGGGCTAAATCAGCAAAAACTTTAAAGTCTTAAATTTTCGACACATGTCTTTCTATTTAATATTTGCAAACTTTGCTAAGAGCATTATTTTCAAAAGAATTTTCAGGGTCCTCAAGTACTCGGAATTTAATACAAAACGTATTAATAAAATTGCAGGCTTTTTCCATGTGAATGTATAAATAACTTTTAGAAATTTTTTATAGTGAAATTATTTTCTAAATAAATTTTTGATAATCATACTAGACTATTTAGACTAAAATGCAGGATTATAAAAAGTACTAATGTATAGTTAAGAACATGTGCACTTTTAATTAAAATAATATATTATATACTAGTTTTACTACAAGAATTAGATACAATTATTCAGTAAAGTAGGTTCCACCTTAAGACTTTTCCGCGAAGAAATCTTCTTAAAATATTTTAAAGGATACTTTGAGTTATATTCAATTATCGATATTAATCACTATTCGAAATAAGTTAAAAGAATGCTCCGCAAGAGCTTTTTGTTACAAAAATAAGTGAGCGATTTAATTGAAGTTAATAATTGAAAATCAAAAACTGCGAGAACGGGGAAATGTAGTTTTATTATTTATGCGAATATACACCCACAATTTACTGCATTCAAAGAAGCTAAGGTTTTACCAAATGAACCAAACTCTTAATTTGCAAAACCGAATGCAGCAAGAACTGAAATTAATTAAACTGTCGAAAGCGGCCAGAAATGATGGTAAAATTTTATTTTTTCTGTTTTTGATGCACCCAATTCAGTGTAATGAAATATTCCTACTTTTCAAATGAACTGCTGTAAAGGGCCAGGGCGTAACCCTAATTAATTGATAAAATGTCGGTTTTTGTAAACAACTCTGTAAGGTTTTTCGCACAAAGCATACCATCCCGTTTAATATCTGAAAATATTTCAAATGCATTCGAAACTATTTCGAAAAGAGAACTTTTTTAGCGTATTTGCGGTTTGATTGCGTCGATGGGACGACATAATCGATTCAAAAGTATTCAAGGGCCAATTGCAGAAATTACGATAACGTGTTTGAGTTCATATTTTGGCCAGTTTTTTTCGAATTGCAATTTATTAAGGAAATTTCCGGTAGTTCACCCTCATTACGGGTTAATTCTAAAAGAATTCTTTAATGATGTTCCTAAATTAGCAAACTGAGTATGGGACTGATAGCATAAATAATTCAAGTACGAAAATGTCCTGGCTCAATAACGCAAATGGCAAAAACCTCTCAGCATCACGGCACCATTGCTTTAAATCAAAGGTAGAAACAAAACACCCTAGGAGCAAATTGGGACCAAGTTCTTCCACCCTCTATTGGTGTGGATTGTCATATAGATTAAGCAAACGACCGCATTTTAGTTATCCAGAAGTGGGGGCGGCTCCTACAGAATTTGGGGGCACCTGAAAATCGATTTGTTGTCGGTACTTTATTCGGTCTCTAGGGAATTAGTTGATTTATCTCTGCACCGGGGGAATGCGGGCTCCTGGGTCACCCTGTGTTACAAATGCCCGGTAAAGCAGGTGTGACAGAGGTAATATGTATACACCTGTTCTATTTAATTATCAGATTAAATCTCAAAATTCGTTTTAGAAATGCGCGGAATCTTAGTTTGCGGTCCCTTGGAGGAACATCGGTCGAATCTATTGATTTGTCCAGAAAACTACCCATGAGTATTAACGTGAGGTCATATACCATCTTGTAAGAAGAGCTTAATCTCCTGGAGTAGTTTTTATCAGTGTTATGGATGTTATTGGGGACACTTTTATGAAGCTATTTGCGTTATCAATTCCCTATGAAGATATTCATTAGTGACATTATTTCTTCGAAGAACGCATAAATTAAATCTGCTTGACTGAGCATATTATTTTTAACCGACTACTTTATAGTACCAATAAGTATTAATGGATATAAGTAAATTTCATGTTTTTCTGTTTAGAAACAAAAATAAAACAATGGTCCATTTGTTGTTTCAGAATTTTAAAGACTAAGATTTTTACTCTTTTGGGAGTTGAGATGATGCAAAACTGATAAGATCATGAATTTATTCCAGAATAGTTGACGCCTTGAGTAAATGATGCGTTAAATTAAAGTCACACCACACTATTAAAGTAACTTACCCACCTAAATCATACTTGATATATGGAATACCTTGTAATCAATACCATGCATTGGCTGTAGCCGAAAGCGTTTTAAGGGCTCTAAGGGAATCTCCCTTTGATGTATGGCCGGTTGGATGCTGTTGGATCGGGGAAGAAATTTGATTTTTACCTTGAGACTTATCGTTTCTTTACAGTTTCCCAAGAGCAGTAAACTGCGCAGTTTCTAATCGTTCGGTGGTGGTGTACCAAAAATGATTCATATTTAAACAGAACTGCCTGAGCGAATAAGATATCTGATTTCACCAAAATTCGAAAGTCTGCTCGTGAAAGGATTTTGCAGTTGTGGGCGAGATGATGGTCGTTAAAGAATTTATACCCATGATATAAAGGTTCCGTCCGTACCGCCCTTCTAACCCGTGGTTCTACCTATCTATGAGGTTCAAAATGAAAGCCAATAAGGTGAAAAGGGGCAATCCTAGTGTTATGTCTTTTAGTGTGATCCGAAGCAAAACACTGGGGAATGCTTTTCCGATATTTTGAGAGGTAGGGATTTTCCACCCTTAAAGGCTTTTCCAAACCGGGAAATTCATTTGGGTAAAGTTAAATTACTTGAGGCTGGCTTTCTGAGCGTGAATTTACAATTTAAATTAGAAAACGTATATATCTTTCGTTTATCGTACTGAGTACGTACTTAGAATTTAAGAGGATATTCAGTACGTATTGGTCTAATAAATTCAGTGTGATCTATTTACAAATTGTGTTTTTACAAAAGTCTACAGCCTTTTATCCCAAATATTACTTTCAGAGTAAGTTTAATTCTACCTCTTCCATTTAATTTTATGACAGTGTTTAACAATTCAGTTCTGAAATTCTCCAAACTTGTAATATCGTTTTTATTTGAAGGATTTAAATTGAAAAATGACTGGAAGGTTAGTCTATAAGTCAGACTCTTTATCCCTATTTAATGTTGTTAATATTATCAACTTGTTTTAAGATGTTATATTTTCCATAAGGTACAATTATTTTAGAAGACAAACAAGTATATATAATTAAACTATTAAATTAATGTGTATAAAATTAACGTCCCGTAAAATTTTTTAAAATATCGCACAAATTTTGTTCCATAACTTTCATTTGCTTCATATGACACACGCGGTGTGTCATCACTTTTTATTTATTTTTGAGTTCTTGTTGAACTCATAATAATAAAGTTCTACTTGTAGACAAAATTGTATTTTCAGTTAATAAAAAACTACACAAAATGAATTCCTTACAATCAAAATATCTAATAATTTCGAAACACTTGTCTACAACAGTTTCACAGCAGAAATTGCATTCACATATTTTCTCCATTAAGACACAATAAAGTGAAATTAACTTTTCGCATGGTATTTAAATACCAAGCATTAGCAGAACTACTTCATTTGTGGAGTTGGCTATGGAAAATGGAGAAAGCGAAGCGCGTCCGTGCAAGACTTTCTTTCATATTGTTTTTTTGTTTTGCGAAAGGGAATTTATGAGAAAAGTTCCATTAACAGAAATATTCCTCCAGACAGAATAACTGCGCGAAGGGAATCGGAAAAATATGAAAGTGTTTTTCTTCCATTATCTTGTCCATTTAGGAAATTATAAGGCAAAAAAGGGATAGGGCTTTTCCAGCGATAATTATTTCATAATTTTTCTGAGATTGCACAAGTGCAATTATTCTGATGGATAAAGATACCTACGTCTGTCCTGTGTAAGAATTGTAAGACTGCTTATTTTAAAGTGGGGATCTTAAACGCAATTTGCTTCTGTCTTGCAAAACTTGACTAAACTTTGTTCGCTCCTGTATTTCAACAACTTATGAGGGACAGTGTCTGCCGTGCTTTGAAATAAGATTTAATAAGGCTGCTGAAATTGTACCAATATAATTTTTATGTAATATCGTTATTTTTAATTAATTGATATCATATGGTTACTCCGATAGGAAATTATTTAAAAAAAATAATAAAACCAAAAAATTAAATAGTCCAATATTTCACATAAGCTAAGCTCAGATTAAATCAAATTAAAATAGAAAAAATCATATATGTGTAATTAAATTAATAATATTAAGGACTCTTTTGGTAAATATCTATCTTTTTATTCTTAAATTAAGCTATATACCAGTTTCAGTAAGAAGTTTTAAGAAACTTAAGCCTCACAAAAATTTAATTTTTTATTATATTTTAACAAACGTCGTTTGTTTTAAAACAATATACCTTATAATATTTTCAATAGAAATAACAAATTCAAGATCTCTTATTTGAAAATCTCTTTATTTTTATTTCAGAGATAGATAAAAGCACAATCGTACTGATTAAAAAGTTCGCTTGGTAACATTTTACCGAAAGAAATGTTCGCGAGATAAAGGAAAAAGACCTGCATTATGTGGGATTTCATTAAAAACCTTTTCAATATTAAATGCCTTTTAGCAGAATGTGCGATGGAGTTGGGCAGCTAAAACAAAGAATTTTGCATATTATTATTCATACTTTAAATCGACGCGATAAGATTTTAAGATTTGGTAAAATTTTAGTAAGTTTAAATTTTAGTTACAGAAAAAGGACAAAGGAACTAAAAGTACGCTATGTAAAAAGGTTAAGTTTATACTTTTATTTATATTATTAATCTATTTTAAAATAATTATACCTCATGATTTCTTCTTTTAATTTTTATATCCCTTTACGACCAGTTAACTTTTTACTTTTTAAAAAAAATAAAAGGACAATATTGTAATGTTTAAGTTTTTTCTCTTGAAACGTTCTTATGTGATAATGCATTAAACAATTTTTATTCTTCTAAATTTATTAAATGTGTTTAATGCAGACAAATAGATTTATTTAAATTCCAGACTTTAGAACCGAACTATATTCTCTATCTAGTTCTTGCTTTCACTGACCTTACACAAATATTTAAGCTGCTTGTTAAAAAGCTGTAAGCCACACAAATATTGGAATTGCTATAATATTTAACATACGCTTTAACTTTGCCTTTTAAGTTTATTATTGATTTTGTTTTCATCCGCGAAAATCTCCATATGTAGAGATGTACAGAAACCATCAAAGGTACCGGCGGTGGCCCTTTCGGATTTTAAAGTAACCCTATTTCATAAATTTCGAATGGATTTTAGCCTTAAGGAGGGAAGGCCTCAAAAAAACAAACATAAAGATTGATGTACCTTTTGCACCCTAATCGAGCGAACTGGGTTGGAAGGGAAATATATTTGACATTTTGATTGATAGATTAAAGTAAATTAATATCCAAAATATAGTTAAAATTGCTTAAAGCATATTTTTTATATTGTCTTTACAATGTTTCGACTTTATTTAGCGCTTTGTATAATTATTCTATTTGAGGACAGGAAAAACGGAAAAGCATAAAATATCCCCTCGAATTTCAATTGGTTCTACCTACAGTGAAACTTCAATCTAATACTCAACAATCGTTTTTCTATGTTAAAACTTCAGGTGACGATATGCCGATACACGAGAAAGGTGTGGACCGCTCTCTGTTGGCTCCTATGGACATTTTGTTTACTGAATGCAAAATCAAGTTCAATTTTCGACGCACTAAATTCCGAAGTTGTTTTGAAATTCAAATCCGGTGTCCTTTTAAAATTCCACGTGATTAATGCAGCTTTGTTAGTATCAGTACAGGTCTGGTGCATTCATTGCTATTGTTCGCGGAAGTGTAAATCGATTTAGGTTTAGCAGTTTATCTAGGAAATAGGAAAAATTGAATTTTTGTCTGACTAGACTATTAAAGCGTGAGTGTTCATGGAATTGGTTGGATTCTGATCAAGTGTTATGAAAAATTTCAATTGTAGGAGTTAACTCAGTTACGTTGAAGTAAATTACTCGGAGGCACCGCTTCATATATCCCATGCAAGAGTAGCAGTCTGCTGAGACCATTGTTGTTCAGACAAAGACTACACTTTCAGTTCTTGATATGATTGTTAATTAATAATCCTTTTTGCTTTGACTTATTTTTAAATGAATTTCTAGTGAAGGCTTAAGATTTTATTATGGGCCAAAAACAAGTTCTATTTATGTAATGAATACGATGGAAACTCGGAATTCCGAAAAATAGGAAAAAATAAAGTTTTCTAGACAATCGAAATTATATAATAAAATAATTATAAAAAATAGCTAATTACTATTTTCCGTAAAATTTCATAGATGGTTAAAAGTGAGTTTTAAAGTCTTGCGTGAAAGGAAACGAATTGAAATTCGAACGATAGAGGTTTTTGATTAATTGAGGTTCTTTTATACTTACCAAATTAAAGAGACATTAATCAAAAATATTTTTTCTTTTTCAAGTAAATTATACTAAAGTGGACCCTAGTCCATACAAACAAATACAAACACGTATTATATATAAATGTTAATTGAGAAAACAAAATATATCTCAAGAATAAAGTAAAATACATAATTTTGTGTCGATAAAAATGCTACTCTAAAATGGTCATGCAAATCGCAAGAACTTTTAAATTACACTTTACAAATGGAATAAAATTACTTTAACAAGCTAATCTTGTTCTGTATCTTTTTAAATTGAACATTTTATTTCACGCTCGAAGGACTTCAAATGCATCTGGGTAATGTACAGGAGCGGATGTAAAAAGGGAATCCTGCAGGTTATATTTTCGTTTTTTCGTAAATCTAAAGGAATTTATTTTATCTATTTGAGATTGTGTTCTTCCATCGTATCGGTTTGAGAACAAAATTCAAAAAAGAAAAACCTTTTAGTTAATTTGCTTGTATAAAAAAACATTTTTTTAAAAATTCATCTTTAAATTGTGCAACTGGTAAATGTGATATAATTATGTGAATTGGAGACGATTGTATATAATTCTAATCAATAGAAAGCTGTATTTGATGTTGAAAAAAAATAATAGAACGTATTCACGTTGCAGATAGAATATCCCTAGATAAAAGTTGCCACCTGAACTGCTGACTTCCTTGGATAGTAGAGCTGACGTGACAGGATGAATTGAATTTTTAGCCACAAAGCACAATCCCAAGACATTACAGAAGCATTCAGGTGATATTTTCTTTGGACTGAATATCTAAGAGAAAAAGGTTGTAAAATTTACTGCATATGCTTTTTTGAGAAGTCACCTGAAATAAGAACATAAATTTTGAACCGGAAACCTTTTTAGTCTATGAAGTCCTTTTTTACTTTCACAAGCTGTTCCCATTGCAGGTGCAACCACACCTGCAATTTAAGTTTGTAGAAATTTCTTGAACAAGTGAATTTGAATATAACATTCTGGCACATTTGTTACTTTTACAGAAAGAGCAACCATGTAATTTGAAACTATGAATGGACGTACATTTGAAAAAAAGGAACTCACATTTATTTAAATTTAATATCTTTCCGGGATAATTATAAGGCAGATAAGTTTCTAAATTAGTTTCGATTCGTATGTTTGTAGACTTTAAACCTGAGCTATTGAAAATAGTACCTGAATATTCTAGGGAATTGTTTTTACAAGTTTTTCTAACTCCATGCACAAGTTATCAAAAGAAAGATAAGATGCTCTTCTATTTCTAAATAAGCGTTGATCTTACTAAAATGAACTTTATTTCAGTTTTACTTTTTAAAACCTTACTTCTTTTGTGGCTCTCTCCTTCTCATTTTTCTGAATCTGGAAATCAAATTCTAGGGATCAAACAGCGGTAAATTCATTTAACAAATGAGAATGTTCGTTTACAATTTAAGACCTTCAATAATACTGCAAATCGAATTTATTCCATATCAAGTAAAAAAAATATTTTTGTCACCAAGAGACTGTTCGATCCTATATCTGTCTCATTGGAGAAGTTGCAAATCGTACACATTATTCCCCAAACCAAAGAAAACAAACATTTTGTTGAACAAATGTATTTTTAAAGTTTTTCCACCTCTACAGAAAATCCAAACAATTGAGAGGGTGAACCTCGCCGGCACTTGGCAAGGCCAACGTCGTCTTTTGCGAAACCCTCTAAGCAGAGCTGGGTCGCACTGTGGACCAATTGCCCATTGCTCCTCATCCACTTTTGCGAATTTCTATTTTTGCAAGCCTTTAGGAATACTCCTTTTTTGCTGGCGGTGAGACATGCATTCTTGCTGGTGTTCACAGTCCCAGTCTTTGCATGGAAACGCCATTCAGCCTGGTTTGAATAAAGGCACTCCTTTAAGACTATTCTTCCAGCAATGGCAGTCAGGCACTTGGCGCCGTTCTTTATTTCCCCGAAGGCGGAATAATCGCTGTTGGGAAGCCTGAAAGTGGAATAATCAGGAGACAATTTGAGAAGATTTCGAACGAATAATCCCCAACCTGAGTTCCTTGAAAACGTTTTGTAAGTACCAGGAGAATGGTCTGCATTGAAGGTTGCTCCTCAATAGTTTGACTTCTTCCAATGACGGGATCGAAATATCTTTGGCTTCTGGCTGGAAGTTGTAGAAAATCTGTTTGTACTCATCCAACCATGATTCGGCTATAATTTTAGAATTCCTTCAATTACATTGGATGGCGCCCATTTATGGGAGCAGAGTTAGGAACTTACCTCACGATTGCTTCTTTCGACATCTTAATTGCATGCTTGTTAGAAAACACATGACCAATACGACTGCAAGGAACTATTTCGACTTGACCTCCACAGAGCCATACCTTGATAGCCATTTCGATAGCCTCACCACCCCATATCTTGAGATAAAGGAAAATTTAAGGTAAATGAAATCTTTAGAAAAATCGAATAATTCCTGCCTCAAGGTTCGGGTTGAACGCATTAAGGGAGAAAAACCACTTCCGTGATATCATGAAAGTCCCTCCAGGGAAACTGGGAGTCCTGTGGACGAAACCTTACCATGATTAGTTAATTTAAAAGAAAAACGTATTGCTTACACGAATGGAGCAGATAATTGATAATAACTTTCGCGTTGCTCCACAGACATCGGAACCCATTGGAATTGCAAGGTCCAATTAAAACCTCCCTTGAGATAACTTACGCTTTTCTGGTACTCGAAAGTACTCGGATGGATGCTGTCCACAACTGGACTCACGGCTAACCCATGGCTCCTAACCAGATGAAACAGGAGAGGCTCTAGCCAACCTGAGTTAACCTCACAGTGGCTATCGAGAAACACAATATAGTCTCCGGTCGCTTCGGTGGCCGCTTTGTTTCTTGAAACTATTAGTCCCTCGTGACGTTCGTTTTGAAGCAACTTAACAAAGGGTAAGAATTTCAGCTCCTGACCAATGGACGCTGTGAATATGCATTTTAATACGGTATATAAAACTTAGAAAACTCAGTTTACCATCATCGCTGAAATCATCGACTAGTATTATTTCTTTCAATAAATGCCGCGGGCTTCTGGTGATTACGGATACCACGGTTCGTGCTAGAGTAGACCGTGGCTCATTTAAAAAAGATATTATAACAGACACTGATATCTTATCGGGCAGTTCGTAGCGAGTTTGCAGACAGCTAAAATTGGATCAAACTGAATAAACATACGATAGATAGAAGATTTCGAAATATCACGTTTTTCTGAAACTGTGGTGGTGATTCGTATTACATACTTGTTTACTTCTTTCTTTGTTTTCCCACAATAGTAAAATATACTATTTAATATTGATCTGATTGTACAGACCTATATTTTCATTTAGAACAAATGCTTGTGTTGTTGTTTAGAAAAATAAACTCAGTTACTATTCCTATAGTAACTTGTAATTTATATTTGTTTATACAAACAATTTATTTCTTGAATGTACTTTAGATTCATTGGTGCAATTGGAGGAACAGAAGTAATCAAAGATATTTAATCATTTTTTTTTCACTTTTTTCAATGTTTTGCGTTTCATAATTATAAAATAATTTATGTTATGCTTGAAGTAAAGAATTATAAGTAAGAAAATTTAATAATGCTTGCGTAAAAAACATTGATTTTCTTTTGTATATATCTTGGAAGGTGTAATAAATCATTTTCAAAATTTAAAATGTGTTAGCCTCAATACATCTTTTGAAGCAAATAAGTTGTATGCGTTTTGAACCGGGGTTTCAACATTATTTTATGGATCAAGTTTTCGTATTTTTCAGTTAAACTTTATTTTACATTTGTACTACTACGTATTCTAGAAAGTTTGATTTCTAAGATCAGTTCTTATGAGGGTCTCAATTATTATAATAAAAAACCGAATTCAGAAAAACGCTTTAATGTGATAAAAATAAAAACAAAACCATTATTTCGAACCTTTCATCTCGGGTATCTGGCAAGCTGCGAAATGCACCGATTGCACTGCTCTGAGATACATCTCGGAAATCTTTTTTCAGATATTTTTTTAAAAGCAAAGTATATTCCGAAGATAAGTTGTACGTGTAATTCTAAATTAAAAAAAAAAAAAAACAACCAAAACTAAAACATAATTTGCACCCAAAATAATTGGAAAATTCAATGGCTTACCGAAATGGGTCTAAGAGGTTTTTTCGCATAATACTTAGGACGGCTCCTTGTGATAAAGTAAAAGCTTATTATTAAAAAAGTACCAACAATTATAAGCAGACATTTCTTCTTGTGTAACAAACGCATTTCACTTTTAATCCGCCTACAACATTGGAAGCGATAGCTGTTTTATTGCTGATATGTAACGATTATTTTCGCGGTACACGTTTCACATGAATACTCGAGTATCACGTTCAAATAGAGAGCAACACGTGTCGCAGTTTCCGAGTTGTAAGTTATTCGTCCGCACGCACCACGTGTAAATTTTGGCAAATCTGGAGGCGAGTGTCGAACGAATTTGCAGCTCCAAACGCTGAAAGTTCTCTCACTGATAATGAAGTTTTGATTACGGGCAATTTGATAACTCGCGATGGTATAAAATACAACCAAAGTAACTTATCGCAATTCTCATGCTATCTGCAGTGCGCGTTCTACAACGTATTATATTTCATAAACGGCGTTTTGGTAATTCACATTTGACAACTGCAGCATGCGTGACGTATCGCCGTGTCATAACGTTAACCTGGCGATGTTCCTTTGATTGATTAATTCCCACCGATCGGCTCTATTTTGCAGCTAACAAATGCTGGCTTTTACGGTCGCACTGTTTGCTGCCTCAGCGGTGTGTAATTTATACGTACGAAGGTAAATGTTTATGCTGAAGGTATTATATAATTCTGGTAACGATTTACTGCGAACTGTGTACTGAAAATTGATATACAGGTGCATTTATTATCGTAGTTTCTTATGCTACGTTGGTTTACAAAATCTTGCTCAGTTTATCGATACATTATCTAGAACTAAAAACATGAATAACAGCGAATGCGATGGATTGAAAATAAAAGTTCATTTTCGAAGATATTGTTACAACTTTTATAAATTAAAAGGCTGCACACTGAGACATTTAACTTTAAAAATTTTCAATTAAAATCTATCAATTCGGTAATTTTTATTTATAAAAAGAAATAGTGTAGCTATGATTGTTTAAGAATAATATCAAAATTAAAAACCTATGTTATGTGTTCTTTTTTGAAACCGCTCTAAACCACTTTTCCATTTTTGAAAAAAAAAAAAAACCGAATTTACTGTAATAGATAAAAAATTGATTTATTTTATTTTATTATGTTTTATCTGTTCATTAATTCAGTTAGCCGAGATTATATCTACAGTTTTTGTTTTTTTTACTAATAAGACAGGCGTATCAATTAATATCCATGGAAAAACCTTGAAGGACTAAAATGTAGGTTTAAGCTTACTTTGGACTCAAAGACCCATCTAAACTCGTGTACAATTGAAGTGGAAGTGTGATTTTGTATATTTTTTCGCTTTAATTTGTATACTTTGGTGTGAATATTACGTTTTCATAATTTTGGGTATACATTGTATCATTTGTTTTGAAAGTTTGTGCGTAAAGGTTAAAATTGTAGCGTTTTAAATTAACGATTACCTTAAAGCAAAAAAAACCGGATTCCGTGTTCTTCTGTTTTATATTAGTTTCAAATGAAAAATTTGAATATGATTTTCCAAAAATAGTAGAATATCGAACTAAAACTATTTCCTTTATAACTATAAGAAAATTAAATGAAACGATTCAGTCGCTGCTTTTGCGGAATAGTTGTACAATTCCAAAGTTCTTTGAAATGGAGGTTTCGGTCACCCTCCTCTAAATATGAAGTTGGTTTTTAATCAAACGTAATTTTAAACTGACGCTGTGTGAAAGGCATTAAAATAAGTCGTTTTGAAAATTATTAAATAATCTCTCCAAGTAGCTTTGCATTGAGATGCTGAGCTTGGAAATAACCCCAGTAAGACTAATTAGATTTAATTAACAAACAAAAAAAGAAGTAAGACTAATTATATTTAATTGACAAACAAAAAAAAAAACTCGGTGGCGTGCATATTTCATAATTTTTCTAAAAGATGATCCGAAAAAAGAACTTTATAAAAATATCCAACATAAAATGTTCTGTCATTGAGTGGTAGAAAGATGGGAATATTTAAATTCACGAAGAAAAAGCCATGCTGTCAAGGCTAACTGCTAGAGGATAAGATTCCATTTCATGGAGTTTTGCCCGAAGACAGGAAAAGTTGTGATTTTATCCCAGTTATATTCAGGTTAATATGTCTAAAGCTCCAAAGTTAATGTAATAAAAGCCCCCACTCCGGTCTGCTAAAGACATGTTATAAAATTATCTGCGGCAAGTCTTTGGAGGACTGTAAAGTTCTCAAAAGTTTTAAGTAACATGGCGGGTGGAATACACCTGAATGGAAAAGGATTTTTTCATTAGCAAGAAAAATGTAATTACCCCTTGATATATTTTTATAAGGGACGCTCTTTGAGGAATCTTCTTGTGTGGATGAGCTTCAGCTACATAAACTCCTTGAAAGTTTTTAGTGCGAGCTGTGAGCATCATGGCTGAATGCACGACGGTCGTGATTCTGGTTCGTGTACAAGTGAAGTATGCTTATTATTTTTGCAACCTGCCTCTTAAAACGACTTCCATAAATTCTGCTTCCTAACCTTCAGCCTTAGCCCGTAACGATAGTAAGCCTCTAAAGGGTCCCCTTGCTTCCTTGATAATTTCGGATGATTTACGTTCGCATTAATCGGCAAACAAAAGTGTGGGTCTTACGACATGGGTCGGGAGGGTTCCAGTTTTTGGGTAAAATTTGTGCCCATCTAATAAACACTTTTCCTTTAAAGCTACAAATAATTCGTAGCCATCCTTTCGGCGGAATGGACCTTTTCCCTCGCAACGATAACTAAGAGGATTTGACCAAAAGCATCCTTCGCGCAACTTTATACACAGGAGCAAGGTCAGCACGTCGTTTGCAATTTGTTTTCCGTGCGTGGGTCTCAAATAAGATTTCCGTTTCCATAAACCCTTTTGCTAATAAAGTTCTTTCATTTTAAGGACGTTACTCCGGATACCTTTCGGACTAGAGAGAAATGTAACAGAGCAGAATTGACAGTATTATCAATTTTTGCTGCTGAAATGGAAATATGTCCCAGCGACAGGTATGCTGTATTTATGGATCTTCCAGTGGAATTACAGTACCCTCGAACTTTCAAATACGTGTTGTACCTCAATATTTCTATTGAATGTAGTCGATCCTTATAAGTTCAGATGCACTTTGATATTGATCTTGGGCGTTCAAATATTTCAGATTGCAGATTTTCTTTTTCAAGTTTTATACAAAATTTTCTTCTAATATCGACACGATACAAGACGGTTTTATACCCTATAATGAATATTTACAACGAAAAAAAAATCTATAGATTTAAGAATAAAGACAAGTTCCTTTCACTTAAATTATAAATATCGGATATAAAAATTTTAAAATATGACGAAAATTTTGTATTACAGAATTTGAAATATTAAGCAATAAAATGAAAGTGTGTTAACAAAATATTATTATTATCTATAATTGCAGTTAATGACTTGCAAATGCTCTTGATGTTCTAACATAAATATAGAACAAACATTTTGTATGTATGTAGACTACATAGAATAATTTCAAAAGTAAAACCATAAAAAGAAACATTGAAATGTGAAATTTATATAAATACTATTCCTTTGTTGAAGTTGCCTCTTAAAAATTAGGTCTATGTGTTTTAACGATTCTAGTCAGGATTTCATTCGCTCCCTTAAAAGTAACTACAATAATAAATGACCTTTACTTTAAAGACCTGTTTGAAGGGTTGATACGTTCAGTTGAAAACTGATAGAATACCATTAATTAATAAAATTAGGGGATTTCGTTAGTGAAAAAGCTGCTGATGGAAGTTTACTTAAATTTAGATTTAGACTAGCTCTCAACGAGACTGCAATTTAATATTTTTTATTGTTTGCATGCTTGTTAATTGTAAAGTTAAACTGAGCAGAATCCAGAACAGGTTTACTACATAATCGTAAAATTGTGTTATAAAACTACTTTAACAATAAATCATGTCAAGTTGGTCAATAATTGAATTTTGCTTAATAATACGACAATACTCCAACAAGTAAGTTATCGAAACAACCAAAATTGCGCCCACATAAATTTTCTCGTAGATTTCCGTGCATGTTACTGTACAAACCTTCAGAATCTGCTAAATGTATATTATAGAATATCTGGCCAAAATGGGCGAAACGAACAAACAGCTTGAGAGCTACGTTCGCTCCCGGTTGAATAATGAGGTCGAGGAAAATTAAATTAACTTTTCGCCATAAAGCTTAAGTGGTTTCATAAGGAAATTTATTTATGGCCACGATCCAGAAGCGGACGTTGCAAATTCGGCAGGAGCAACTATAGTACATTGTTGCAATCAATTTATTCATCCCTTTATCATTCTTTGGGATGAGTTTTAAAGGAATTCCAAAGACCGGGTCATATTCTCCAGTATTTTCTGTAAGATTGAAAGGATTTATGTTAGCCAATTAAAGCGTGTAAACAACCCGCTGGTAGAATTTAAAAGACCGGCGTCCAAATGGAGGTCTCAAACGAAAAATGCCAGTAGAAATGGATTAATTAAATTTACTTAGCAGCCAACAGTTATGGGGAAGACTAATTAAAGTCGCTAATTTATTAATTATGCACCGGTGCTACGTTAACAGGATAACTTAGGTACAAGTATTTTAAGATCCTTGTGTCACGATAGAATGGCACGCAAGGATTACTTCCATGACGAGTGCTGGAGGGGGACACGATGTCGAAAAAAAATGATTGGAAATTGACGTAAAACACGATTTTCCTGTTAAAATGTAGAAAGTTTAACTCTGCGAATTTTCACTGTTATGTCGTTTGTCACGTAGAGTTATCTATTATTGATAAGAGCTGGGAACAATGGGTTCAATAAAAGTAGGTTTGTCGATTCCACTGTTCAGAAGTTCTGCCTGTGGATGGAATGTTCTTTGAAAATGTTATTAATTTTAATGTGAATTATTGCACCAAAACATACTTCTACAGAAAAACAAAACATACTTCTACAGAATGGTCTTTTGTAATCAGATGGTCTAACTTAAAACACAGACTATTCATTTTTGTCATCAAATAGAAATTGTACTATTTGGAAACATTTTTATGTCTTTTTTGATGTTCTGACCAAAAATAAAAAAAAAAAATGTAAGACTTATCAAATCATGTCTTTGAGTACACAAAAAGAAAGTTTAATAACAAACTTTTCTTTCCACATTGTAACGTTTTGGCTGAATTATATGTAGATTATTCCACTGATTAAATTCTGGTGCACTTACAATTTTCAGATATGCTTTGAAGTAAAAATAAATTAATACAGAGCATACAAAATTTTATATAAACGAATTAAAAACTGGTGAGTATATATAATGCTAAATGTTAATATAACATGTTAATTTTATATATTTTAGATTTCATTTTTTTTTTCAACTTTATTTTGCAGATAAAAAATACAGAAGGTTGATTCTCTCGAAAATTATTTCAATGAGCGCTAGAAATTGTCTGTGGTATTATGGCACCGTTTAGAATTGGATTTAAAACTGGAAATTTGTTTTTATTCATTAATGATTTGTACTTTATGACGATTACTCCATATATTTTTTGTAAATTTGGAATGCCTTTTGTGCAAAGAAAATAAAAAAATAATAAAATGAAAGCAATAGATAGAAATCGATGTGTAAAAAACTTCATCAATTCTTATAATGATATTTATTTAGCGCTATGTTTACAAGGGTATGTTCTAAAAATATAAGAATTTGAATAAATTTATCCCTTAATTTATTCCGTATAATGATTCCTTCAGAACTTCCTCCTTTGCGACACCGCATATCACGCGCAGTCATCTCAGCATGAACTCTTTCAATTTGGAGATATCTGCTTGCCAACAATTACGTTACATATGAAAATCACATCGTCCCCTATATTGTCGCAATATATCACGAAGGTGGGTGCGGTGTGCAAACTCTTTGGCTCTTGCATGTTGCCAATGTACACCGTATGTAATCTTAAATTGACTGTGGGGACCATAAAAACGGCCTTTTTCCCTTTGAATCCCCCTCCCGGCCCACTTCCATTTTATAGCCCGTGTTCGGAATGTGCTGGAGATTACCTGGAGGAAATTTATATTTGGTGAATCTTTGAGGGAGATGTGCCATCTGATCTGTTTATCACCTTCCCAGATTAAATATTGTATGAAAAATATTTACTCCTATGCTGGATCTTTTGGGATTTCAGAAGTATTTATAGAAATGGCATAAGCACGGTTTTGAAGGGATAATTCCTTGCTTTAAATTGTGTTGGAAAAGGTAAAAACAACGAATTTAATCGCATATTTGTAGTATATAAATTGAAATTGAATGAAACACTCTTACTTAATTAATTATAAAGTCCCTTGAGGTGATACTTGCAATTAATTATACCTTGTACCACCGTATTTTTTTTTAATTGTTTAAATTGTTATATGTGGTTAAACAGGGTGGTGATAATACAATCGAATATAGAGGATACGAAGCAAAATAGAATGTTTTTATTATTTCCCTGCTTCCCCAAAATATGTACGAATTTATAATATATACAATCTCCATGTCCTGAAAATAGTAGTCATAGCCCAAATTCGTATGAACTTATCACATATGAGGTATGAGGTATTATATTTTATGTATCCAAAAATTGTTGCAGATTAGCAATAGGTAGTGGAAAGATTATTTCAGCTATATTTATAATTATGAAGCAAATTGGCCCATAATTAGCCAATTAACAAAAAATGTTATCATAATAGTGTAATTACAGAATACATCTTGAATGCAGAATAAATAACGAATGATTGGTCAACGGCAAATGAAAAACTGCTGAAATTATCTGAAATAAAAATGAAAAGTGTTTTTTTCCTGCAAAACTTGATATCATAAAGTGGATTTTATTGTCGAAAATACATAAAAGATAAATTCATCGCGTTTGCAAAGCGCTATAATTAATTAATGGGCCAGTTTCAATACTTTTGACCGGCATAATGTTGAAAGCTACCAAGGCACTAATGGGTACCAGCATTTTTCTCTGATTCAATCCTCATCTGTGCGTAAAAGTGCTAGGACATTAATCATAATTAATGATCATTAATCATTTTATCGTTAATCTTCACTCTCATTTATTTCGCCGAACCAAAAGGATTAGGTCTTTGCGGGCAATGTAAATGAATTATTTCCGGAGAGTGTATGGAGTTATTGCAAATAAATGAAGAAAATTAATTTAGGATTTCTTGAATATGCTGCATGATACATGCTTACTACTTCTAAATTCAAAACGTGTGGCTTAATTTTATAATTTTTTAAAAGAAAAAAATAAATACAATCACTTTAAATGAGTAAAAAATTATTTTTTAATTAGATAACTCTCTCTCAAACTGGAAAGATTATCTCATCCTTATTGCATTTTTAATAGGTCTCCTGAAAGGTCCTCAAATGAAAGAAATAATTAAAAAGACTAAGAGAAGCGCCTTTATCTAACTGCTGCCGCCACAGATAGCAGGTTTTGTTATTCAGACGTCCTTTTCCCAATCACAATTAACAAGTCTTTTGTCTACCATCCGACGTTTTGTGTTCAAAGAAGTCAATAGAGGACGAGCAGGATCCGACAAGAAGGGTAACTTAAAGATACTCTTCTTTAATTTTGAAACAATAGGATTACAAATTAAGCCTATTCAAGCTCGATAAAAGAGTTGGAAGGGTGAAGCAGGCAAAATGTGCACATTAGCAGTTCCGTCCGATTCATGAAAGCTCTTCACTTTTTGCAAATATTTAAGATCTTCTACGTGGTGAAATTGGAGTTTTTCTTCTAATAAGTCTTAAAACTACACCTTGAACGCTTAATTTGCTTTTGATTACTTTACGATATTCGTTTAAGACAACTATTGTTTTATTAATTGGATATTTTGCCTTTGTCAACTTCTAGTACAACAATTGATAACCAAAAGTTGTTTTCCAACAAAATTGACCATGAAAACAACAAAAGAGACTACAATTCAAAACCAAATAGTTTTTCTCTAATTCCTAGGGAAAAGATCACTTACAGGTCGCTTGAGCATCATGGAAGGATGTTGCTATTCCCCAGCTGGGATGAGTATTTGCTTATGCTAACGACAGCTAGAAAATCTTCCCATTCGATAACATTTTGTCAGTATGTGATGGCATTACATCCGGCTACAAAACTTTCTCAGAGGGAAAGACTTTCTCAGCATCAAACCGACCATCTCTCCCCCCGCGTTCAACTTCTATTTGCGCAATTTGCATTTGAATGCCCCTCCATACTCCACGTCGGGTGACTTTTACAGAGTCGTACAACAATGTATGGATTTGGAGCTTCAACTTTGTTATCGATAAATGAAATCAAACACTTTAAGGAGACGTGGACAGATCGAGTCTTGCATTTTAAGTACTGCATTTGCCTTTTTACTTCAATGCAATATGGTGCTGACAACAATGGCATGAAAAGTTTTCCAATTGGGATAGACGTTGAGGTCCTTTTATGAGACATCAAAACTCTTAGGCCACTCTAAAAGGACTACAATAGAAAGATATTAACTTATAAATTTTCACTTTATGAATGTTTGCAAAGAAGGACCATTCCATCATACATAATAATATGAAACACAAAAGCTAATGGCTTCTTGGATTGAAAAAATGATTACCGTGAAATACATGAGACGACCCACTCCTGAAAGTTATTAAATATTTCAGTTCGCAGTCCAAGGACCATTACCTTCGTCAAATCACTTTCAGGAATCTTTTCAAATTTCTCGCCATTAATATTGAATCACTCATGGGGCCGACGACAGGTCAGAATACATTACTTTTTGAAAAAGGTCGACACCCTGTTTTTCACTATTATTCTTGAGATAACGTTGGCTATTATTATTTGGAAGTTAATTAATGACTTGCTGATGTCATGTAACCTTAGGCGAAAGGCTCCCTTAAGAATGGTATACTGCATAAAAGCATGAAATTCTCCTCTCCTATTTGTGCAGAGTCATTTTTTAGGGTAGCTGATTATCTCCCAAAGACTAAGCTCGAATGAATTAATATAGCTAGAAGGATTGAGAATTTTTCAAATTAGCAAAACGCACCGCGAAACGCTCTTTAATTAGACTAATTAGTCAAAATTAAACTGTGAAATAAACTGACCACAAGAAGACTTTATTTCACTTGTAATGAGCTAATAAGGAGATTTTGAAGTTCACTCGAAGTCCATTTTCTTAATTAAATTCATCGCTAGTGGGTTTTGGCGAGTGTTGTGAGTTTCAAACTAAAAGCATCTTTTTAATGGATTTGTGAAAAAAGAGAGTTATCTTCATTTCAAATAAGCAGAGCAGATTTGTGGTTCAGTTCTTTGCAACGTTCTTTACCACTCTATTTGAATGCTTTTACTCTGAAATAGAGTGAAATGTTGCATAGTCTTAATTACACCTACACTTTGAAAGTTAAAAATGTGAAATCGTCACGGAAATTGTAAATCAATTGTGTAAAAGTAGACTCTGTAGCCAGATATTTCGTTAAAATGTAGGTGTATTTAGTTTTTAAAGCGGATTAGAATAGTGTCGTATATCTACGTAGTTTATTATACATGGGTGTTAAATATTTATCCAATATTTGTTTTTAATTGGGAAAGTCTTTATGTATTTACAAAGCATATATGTATACAAAGGTCGATTTAGATGAACGTTTCGACGTTTTACTTTTGGTTTTTTTCCTTGCTTCACAATTGGGGATACTTTTCATATAAAAACAGGGAGGTATATCTTTTTAAAATGGCTCAAACTTTCTATAAATGTTATGATTAATATGCTCAATAAAGTGCCACAGTTCGCTCCCGTTCGTTAATTTTGCTTTGAATCCCTTTCATACTAAAATAGTTAAACAGAGTATGTTTTTAAAATTTTAGTTTTAAATAGTACCTGAATACAATTTAAAAATAAATTTTATTATTCGCCAAAGAGTTCGACCTACACCTTTATTTTATTTTTATTCGTTTATAGAAACTGCATCATTATAAGTTGTGCTTTTGGAGTACTGAGTATTATTAAAATAAGGACAATATTTATATCTACCTAAATGAAAGAGTGTCACGGATACTTAAATCTTACACATTAAAAAAACAATGCGACTATTAAAATAAAAGATCTACAGTACAGGCTTAATGCTCATAAAATTTATTCTTTCGTTGGAGTTTCCTCTTCCTATAACTAAATTGATATCCTTGCGAGGAATATGGATGGGATTTTCTAGATAGAATTACGCTAGTCAGCTATGTGAAATAAATTATATTGAAGGTCCAATACGAATGTTCCAATCATTTCTTGACCAATAAAAACCTGTTTGTTTTTTCGATTTGACTCACGCTCGGAAAAGCGATCATCCAAGGGATTAAAGGATGAATTAGTGAGGGCTTATCTGGACTTCCCACGTATTCGCCGACATGTGTGGCAAACATTTCTCGTAAATTAATGTTCCTCAAGAGATTTCCTTTGAGATAACCAGGTGGTTTGGGGGATCAATTATTTCCGTATTTCGTGCGAAATAAATGAGTGTTACAAGTTTTTGATTTTCCTGATATCAGAATTTTGGTAAATTATACCGTTTGCAATTGTGCATGACCAACGCCCCCAAAATCAATCATATACACTATACAGAATTCATTCGCTTATTAGTTTCTGCTATCAGTCATCTTTCCAATTAGCAGTCAGGTATTTAGTAGTAATTGACAAAATTAATTTTGTTGCCCTTACGGGGTATAGTGTCGAAATGGGAGAAAAGATTAGTTCTAATGAAATGTCGTCAAAGTCGGAATGCAACATAATTTTGTATACTTCTCATGAATATGCTAGCAATGAAATCGCTAGAGTTTTGCGAGTACAATACAAAATTGGATAAAGTCGCTGAGACCACATCGATTATTTCCCTAGTTGGACATATGTACAACAACTGCTTAAAACTGGTATAACAAACAGACTTACTAGTCCTTTTGGTGTCGTGTTCCCAGCACCATTTTAAAACTATACTGCCTTAGAACCAGCTGCTCATTTCCACTTTGAAAGCGAATAGAGCTTCATGTACCAGAAATTAGCTTTGCGCTTTTAAGGGACATTAATCGTATTTAAGCTCCCAGTGTTCCAATTAATTTTCTTGGCTATTTTGCATTTTAACTATTTACATACGGAAATTCAAACCATTGTTCAACGTTTTGAGTTACGACAGTAAGTTAGCGATAATAGGAACAGCCATTTTTATATCACAAGTGTGAAATAAAATGCTAGATTTAGTGATAAAAGTATAAATAAAATAGAAAGAACGCTGATTAAGAGTTGGGCTCGCGTGCTGAGAGTTGTGAGTTGAATTGTATGTTGTTAAAACATGTAAAATTCTTGCTCCGCTTTTCTACGGAATCTCTGATATATCCATTTATCCTTAATGCCATTTTTTGGGCTTATTCATGTCAGATTTCCTTATCATATTTCTGCACTTTTGGTGGAATAACTCAATTAAATGGGACTCCGAAAAAGGCGTTCTGTGACGTAAGCAGAAACGTTTTTCCCATAAGGCTCTGTGATAACAGAAATTAGCTGGCTGCCAGAGAGCTAAAAATCCTTTGCCTTTAACGCAATCAAGGCGACTGAGGAGTTGCCCGGAAAGTGTCAAAGTAGTTCGCCTTAATGAGGGCATCTTCTTGTGAAAGCGAAATTATTTCCGGAAGACTTCCCGAAACTGAGCAGTGGTAGCAGACTGCATTATTCCCAGCAACTATGGCGCGATATATAAAAGGCGATTTTAATGGTGAAGAACTCCCTTGATATGGCCGCTGATAAATAAGGCTCCCGACTGTCCGGATATTTTAGAGACCATTCCATACTTAGCCCCTAGAGTCCATTGCCCTATCGAATTTTCATTAAGTCTTAGCTTCATTAATTCTAAGACGGGAAACAAATACATCACGAGAACAACAATGGAGAACCTATCAGATTGCACGGAGATCGACACCTAGGTTAACAACGACATTTGAGAAATCCGGATACTGGGGCCAGTCCGGAGAATGCCAGGGACAACTAAGAATCGATTTTCTTGCTCAAATCTTTTCCTCCGAATAAATTTCAGTCCGTGGAGAAGCAATTGATTTATATCAGACTTGTAGGGGGCTGGCGTAAATGGGTTTTATTTCGCACGAATAACTTTCGTTGCTTTGCTTCAGATGGTCAATCCCTTTTCTTGCCGACCAAACACCGAGGGGCAATGGGCGGCGGGTGCCTGAATTTATTACCACTTCTTATTATATTGATTCTATTTTACTTCACCGTTTTAAAATATTGTAAATTCCCGTTTGAGCTCTATTGGAAGTGTCTACTTATAGAAATCATAGGGCATTTAACTTTTCATCCTCTTTGGCTCCCGGGTCTCCTCTTGTGGAGATTTGCAATTAGTCTGTTGTTAAGCCCTTTGTTTGGAAAATGTGCCTTCTAGTACTTTAATGGCCCTGCAATATCGCTTAGACTACTTAATTTGCTATTGCCATTTGTGCCTCTAGAAAGAGAGTCGGATTGAAAAGATATTACCTTGTTGAAAATTCTAGGAGACTGTGCAACCGACCAAATACAAAAGACACAATTTATAAGCTCTCAAGAAAACAGAAAGTTCGTATAACTTTTAAATTGACTTTAACTGGCATATCGGCTTCGGGTCACTCAAGAAATTGCAGCCGTAAAATTTTATGGGCGCAGAATATACGTAAACTTAATAGCACATAGGAGCACAGAGTGTTGGCAATGATCGCCAGTGTGCTTCTGAAGTTGGACTCTTGGACATATAGCTACTAATTTTTTATTGCAAAAAACATTCCGACTTGATTCTGGCTTTACTTTTAGTAATTTAAAAGCATCCATGAAGAGATTATTTTTAAACTACTTTATTCTGCAATTTTGGACTAACGCAAGCAAAAGGCATTAAAATCTGAAATGCTTACATATAAAAGTTAATTGTATTAGTTCATTGTTAAAACAAAAAAAAAAAGTAAAACTGGATTATGTCTTAAAAATATGGGATTATTTAAAATTACTCCCGATATGACTCTTTAATAACAAAATTTTATTTCTGTTTGTATGGACGAGAAATGGGTTAATTCATTTATACATATTTTGAAGAAGTAGAAAATAATTACAATTTATTAACTTTTTTTAAGTATAGTACTTCTGATATGCATCCCGTTTTTATTTCTTGCCAAGATAGTAATGTGAAAAGCAAAATACTGAGCAAGATTTTTAATCAGTTAAAACCATACTTCAAAAAAATGAAACGCTGACAATTTAAGATCAGAATACTAGAAAAATGAAAATTCGTTTTATAATTTTTCAAAGTGGAATTTTGAAGGTAAAATCATATCTACATGTAGTACAGGCTATAGGTAGGAGTTTGTAGACCATTACGTTTATGTTTCGGTCAGTTATTTCGACGGATTCACCTACTCGATAAAGAATATTAAATTTTAAACCATGAGTAACTTCTTAGATTTCAACAAAACTAGCGGATAACGATTTTTATAAGGAGATATGTTTCGTTTGTGGTCGCATGTAATACAAAATGTGAATGTAACAAAGCATTACGTGGTAAAACTATAAAAAGATATTCAATAACAACGACTCCGTGAAATATTCTCCCACGAAAGGGAAATCATAAGAAATATCGACTCATGACAATGTTGTAACAAAAGCTCTTAAAGACATTTGCCTTGGCCACGTTTTTCCGGAACTCTCTAAAATTTGAAATTCATATGAGCTGAAGCATACACAGCCTTAGAGATTTGTTTGTATTGAGCAGACAGTGTTTGCTGTTTTGCATTTATATTGGATGTTGTGTATTTGGCGACATAAACATATTCGCCTTAATAAACTAAAAGACAGTCGCCCTGGGAATTGCAAATAGTTTTCTTGGATCATGTTCATATGTGAAACTGTGCTCGTTACGTCTTATCGAGGTTACACCTTTTTGGTCCAGTAAAAAGATATCCTTATCATTTCAGCGATTTGAGATTTTACAGGATAGTGAAATAATTTACATTGATATTTCTAAAAGGTTATTATTTAGTTATTTTCAAAAATATTATTCGAAAGTTTTGTATAGTGTAAAACTGAAAAGAACGGATCATTTTAAAAAATTTTAAGAGAAAGTTATTAACAAATAGACAACTTGTACTTCAAAGAGAATAAGAATGAATTGCTTTGGGCAAAATTTGCAATTTAAAACAAATGATTTTTGGCTGTACAGACAAAATTTAAAAACGAGAAAAATTGAAACCATTCTATGAAAGAAGATTAATCCTTCAAAGAACTTTGTCAATTGAACTTATCATTGATGGAAATTATACGTAAAATACGAATCAGGGAGTGATGGAACTTTATTCCTTTTCCTTCTCGAATTCCCTTTTACAAAATTATAAGACTGATGCGATTATGTGGAAAAAATTACCATGAGGAAGTTGGTCTTCGTTAGGGAATAAAGTCTTATATTCTATAGAAATTTTGCAGTCAAGTGGAAAACTTTTCTCTCTAGCATCTAAATTTTAGTTTACTGAACTTTAAATAGCCGTAAAGTAGAGCTAAAATAAGTCTCATTGGACAGAAATTTTCAATCCTGTTCTTTATATTATGAATGCATCACGTGCACACTTTAGAACTTCAAATATTTTCATAAAATTATAACATTCATACGTGGAATGTTTAAAATTGGTTTTTGAATTGCATGCAAACAATGTCAAATTGAGCAGTATTCAAATAATTTAAGTGCATTTGTTTAAATTGTTCTATTACTCGAGACACCGGGTGGTAGATGTCGAAGTGATTTTAAATTGTGTTAAAACTTTAATTTACGAATACCGCAGAATGTAATTGGTGTTTGCTTTTGTCACATAAGAATTAGAAGTAATACAATAATTGCAATTGCTGAACTCTAATAAGCCTGTTTAAATTTACTTAAATTTAAACCCTAGAGTTGATATCTCTGCGTGTTCCCTGCAAATTCCCCCAGGATTGATTGTATTCCATCGGCAGAAATAGGCTTCTCACACACGCCCCTTCCTTGGGTACATGCGAGTATACGGGTGTGGAACTTTGAAAATTCAATAATGTGAAATAAATCCCTTGTCGTTTCAAAAAGGAATAATTAATACCAAATAAACCATAAGCTCTAGACGTAGAGAAAGTCTCTCTTTATTTAAACGATAGGTAAGTTTCAAATGCATGCTGTGTACCGAAATTTCCCGATATCCCTATCGAAAGGGTTGACCCAAATTTCATATGTTGGGAAGTATTGTTTTCCTGTTTCTATCATTCGGCAGCATACAGGGCACGTCTATGAAATTGGGAAGCCGAAATATGTAGTCTGCAGTCCGAAACATTTTCAGTTGGAAGAGAATGGATTCTGTGGGTTTCGGTAAGATCCAGATCGGTCGCTGCATGAAATGGAGAATTTGTAGCTATTGCATGTAAGCAATTCGAGGACAAGCGAGAAAAGAAGCTGCCTGGACCGCTAACATGACGTTTGTATATTGGATTTTTGTCAGGCTAAATTTAAACGTTCTTTATAGGAAAAACTGGCAGTTTCTTCTTCATCTTCAAAAACGATTTACTGAAAAGAGGAAAATTTTTTAGAGTCTCATGACAGAAGTAGATTACAAAATTCCAATTAAAAAATGAGTTAAATATTTCACGCGTACGATAATTTATTAACGCAACCTTTCTGGATTAACCCCTTCAAACTTGTAGCATATTTTCGCTTTGATGTCTGAGTTATCGTATTATACGTATTTATTTCGTTTGTATTTTTTTTCTTTTCCTTACCGAAACTTTTGAAAATTTTCTTTGACAGGGAATACCTGCTCGTTTTTAAATCGTTTAAATTTTCATACTTTTTTATTTCGTAATTTACTATAGTTTGAAGTTTAAGACTAAAGAAAATAATATAAAAAATTTTAATTAAAAAATGCTGTTTCCATCAGATCTCATAAAAGCTTGAATTTCATATAAGTACACGGGTACTTTGAGTACAAGGCTTCTTGGCGAAATAAGCCCACCATAATTCTCATGAAACAGCCACAAAGCCCCCCTGATAGAACGAAATTAAAATAAGCTGGAAGCTAGAACGTATCATGTTCGCGGGATAATGGCAGCGGCTTGATGCTGAAATGTTTAGAATTTTCCTTAAACATTTCCAACTGAAATTCGTCGTCTTATTGTACAAAAGAGGGGATTTTTGTTCTTTTAATAAACCTGTAGGCAAGTAAAAGTGTTAAATCTAAAATGTTCATATTTAAAAGGACAAACCTAATCAACTTCTTTACTCTTATTATCCGTTAAGTGAAATTTTTCTTCACCCGCTAATTTGTGGTAAAAAATGAAAGTAAGCTTTTCTTTTTTTTAAATTATGCTTAAGAATGACAATACAGGGGAAATTATTGATTTAATCAAAGCCTTGAATAATTTATGTTCGTGGTTCGGGCATAAAATTGGCGTTTATCTAATGACTCTCCATTGAATATTAATTTAAATTAGAATATAAAACTGATTGTGCAAATTACCTACTCAGCGGGTAGATTGAAATTTTAATGGAACTTTCGCTGATTTACTCTAAAAGTGAATTCCTTGGGTAATACATGTTTACAACATATTCAATTTTATGGCTGCTTTTAAATATTTTACAAATAACAATAATTCACACCTGCTATTGAAATTAATAATCTGTAAATGATAACTTAATAAAATATTTAAAACACAAGTAGAAGTAATGCGTATTTTTCTAATACACGTTTAAACTAAAACGAATGACTTGATTATTAATCGCGCTAATGTTGTTTATGAAATTATATTAACTTCTATTTATGAGTATCGTTTTCTTGTTTATTTGATCATAGAGTTTTCAAATAAAAGGAAATATTTTTATTCTAAGGGAAGAGGAAAATGTTTAAGTGTTAGTGATTGTTATATAGTTATGTTTTTTTTTTTTTAAATTGTTTATTAGAGATATTTTATTTTATAAAATTGTTCTCATATTTATCACTTTGATTTTATGTTTTTGTAAATGTTTGATGCGGTATTCTTCATTTAAAGAACAACATAAACTTTATTTTGACTGAATATGGCATATTTACGTCTATCCGGCCCTACTTCATTTGCCAAAAACACTTCCGGGAATATAAAACCACTAGCATCGTACATGCTATGCGAAGGTTGTTACGCAAGCAGGGAAACAAAGTGTGATTGTCATATATCTGCTGTCACCGTGTTGCGAGACGCTCTGAAAAAGAGATGACAATTTATCTTTCAAAAAGTGGATCATACCGTCTTGTTCCTTAGACAAAACATCCACAATCTACATAATTCACTTTAACAAATTACCGCACTGACATAAAGAAGTCACGCAATGAAGATGACAACGTAATCCTCCTGAAAGATTGATCGGTGAACTTTACCAGACAACATTACAATTGATGTCAATCTTAGGGGCAAAACACTCTCCATTCAGGGGGATATATTAAAATTGGGTAAAGTAATGAGTGTCGACTAACATTAGGGGGCTTTCTGGTTAATAGTTGAGAATTTCTCTCTTGATTGACCTCTTATCATCGGGTGATTTGAATTACCTTAGGAAGCTTCCCAGTACTCACCCTGTACAACCATTAGAGACCCATACGGGTGAACTACTGAGAACAGCAGCTAATTCCAAATTAAATTTACGTTCTTAATGAGGAGACTTAGAATTAACTGAACAGGAGTTTCATGGAAATGCACAATTCTCGCTAATGTGCAAGGAACGCTGATTGCATCTGTTCCAGAGAGATCCCGGAGGATAACCTTTTACTGTTCTGTTTAATTACAAGTAGTTGCTAACGAGTTTGCATAGTTTACACACTTAAGTTGAATTTAATAATGAGGGACTCCTCGACGTGGTTACAAGCTAACTTTTACCACTCTGTAGTTTTTCACATTTTTGGATCCTTTCCAATAATCCACGCAGTTGGGGGCTCGTTCATGGAATCAATCACGTACTGGGGTTGGGACCCCAAAACGCCTACAAATATCATTTAATTTCAATTTGACGTGAGTGATTGCACATATTTACAAAATGTTTTACGTGCGTTTACTGAGCCATATTTATGAAAGTCAACCCTCGACGTAAGGAGACCTTGGTCAGTGTTTTCCTTGCGTTGAGGGTTGACTGAAGCGAATAAAAACGCACCTGCTATTATTGCTCTTACGTGACTCACATATCAAACGTGCCGTCATACACTTACCTGTTGTTCGAACACCTCCTCTTAACCTGGCAAATATACGTATAAATATGTTTTAGTAAATAATGATGTTCTGGTGCCACTCTGGGGTGTATAATACGTGGCTGCTCAACATTTGAAACGCTGTTTCCAAATTATTGCTGTTTACACCGACCTTAATGCAGGTAATTAGTGTAAAAGTGTCGGCTGGGGTGTAGGCATTAAGAGCTTAATTATTTGTATTCAGGCAATATGCATATTTAAGTATAGTCAGCAATTTCGCATTTCTTCAATTAAATTGCCCCACTTTAAAGTCTGTCTGAATGGATCTTCCAGTGGGTGGTTGGAATTAAGTATCAGACCATTGAAGTACTGGATTGAATTTTCAAGACATGGGAGATTTTTCTCCACTAGGATATAAACTTTACAGAAGAGCCTTTGGAAAAGCTGAAATTTCTTCTTCTTGGAAATTTAAAAGACTTTTCAGCAAATAATAGGGGAACTTTTCAAACTACAGTAAAGTTTTTACTTACGCATTCTTGTGGACTGTTTGAAAAGTTTTCAAAGCGGAAGTATCCGAAAGGCAATGAAATTTTATTGTCGGAGTAATGGCTGCTTTTATTTAAAAGGAATTATTTTCACTGGACGATGGAAGTTTTCGCCGTTCTTAAGTTTGATATGAAATTAATGCGTATATTAAAATTTTAAAGCCTTTTAATAACTTCGCATGTCAATAAATATAATAAACCAGAACAAGAGAGATGAAGAAAACATTTTTTTGGAAAACCAAAGCTTTTTGTTTTGATTTCGAAGATCAAATATTTAATGAATAATTATATAAGTTTTATTAAAATATGTAAATTTTGCAATTTTACAACCATAACTAAAGATATAGCAACTATGTCCATGATTTTTATTCAGTATTCAAAAATAATTGATATTACTTTGTTTTAAGCTTCAAATAAAAAAATTCACTGCATAACTCCTGCACACAAATTAAGACGTGCAAATGCAAGTTGAAAGTAGGTTTTAAAGTGGCTTTTAAAGGATAAAGATATAATTAAGCTAGGCATCCATTCAGTCAAAAAAGTACCGCGAATTGTTAAATAAAACACAAAATTCTCATTTAATCATCAATATTTATCTGATTACCTTCAAAGTACTCACTATCGAAACAATAGACATAAGCCAACGCCTTTTCTAATCTTCGAAACACTTTTTATAAGCGCTTTCCGGGATGGCCGAATTATTATTTTATGACTTCAATCGACTCAAAATGGGTACCCTGGAGTGGCAACATCAGTTTGAGGAACAGGAAGAAGTCACACGGTGTCATATTCAGCGAATACCGTGGTTGATCGATGGTATTTATCGTGTTTTTGGCCTTAAATTAGGTCACAATCGTAGCTCGGTGCGATGGCGCGTTATCGTCGTGAAAAATCTAAGAATTGTTTCGCTACAATTCCATCCGTTTTTTGCGAATTATTTCACGCAGACGTTTTAGTACGCTCAAATAATATTCTTTATTGACCGTTTGTCTCATTGGCACGAATTCGTGAGGTACCACATCACGAATATCGAAGTAAACAATGACCATTACTGTCACTTTTGAACGGCTTTGGCGTGGTTTTTTCAGTTTCGGCTCATTTTTGGTTCTCTATTCCGACGCTTGCTGACTTGTTTGCATGCCAAACTCATAGACCCATATCTCATCACCAGTTATGATGCGTTCCGTGAATGTGGGATCAGAATTGGAGCGATCCAGCATGTCCAAAGCAACTTGTTCACGGTACTGTTTTTGAAGGAAATTCAGCTGTTTCGGAACAAGCCGAACGGCGATGCGTTTCATGCCTGAACGAACGGATTCATGAGAGATGTTAAAGTCACGAGCTAACTCTCTTAAGTTGGTATGGTGATTTTCAAGCACGATTTCCTTCGCTTCTTTTACGTTTGAGTAGGTTGTTTAGGAACGGGGAATGTCTTCGATGAGCTCTCGGCCTTCCTTAAACGCATTGTACCACTCACAGGCCCGGGTTTTTGATAAAACGGAATCACCATAAGCCTTTTCTAACATTTTTAGCGCGTCTGCACACGAAATTTCATTCGTAACGCAAAATTTAAACAATTTACGTATCATAATTAGAGATAGTACTACTAACCTAGGTGAAATTTTTTTGAATTCCCGGTAGACAGAAGTATATTTTCAAAGGCATAACATTTTTCAAACTTTAATTTTAATAAAATAAAATATACAACCAATTTAATATAGTTCCATGGTTATTTAAATATTCACCACTGGCATCAATTGAAGTACTATTAGAACCGTCCTACTATTCCCTTAAAATTTCTTAAACGTAGCTTTTAAATTAATTAGTAGTTGCAAACAAAAATCTATACGTAATTAGTCTTAAATTTCTATAAAAATTTTCAATGCGCACGATAATTAGCAGCATATAATTTCTGGCGCTATTTGTTTTTTCCATGAATTTTGAGGAGCCCCAAAGAAATATACACTAATTAAGAACAGCAAGTGGGTCAGAGCTCAAAGGAGTGCATTGTTAGGGCGACAAGATGTAACAAGAAAAATGGTGGAGTTGTCGAAGAAAAAGAAACTTGCTCAAGGGAAACTAGTGGGAAACTGATAATTATGTTGAGATTTTGCTCAGACCTTGAGGACAAGCGAAATTCTCTATATAGTAAATTGCCGCAAATTCTCTACTATCAAATTGACAAATGGGGGTGGGCTTATTTCCAACACGGGAGTTTACACAACTGTTGAGTTGAAGGAGTAATTAGAACCTCGGATGGTCTAGTTCTTGCCAACTTACCAGACTACAAAAGGTTGCGAGAAGTAGAAAACATTCTGTGCAACTTACATGATGGTTTCCTGGAAAATATAGCTTCAAATTCATTATATTAAGACTATGGACTGCACGCAATCATTTATTCCCTACCTTCGTTCTGGAGTTTCCTTCAAATGATCTTGGTGCTAGAAAGAGTCGTTATTAACCTAATTTTGAACTTCAATGCTACAATTTATTTCCGAGTGTGAAATTAGCTATGCAATCATAAGAAAGAATGAACTTCCAACAAAGTACTGCATTTGCTTTCTTTGCACTTAGATTTTCTTAAGGAAGTAGCTCCACGTAAAATTTTATTTAATTAGCAAGAGAAAAGTTGAAAACCGAAAATTTTCCTTAAATAATTTTTTAAAATATAGTGTTGAAGTATTTTATATTTATGTTAGTAAATGTAAACTTATTAGCACTTCTGTGATTCTTGTATTTTTTTCCATTTGAAACAACAACAACAACAACAAGACTAAAACTAAAATATTTGAACTTCTTTAATACAAATATGATTTTATGTTCAACCTGTGAATGGAAATACGTGACTGTGTTAAATCTTCCTCTCAGTATAGTAAAATATCAATATCTATATATAACACTGTCCCATGGATTTGCATGGAATTGTGCGGATTTACAAACCACGGTGACCATGCAGCGTTCCATTGAAGGATTCAGTTTGGAAACTAATTGCGCGGTTGCCCTACGGAACCAAAATCAATTGCTCATGTTCGCAGGTGCAAAATTTACGAACGAATTCCGAAATTACCCGCCTCTAGATTTACCCCCTTTTCGGATTTTATCTGCGCAGAACCAACGTGCATGTATGCTTTTGATTCTGGATTTTGGAACATCAATAAATTATTATACAATATACAAGTCTTTTAATAGGGTGATTCATTAGCGGAAGGTTAGTAGAAATAGTGAAAAATTCCTGACCTCAAATTATAGGTGTATTTGAGACACTTTCTTCCATGAACTAATTACCTCATTAATTTAAAAATGGGACAACGACTACGTTTGATGAATATAACATAAATAAATAATATGCAAATATAATACAAAGCGCGAAGGTATATCTTTTTCCCCGACTAATCAGATAAGCAAAGTTTTTCGCAGATCGTGCGAATGCGAATAATTACAAAGCAATATTAATTAATTAATAGGTAACCAGAATGCTTGTAATTAAATACTAAAAATCCCTTTGCTTTAAAATGCTGAAACAAATTTAGTATGTAGAAATAAAGTCAACAGATAACTCTGCCATCAGTAAACAAAGTGTTTAAAATTATGGAACGCATATTTTTATATTCCTGTCACATTTCACTCGGAGGGCTTGTTTTACGAGGTGGAAAATTCAAAATTCACTGTATCCGCAAAGAAATGTTGTAGCATTGCTGACTGGCTTTCAGCAACAAGCTTATGATGAGGTCACACAAACCGCACGTCTACCTGATTAGGTTTTGTTTCCTTTTTCTAGAGGTCTACGTCTCTTGCACGTAAAATGGGGCAGTTGAAATTTACATTTTGATATGCCTGTATTTTGTCGACACAGAATTTAAATAAGGTCCACGGGAAAAGAGGGATGTGTTGTTAGGAACTTACGTGTATAACTTTTAAATGTCACCGATATAATTTTAGAAGTTTTTTTAATAGACAATTTGAAGCTGATTTGGATGAACATTCTCATGCTATAACTTGTACTACACTCCGCTGTTAAAGTAATCAATGCTAATGGTATATTTTATAATTCCACAAATTTGCGATGTTTAATAAATTAATAGCAGTCCACGTATGCAATGTATGAGTTCATACAGATTTGACGTAATTTCTATAAATATTACTTTTTTGGATGATAATAACTGCTAATTCTCTTCTCTGAAACATTAAAATTTATATTTCCTTGAATCTAGCCAATCTACAGCATATATGTATAGTTAAAATATCTTCCGACCGTCCATCTTATAAAAACTGAACCATCCGCACGAGAGCAATCTCTTGATCTGGAAATCTGCCAGGAATTTCATATTCATAATAAAATGCTGTTTGCAAACTTAAAGGATGCTGAGTGCATTTCGTTCCGTGTTGCTTTTAATGGAATATTTCTAAAAGTCTATGTGAACACGTGGATGGCAATTTTACCTATTTAACAATTAGGACAAGGTTTCTCTTAATCTAGTCCATTTCTTTGCATTATCCTACACTTAGTTATTAATACGTCTGTAAAGGAGACTACTTTGGTATATAAAAAAATAAATATAATAAAATAAAGCTTGGTGATGTTTAACTTTGAGATGTAGATAATAAGCTTCATATTTTTCTGTAAAGGATAATAAAGGTTTGTGCAACATGCAAAAGTTTTTGGCTCGTTACTTATGCGAGGGGATGGTGGCTAAGATTTACTCAGTCAATATCATTGTTACTATTTCCACAAACATAAATACTGGTTTCGGATAAAGGATTTGAGCTATGGGAATTTTGGAAATTCACCATATTGCAGCAAAGCTTCTTTTTTTTCCAGTCTCCGTTTAAAACATTTTAAAAAGAATTTACAATTTTACAAAGTACTTGGGCGTTCTTTACTTTTTGCATGTTATTCAAATGTGTAGATACACGAGAAATAAATGTATGTGCATATGTACCGAAAATAATCCCATAGCTTTTGTGAACCAATTTTTGAAAGGATTTTATTGTGGTGAAAGTAGATTTTGTGCTATCTACATTTGGTTCATTGTTCGTGGCGGGTATTTTCAGTCCTCACATTTGTTGTGGAGTCTGCAAAGTTGTGAATTTGCTCAACCAAAAGCCTTCTTAATACCATCGTCTGCAATTCATGCAATTTCTTTTTTACTCTGACAAAGTAAGTAAATGCAAGGAATAAGCATAAACAGACCGCAGCGTCTGTCACTCCAATAAGTTCTTAGTGAAATTTTCGAAAGTAAAGAAGCATTTAAGTGGAGATTGGTAAATTTTAGACCTTCGTGGTAAAGGGCGCTACCAGAACTGGGGGAATTTGGAAGTTGTGCTATTCAATTACCAACCCTACTCCTTTTAATTGGCTTATAGAATGCAATTTGCGCCAGCAGTAATAATGTTGAGGCTTAGTGGTTTGTATGTAGACACGTATATTCGTTGCATCCAAAACCAGGCAGAAAATTGCAAGCAGCATTTGGTGCCACGCTGCATGCGAATAGTCTTTTTCAGGCAGGTCTTCAGTCGAGAGGACATAGAATTTCGTACACGAGTACTACATTTTAAGTTAAATTTAGCGTACACTATAGCTTTAATTATAAGGTGATTAATTATTAAAAGTTTATTTTTACTAGTAATGGCCAATAAGGCTTAAACTATTAATTGCGGTATTAACCTCAATAGCTAAGTGCTTTTTGATAATAATGAGTGAGTCTAAAAATTTACACAAGAGTCAATCGATGTTGCTCCCCTAGGAACTTTATACTTAAATGATTTAATTACTTTTATATACATTATAATTAGTAAATGGTAAAAAAACAAATAAAAGTTGTTACTATATGAATTTAGTGAAGATAAATTATTTTTCAGCATTATTTTCAATTTAATTTATTCTTAAAAGACTATAGCCTTATATAGAAGAATAGAAATTATAAGCTTAGTGCTTAATTTTTAGACAAAATTGTATACCTTTATCACTTATTGCAATCTTGAGTAAACTTCTTATCAAATATCTTAGAAAAAATATTAAAGAAAATCGATTGGCTTAGGTATATTTTAGTGCACCTGTAGTAAAGCTGGATCTAGAAGTCATCCTTTCAATTTGAACTTTCTCTGTTCTGTGAAATGTCGAAGTCATTCTGCAATTATCTCAATGATGGGACGTTGTTCTCTGGATTTGTATTCTGCAAGTTGTACGAAGAAACTAATGAAAAGTACATGAGACAGTGAGGTCAGTTTCAAAGTAAATTAATTCTTGTTTAATTTAAGTTTTAAATAATTAGTGCAGTTGAACAACTGGAATTAGTCCGAACTATATTACAAAAAGAGGAATTAGAAGTTAGAAATCCTAAAATTTCAATGAATTTGTATTTGGTTGATGTGCCGAATTCTTGAAAATTTATTTAACTTACTCTTGCAAAGAATTGCTCCAGAGTGAATTAAGGACAAGAAAATAAAGAGATGGTATTAAATTAATAAACCCAACAGCATAGACTGCAACCCTTTAGATAATGAAGATTTTCAGTTATGAGATCTTGTTTCTGTTTTCGTTAAGAATTTCAGCGCTTTTCCGGAAAACAAGAATTTCCATAAAGTCTTTCATAATTTTCACCTTGCTATAGGAATCTTTAAAGGATAAACTGTTTGGCTAGAAGAAATTTTGAAATTCTTTTCACTTAAAGCACGTTGTTGGCCTTTTGCGCCTTAGTTTTTAGTATGGGTTGCCAACAAGTCCTCCTACATACATGTTAATGCCGATGTTATACCTTACCGGAAAAGTTGTTTTCTGTTTTCAGAAAATCCAGCTGTAGCACCCTTTTCCCAGGATGCCTCAGAAAAAGAGACGTTGATATAAATTAAAAATATAGACCAATAAATTTGAGAGATTTATGGGCTCATTCCGTGGAACGCACGAAATAGAAAAGCGGCAAAGCAAAAAATTTTCTGAGCTTACGAGAAATTGTTGGTCTTTAAAAATATTCCTCTTCGCCTTTTAGGATTGTATCAACTAAAAATTCATAACATTTAAATTGTTTTGAATTTTTATGAACTTTAAAATAGAAGTTCTCTCGAGAAACAGCATGCTACACCTTTTTCTTTTTGAAAAATCTTCCATTATTTACTTAATTAAAAACATTTATAGCCGCATTTGAACTTTAATATTTTCAGAGTGGAAGCCACATTTGTAAGTGCATTTTAGTAAATAGTAGTATTGCGATAATGAACGCGAGTACATTTTACGAATAAATCTGCGTTTACTCAAAATTTTTTGAAAGATTTTTAATTGAGAATTGAAGAAAACTTTATAAACTATTTTAATGTTTACTTAAGTCACAAAAGGCTGGGTTTTTCACCACAGAAATGAGCTATTTTCACAATTAAGCCATAAAAACAAGAACATTAAATGTAAAGCGTTAAAATTACCGGAGACTACAAACTTTTAATTATACTTTAGACTTTTAATATAAGCAGAAATGTGTATATCTTTCATAAATGTACTTAGGAAAATAACTCTGCGCAAAGGAAAAATAACATTGACACTAAATTGTTCCATAAAACTGGCGAATATTTCCCCTGTAGAAATTGTTATCGCTTTCGGAACTTGAATGCATAATTAATGAATCCTATTCACACTGAAACCTTCAAAATCGTTAGCAATTCCGAATTTATACCCTTTTTTAGGTGAATTTAATAACAGTCATAAAAGTAAGAACTACTTTTACGTTGTGCTCTACTGCTAGAGGCGTGATAAGGCGAGTTTTTATATCATCATTTTAGAAAATCATATCGCTGAGGGTGAAAATGAAAATGATTTCACACGCATCGTTTGTTCATGTGTTTAATTAATCTCTTTCCACAGCTCACATATGAAATCAAATTTGAACTATTAAACCTTTAACTATTGGTTGTTTAAAATAATTTAATTTAGAAAACACAATTTTCTAATTTCCAAGACAATACCAATTTTTAATTAAGTTCGAAAAACACAACTTCTAGCTTCACGGAAGAAATAAAGAAATTCGGCAGTAAACTTTATATTATTTTTTTCCAAATCTAGAAGATGCTAAAATAATACCGAATAAGTTTTCAGAATTTCATTTGACAACAACGAATTTTTTATTTATATCGATTTTTTTTTTGAATTTGTAATTTCGGGAATCCCAAATTATATTCCATTTATCACGTTAGGAATATTTATTCAGATTTTTATGACCGAATAAATATTTAAGAAAGACATCATCATTTTCCCCACTCGTTAATAATGCTGATAAAGCAACTTAATTTCTCGTTAAAAACATAATTTTTGACGTAAAATTTTGCATAAAAACATAAAACGGAACGATTAAGACTCCTTTCCTAACTACAAGGGGAAGACCTTAAACTCATTTAAACACTTTCCTTATTCTTGAAATTTAATAAAAGACGCTCACAGATCGTGCGAAGAAATCTTAAGGAAAGTTCTCAACAAATTTCCCAAAGAATTCCGGAAAATTACTCCACAGTTTCAAGGGAAACAGAAAGTTGTCCGTGCGGAAACGGAAGAATGAGTTTGATATTACTTAAAACATGTGGAGATTCAATTTAAGAGTTGAAATCACGACTTCATACCCAGTACGGACTACACTGTACACGTCCGTTCGGCCAGCAAAAACAATGCTGGTTTTTGAGGATGTAGACAATGACTTTATTTCGTCGTTTTTATGATACCATCATTATTTCATATTTTCCAGAACGGAACACTTGTTAAATTGTGTTTGTAACATTTGTGCAACTCTGTAGATCGTTGTTTAGAGGAGGTTGTCCTATTGTCGGCAGTTCAAAAAGCGAAAATTATCACACAGCGAAATAGCTTCATTTCATTTTGAAATAGGAATAATAACAAAAGAAATAAAAGCAAAATAATAGTTTTGCATTTATTGATGTTGTATGCTTCGATAGCACGATATTTAAATTGCAATTGCCTAATAAAAGCTATAAATAATTCTTAAATGGTTTACCTACACTCTATACAAAATTAGTTGGTGCTTCCTCATGAGTTTCCTAAAAATGTCCTTATTCCCTGATAAGAGTTTAAAATAGAGACTGACCACCTGACCCTTGCATTGACTGGCTATTTGTTCAAGTGGCCATTTGATTGCCTGACTACCGTCGAACCATCTGTCCGCTTGAGCGTGTAACCGACCAACCTACTGACACCCTATCTGGCTGACCGCTTGACCTACTAACCGACTGGCCTTCCGACTGCTTAATGACCCGACCGGTTTGCCCATTTTGATCACCATTTCACAGTCATAAGCGCTAATGTTTGAGTAAATTTTTTTACTTTTTTATTTGTTTATGTCCTTTATATTTTTCTTTAAAATAGTTATACACTTGTACAGAGATGCAAGCTATACTATGTTATCCTCTTCTTTTATTTCTGTGAGAATTAAATATATCCAATTTACTTCGTACAGATTTCGGAATTAGAATAAAACAAAATTCTCTAATAAATTTCATACCTTAAAAAATCGTACATTAAAACTAATTTAGTGAAAATGCGTTTCTTTTTCAAGAGTCATATTATACAATTCTTTCTAGATTTTCTTCAAGCTTCATTGATTCCTTGGAATCAATGATGCGAGCGTCGTTCAATAATTTAAGTGCTTTTTTTTCTTACCTGGACATATTTCAACTTGAATGGTCAGAAACTCACAAAACAAGACCTTCCAGTTTGCATAAAGGTCGACACGTAAGTTACTTGGATATAGGGGCAAATTCAAAAGATTTCTCGACGAAGGGTCAGAATATGGTTACATCTAAAAATCGATTTCGTAGTTAGATCTTTTTTGAGTACTTGCGTGCCTAAGGAATGTCCTGATATATGTGTTATGTTAGAACAGAGTGGGTGTGAATAGCCTTCATTTTGCAAGAGTATTGTGCTGTCTTACCCAGCCCTAATCAATGCCTTCTAGATCATCGACAAAATAAGTGCCTTGATGGGAGGATGAGTCATCGAACTGTTTGCTATATCTTGGTATTAAAGAGTCCTTCTTAATCCGTCTTAGTCATATAAAATAGTTAGTTCTAAAGAAATAAATCTTTAGAGAAGGAAAGGAACATTTCTCACAAAAAATTTAGTGTTTAAAAAAGATATTCTTGTTTTATTTTATTTTATCGAAATTATTATAACACCTTCTGCGAATTATTTTTAGTTAAAGCATAGTTCAAGCTAAAACAAAGGTAAAAATTAAAGCTTATATAAGATCTTCAAACAAATTCAAAATTTGTATAAATGGAAAATAATTAATCTGTTAATAGCCAAGGATTCTAAGCCAGATTTTCAGATAAGCTTAAAGTGTTTAAATCCGAAACAAACGCGATTCCTCTGATAACCAGTATTTACTAGATACGTGCTTCGGTTTAATTTACCTCTGCAAATTTATCAGCTAGACCAAACATTTTGGCTAGTTCCTGGATCCGTGACAAGAATTATTTGTTGTTTTAGCTTGTGGGTACTAAAGTTGAATTAGGCAGACGAGGAACAAAGCCATAGTTAATGCACCTCGAGAAGATGTAGTTTCATGGGACTATAGATTTGGAGGGCCTACAACTGGTAATGAGAAATCAATTATCGCGTTCTGGCAGAAAAATACTTCAGGTGGACTATTTCACCAAGCTGAGTAAAGTGTTTTCCATGGGTTTTATGTTTTACTTTGTATATTAAGGTTTTAATTCTTGATAAAAATAAGTCTGCTGCACTTTTTATTCTACTTTTTGTGAGATGAGGCAATTTTTCTCTTCAAGGGACCATTTTTCTTAAAGGACTAACATTTCCAAGATATTCTCTTCTGGGATTGGTTATTTAACAAATACCCAATAAATAATATGTAAATTATACTTAGGAATCACTGTACCCTAGTTAAAACAATTAATAGTTTAACTAAATAAAGCACAAATAATAGTCTTTTATTATAGCTCAAATTACTCTTGTACTAGTCTTGAAATAAAACGTATTGTGTTAAAACATTGACTTGGTTGATTTAGGACTCAGATGGTGAGAACTAAGTTCCTTCAAAGTTTTGTAAAGTTCCTGTGATAATTAATTTTCATCCTTGATCAAATACTCCTCCAAAGTTACGGATAGTGTAAGCGCTTTTAGTTCGCTTTGGAAACCATATTATGTGTGAAACTTTCAATTCCTTTCAATATGCGTTCATTTTAATTTTTTGTTCAATTTTTTTGCAAAACAATTTCGACGGATTTAATGTCTCAGAATTTAAAAATTAAAGTTTCATATCCACAATAACAGAAAGATTTCTAATGAGTTAAATTTAAAGAAAATTAAGTATTTTTAATACTACCAAATTAATGAAACGTTTTTAAATTTAATTCAGAGTAAAATTTTAACATCATTTGGAAAAATAATTTTAAAATTTTGAAAAAAAATAAAACCGTAATAGAGCAGATAAAAAATTAAAATTAAGCAATTAAACGTAAAAGTAAAGACTTAAAGTGATAAAATATAAGAAAATATTAATACAATGCCATGTTCTCCCTTTTTTCATTAGAAAAAAAACCAAAGGGTTTTCCTAGAAAGATTAAATTGCCTATAAGAATATATTTACAAGGTGCGGTTGCCTAGGAAGCTCTTTTGGTTCGAGTTTTAGAAATTCCCTATCTTAAGAGCGTGAGTCGAGTAAACACTCCCCTCTAATGTAAATGCAAAACAACAACAGGACTTAGCTAGATAACTTTAGCCTCAGGTCTGATATGAATTTTAAATTTCATAGGAGAAAATTTCCGTAAGTCTTTTAATATCAAAAATCTCCGTTTTCCTTCTAGTACGAAATCGGTGCTAAATTAATGGAGCAGTTTTTAAACTTTCGTTCTTCAAGTATTTCTTGCTACGTGAATTATTTAATGAGGAAGTAATACTTCCTGAAATTCCAAAAAAATGGTTGGTTTTGTTTCTTGGATTTATGCTTTCCAGAAAATGAGAGTAATGATATTGCAATTTTCATTTGCTAATTTTTTAAAGTTGGCCATCAAAGCTTAGGACTTTTAAACAAGCCCAGGAAAAAGAAGAATTTCAAAGTAAGCAGATGAATTTTATTAATGGAAGTAAAGGATCAAGAAAGTCATTCAAATGTTTAATTCCAAGAGTTATTAAAAGCGGAAGCGTTCAAGTTTCCAGCTTTCAGCGGTCGTTTAGGATATTTAGATCAAACACAACTGCTCGGAGAGTATTTCTTTTAAAACGCACCGAATTGCAATTTCGAATATTCAACTTCGATCACTTTTTATGCAGTCGAAGCATTAAAATCCATCTTGAGTGAAAATGTTTGAATACTTTAATTAAGGAAAGAGAAATTAGCAATGGACAAAAAGTATTTGCAGAGCACTTCATTTACTCAATATAATTCCATTTCGCAAACTAAGGCACTACAGAATGAACGCTACGTTAGTTTTTGATGATTTGCCTCTGTAAACAATTTCTCCACCGAAATGAAGGTATTTTCACTAAAAAAAATATATATACAAATGAAACTGAGTACGAAACACCTGAAATTTAATGAAGATGAAGTTTTTTTTAGAAATAAGTTTTCTGTTTGTTTTCAAAATTAAGAACTGTTTTATTCTGATATTTTGTAGGAATTTGAAAGTGTATTTTATTTCGTATATTTATATAAAGTTTTAATTAACATTTGAAATATTTCAATTATATTTAAATAAAAAATAAACATATAAAATCATATGGTTATTTACTGATGTTTGCGCAGCCTTTTGAAATGGTCTAAGTCTATTTTGAAAAACAAAAAGATGGTTTTAAAAATAAGGAATAAAAATGTTTCATTTAAGAAATGGGCCTAGGCGAATTTTAAAATATACGACTTTATTTCCATCTACAAATAAATCGCAAAAAACGTGCAGTAATCTTTGGTGTAAAATCTCAATCTTTTGTAGTTTTTTGAAAAATGTAATACGCTTCTAGTGTTTTGAAATATTTGTATATAAATTTCGTGAAACGAGTAAAATATAGTCCTTGAATTGATATATGTTTTTTTTGTCCATTCCATGGCGTAAAATACGTACAGTGTCAAAATTTAAATTTTAGATTTTTCGCCAGAGGGTTGCTTTGAGGTGTAACGTGAGTTTCTGAAAATGTTTCCTTTGGAAGCAATGAAAATCTGTCCCATTCTACTAAAATTGACCTATTTATTCCAAACTCGGCCAGTGAAATTTGGGTAAACCGATGTCTTTTCGGTGTCTATTGCTACATTTTCATTAGGATAGGATATTTTCTCGGAATGACGTAGGTTAAATTGCAGCCGCCCGCTGCTTAAACTGTAAGCCTTGGGAACTCGCGCCATGAGCATTTTGCTTACATCAAAGTTAAAAACGCTCGGCTATTTATAAGTAATGTGCTTACGTCACAGGTTCTCTCAGTGTCGTTCCGTACCACCCGCCCCCTTCGCGGCAGTGTGTTGCATACTTTGGTGGTGACCGGTCGCCAGAGTGCGGGATTTTTTCCATCGTCTAAAAACCGACGTAAATACTTTCCCCCAACTACGCGATATTAGAACTAGCCACGCAAGGACGTTACATGATATCCATGTCACGAAAAATTCAAAATCTAAGACTAGTGAAATCACTTATATAGCAAGATTTTTCGGCTTTTTTGCTTTTTAAATATTTCGAAGAATTGTGCCTTAAAAGATGGAAAAATGTTATTTATAAGTACATTTTCCAAAATATACACCGAAACGAAATGGTTCGTGTTGATGTGGTATTTTTAAAAAACTCTCCGATACAGAGTAAGATGTTTTCTGAAAAGAAAATTACATTTTCCTTTAAAATTATATTTGTGGCTCCTTTTAAGGTGATGTATGATAATTGGTGCTTGAAAGTCTCTATTTTATATTTTTTCTCTTTAATATTTACTTATTTTTATTTTCAAATTTTTCATTATTAATATTCCTTAAAATCAGTATCATTATTAACATTTTTTTTTAAATAGCCATAGGATCCTTCGTCATTTCGCTATTTATTGAAAACCCATTCGAAATCCATAGACGAAAGAATTTTCCTAGTTTATTTCCAGTTTCGCGGTTCCCGATCGACAATACCAATTTGAATTTCAGTACAAGTAGTTATAAAGTATGTCTAAAGTTCTTTACCTGGCTTTCGGGGTTTCTTTGCTCCTGCCGAAGGATAAAGTGGTCTTTTAATATACGGTAAGCCCAGCAGTCTGTATTTGCCGTAACACTTGGTAGAAGTCTTTAAATAATTTGTTGCTAGGTCTTAGGAATTGTTAGTAGCCTGGCCCCTAGAGTACTTACCATTCCGAACTAAGGGGTGAATTATTTATTGAGAAGCGTTCCCGGAGGATGGAAGCAGTAATTTATTTAAGATGAAACTATTCATTACCTAGAACCGCATTTGAATTAGGGTTAAGGGATTAACTCTCATTTTAATGAATGTGGTACTCACGGAAAGAATGTTCCTTTCAAACGAATTCATTTATCATGTTTGAACCACGAATCGTACACTTTCGCGTAATGGTTTTATTAGAGGGAAATTTTGATTATTGAAAACTTTAAATTTAAGGTAAACTAAAGTAATTTTCAAAGATTGCAGTATGTATTTAATTTTTAAAACTTTCATTGTTTTAATTTTCTCCTTATTAATCCCTATAAATTTATATAAAACATTTTCAACTAAATTCAAGATAGTTGTGTAATGGGATAATTAAATGATGCTAATTTTGAAACGTATGAATTAGAATATAATATCCTTATTTAAAAAATGATGGGTAAACTGCAAAAATTGTTATATTTTCCCACGTAAGTGCATTCTTGAAGCAAATACTTTTACTTACAATAGCAAGGATAATTTAAGGGAAATTTTCATGAAGGTAAGAAAACCATTCTAGCGAGAAAAGTAAATACTTCCAACAACGAAGGAGGGAAGAATATTTTACATAGTCGAGAATAATAAGACGTTCCATCTTTCCTTTGAATAGTTTTTGGAAAAGCGTTTTTATGTTAAAGTAATGTGTACCAGACATTTCAGAACATTTGGATACGCAAGTGCAGCTATTCACTTTAAGGAGAGAATTTCCAATTTAATGGATGGTTCCATTTTCGACGTGAAAGAAAACACACTCGATTCAATCATCGGATTAGAATCTGTTAAAAAAACGTGGAAAGTAGTACATAATTTCAGGAAATTAACCTGTTTTGGTTTTAAAGAAAACAAGTTAGACCAAATATAAACGTTAATAAAAATTTCCGAAATATTGACATTATTGCCTATGATTTGATTTGAAAGATCTCTTGTTTTAGAATATCCCTTTTATTTCTTTTAAATCAATACTTCAAAATCTGAGTGGTTGATATTCAGTAGATTTATAAAAAAAAAATGATTTTCCACTGTGATTGGAATTATTAAGTATTTAAAAAATTTTACTATAATTAAAACAAATTTCTTCAATATTCTATCCTACTAAAATTGTTTATAAAAGATGTTAAAAATCCAAAACCGGTGTTATTAGATTATAAAAGTTCTTTAAAAATTATGAAAAGTTTTGATATTTCAAAAGGACCTGGATGCTTTTTAGAATGTAGAGAGTTATCCAGAGCATGAATATTTGTATGTATGTAAGTTTACAAATTTTCCTGAAATCAGACCAAAAAACAAAAAGAAATAAATAACATCCAAGTCAAAGAAAGGAACACATTCAGCTAAATTATGTGAGAGGTAACTCATCCATTCTTTGGCTAAATTTAAATTAGGCAAGAGTGGGTACACCTTCGTTTACCACACATTGCTCTCGATTTTGTTACATCATGCAGTTTCTTCTGAAATGCTATATGAGAATGTGGAGTACGTTTCCAGGCCTCGGTTTAAGTATATGTATGTAGTTTTTTCTGGTTAATCGGTAAAATACTAATTCCAGTCTTCGTCACATTCTGAACAAACTTGCTGACAATAAATCCGTTGGTTCTATACAGAAATTTTTTGTTTATAGTGAAATTAATTTAGTTGGAGAAGAAAACATTTTTAGTGGAAGAATTTATGGAAAATAGTTCTTCAGAAATAAAAATTAAAAACTAATAATAGAAGTGTATTGAAATATTAGTGTACAATAGAGTGATCAACTATTTTTAAAAGAAAACGTTAGAGCGGACGCAGTTAATATTACAACATAATACCAATGTTTTATTGCATATGTCGAATAAGGTCGGTTTTCATAGATAGTCGTTTAATTGTTCCACTGGTTTTAAGTTCAAAAATTATTTTATCATTATGAATTTTTATTCTGAGCTTTCAAGGAGAGTGTAAGTAGCCACTTACATTACTCCTCAAGCATTATAACACCTTTTTGTTGTTTTCAAATAATTCTTTCTCACCATTTACGGACAGAATTTGTGACATGACTGAATAATTCCTTACACAAAGTCCGCTTTCAAGAAGTTTTCTTATCTTGAGAAAATAATTTATATGAAGTGTTGCCACCCCCCTCCTATGATTTATATGTTATAGCACTGAAATCGCATGCAGGGAGAGTGCCTTTTCTGTGACACAATTTTTCTTAAGTTACACAGAAAAAGGAGTTAACATCGATCAGGAGGAGCTTTTGAAAGAAAAGCAATTCAAGAAGCCATTTATGCCATTTATTTCATATGGTCGACGTATGTATGCATGTTTGGAGATGAATTATAGTCCCCAAGTTGGGAATTGGTGAACCTAAGGATGGAAATGCTAGCCATATGTGGTGCCACTCAATTTACTTGTAAATTGATTTAGACAGTTGCTCCAGCTACACGCTATGTTTTTTGGTTATCGCTTCATACCATAATAGCATGATTATATAAATCGGTAATGTTATGCAAACGTCGACTCGATATTGAAAAAAATTAAAAGTTTAAAGTGTTAAATGCAGTAATTCAATTCCAATTCGTGGTTATCTATTCACATTTCTTAATATGGATCTTTTTTCGATATCAAATATTTTGTTTTTCAAACATTTGACGCTTTAAAAAAAAAAACATTTTAAAATTGCTAGACCATCGAACCAGGTATCATCCAGTATATCATGTCACATCCAATTTATGAGTATGCATTTTATAGATTCTCTTCTAGCAATCGTGGCATTACAGCCGACGTCATAGTTCAATACCATGTATCCATGTCGTAATCCTGATACGTGATCACTATTGCTTCGTGAAAGCCTTAATAATGCTGTAAAAGCGCCTTCATGGAACGTGACTGCACGTAAAAAAGAATAAAAGAAATGAAAAATAGGCTTCATCTTAAATGCTCCCGTCTATAAAGGAGCATTTGAAGATATTCTTGCGAAAAAAGTATGTCAATGTGATGGGGAGTGAATGAGAATCTGCACTAAAATAATAAATTTGATTTAAATTAAATCTATTTCGCTTATGTATGCTTTTTTGTTGTGTTGTGCGAATATAACCCCACGTACGATACAAAATAATGCTAAAATGTCTAATTTTCATATTTCAAAACTAATAACACTAAGACCTAACTAAAGGAGCCAAGATTCTTAGTGTGTTGTGAGAAAACATAAAACGTCACAGTTCGCGCTATGATGATCTAACAAAAGGTTGCTTATTTATGTTTCTGGCCGGAGTAATTACGAATGAATTAGACCACAAGTTTCTGAATCACGACTTGTAGATTTGCAAGAATAAGGGCGGAAGCAATTTGTTTGTAATTAGGAATAAAAAAAGTTACTACCGTGCCCTTAAGAATGGGTGACTATCAGTGGCCATAAATCCTAAGGTATTTTTTTATAGAATTCTGGTTTCGTGCCAATACAAATACGTGGGTGATAATGGCTGTGAAAATTTCGTGCCGACTGAGCACGGAAAAATTATATTTGCCTCTCAATTTCCTTGCTGACGCCCAAAATCTTTAATAACATCTGGAAATTTTGATGCGCCTATTCTGTTCTTTCATGGGTATTCTTAAAATAATAAAAACTTTCGGCAGTCTCTAAATATAAGTTATTCAAGACAAAACAGGTATCCAAGATGAGAGTTTCCCAAAAAGATTTGTAGTCCGCTTGGTTCATGTTTTGGCGCAAATAAATATTTCATTTGCTGAGTCGTGGCCAAATGCTACTCACAGTCAGTGGAATCAGAAAGCCAATCGAATGATTTTCGTAATTTATTTGTTAATCACCAATAAAACAAAAAAAGGGAATTATTAATCGTTTTAATATATCTGGAGTTTTAACACAATTTCAAATTCACCAAGTGGAAAATCCGAAAGTGAAGAATGGCATATGTTCCGTGTATCTGGTTTCTTTCAAGCACGATGAAAATCAATGATCATGCATAAATAAACTCGAAGAAAATATTCCAGCGCAATAGTTTAAATCAGGAATCAAGTGAAAATGGGCGTGAAGACGACTGTTCATTCTAACAATCTTGGTCGGGCTATTTCTGTTGGAGTCGCTTCCTTCTCTCGTTTAACCCAGAAATTTCTTTTCACTTCCTCTCCGAAGGCACGCGCTGCCGTGTATACATGTACGAATAATTCCAGAGGCAAGAAACTATTTACGTCACCTCCTCCCGCGTTTATATCGTTCCCTCACTTCAGGGGAGTCGTTCCAATTATAATAATAAGATTTCAAAGGAGCTCTATCCACGCACGGTGTAGGGGATAAACAAGCTTACGTTTTTAGGGCCTTCATATCCGTTTCCTATAAGTCGAAAGAATCGTCTATTTAAAGAAGGGCATAAATCTACAACTCACAATTTGAGTACAAACATATGCGCTGCATCACAGAATGAAAAATCCATCTTGCAGTACTGAGAATTGGGAATTCTTTCATCCATAACCATTTTCATATTTTAATAAAATTGTAGAGTGCAATGGCTTTTCGATAGGCGGAACGTATAACAATAAGAATTTTCAAAAAAATTAATTATTAAATAAATGAAGAATATTTTAACCCTTAAAATTTCTGCTGCTTATATAAAAAAGGTATACAATATGGAAAAGTTGTTCGTTTATTTATCTATCTTTTAAGCTTTGACCACTGAAATGATTTCAATAACCCTTTTCATGTAAGTGTACAACCTAAATTAAAGCATAGATGGTCACATATATGGCGTTTCTTCCTGTGTTATATACATAAGTACAAAAGGTGGTATTAGTTAGGCAAGTTGAAATAAAAGCAAGTATTTTTTGGTATAGCGCACAAAAAATAAAAAATAAAAAACACATGTTTTAAATATTGATTAAATGAATAAAATCATGATACTGAAATAAGGCCATAAGCCTACTTTATGCAATTCACTAACAAAGCAATATCTACATATAAAATAAATAAATCCAGTGTTTATCACATAAAATAATATTGTTCTCTTATTTATGTAAAATTCCAGAAATGACGGATGTGGCAGTTCGATAAAATATAAATAATTTGCTCTATCTCCCGTTCTGTTGGCGTAAACTACAAAACCTGCATGAGACGAGAGCCAGATGGAAAATTAATATGATTGATCATAGCTGTCAAGAGATGTTGTATTTTTTAATGAGTCCTAACGTAAAATTCGATATTCTGCTTTAAGTGTTAACTATTTGTAAACCTGCTGCAGCTGTCGTTGATTGTGTCGCTTTAATTTACGGCGCAGGTATTTCGCTGTTTATACTGAACAAATTTTTGTAGGGAAAAATGACAGCCATGTCCATGTCCTTGCCCGAGCCAGCACTTTCATAGTACCTGGGCTTATCCACATTGTAAAAGACGACAATTATCTTCCGTTTTTTTTATATAGTGAAATTTTCTGTGCTGTACTATAGCCAAGGAATAACATAAAATGTTTATGATCACACTGAAAGTTTATAACATGCTTTGATGACTAAATTCACAATTTTCTTCTTTTACGATATTTTTAAAAGATAATTAAGAAGACAAAAACTACCACACTCATTCGTTTGGTGCAAGATTATTATGAATACAATAATTTTGATTATTAATTTGTGTTAAACTTCCAGATAAAACTTCTTCTTCTTTTAGACTGAAAAAAAACGAAGTTTGACAAATCTTGTTGAATTTGTCTTACTTTTGGTGACATTCTAAAAATGTGTAACATATACTCCCACAGGAGTTTTATTTGGTGTCTACATTTACGAGTCTACATACGACTTTTATTCCATATTAAACTGATGTGTGTTTAATTTTGCCAAAATACACAAAATTACGAAAATAGTACTTGATCTCTGTCATTAATCCTTCATCCTATGAATACAGGAAAATAAAATGACACCTCTAAATGCCTCTGATAATTTAAGTGAGAAACAAATTTAACAGCACCTATAAAAGCAAATAAATCGTACCTTTCCCACAGGCTCATTCGAAGCCGGGTAGTGATATGTGTTTTTGGGATTTATCTCCTGCACGGATCACTTGAAAGGCTCTGCGAAATAAATCTCTAATTTTTATGAACGCTCACTTGGCAGAGTTTCTGTCTACCGGAAATCTAGGCCCGTAATGGTTAGGTACGTAGCGACTGATAAGAATAATATAATGTGCAATAAAAAAAATCACGCCCGAGTTAATGGACCGTGACATTAGCGAACGAGAAATATATTGCAGGAAGCCACCGCCCACCGGTGCTTAACACTTGGTTAAAATATGGGCTCCTGCATGTATACACATGCTTAACCTTTTTACCTTTCATACCGGGCTTCATTTGAAGGTCACAGCTCGCATTGGTACATTGGTACTACCTGCTCATATTTTTGTGTGAAATGTTACCCCGAAAAGTTAAAGCCTTCAAAGATAACGATAGGTTATCACACTGAAAAGTCCATATTTTCTCTTAGGAACATTAAAACGGTTATGAGTAAGATTCTCTTAGTTATTTTTGAGGTTTCAAAATGAGGTTTCTAGTAGTATGAAAGTAAGGATCACTTTTCAATTGTGAGTTACCACATTTTCGACTACTAAAATGCAACTATATTTCACGAAAAGCATATTGCTCCTAAGTCGACTCTTTGCTGTCTTAGATTTCGCTACATAGTTGTGGCAAAGATATGAAACTTTATGGAATTTCAAACCCTCTGGAAATTTCTACTCACTCAAATGTGCTTGACATTTGTCTTCCCTCGTCACCATAGGTGCGAATCTAACTTCCAGTGCACTAAGTGTATACATATCTAAAAGCATGAAGCAGCAAAATTCATGTACCTTGGGACGTATCTTTTATTAAAGAACCATTTCATCAGAGGAACGGTGTAGTTCTTCAAGGTGTCAAATACATGGAACTTGGACTCTAATTTCAAATTGCAGACATTTCTTAAAAAAGAGAAGCATAATATAATTCTTGTGCACGTATAGAACAAGAGCTTTCCCATCCACCTATGCACGTTGGGAACAGGTAGGGGTGTCAAAGGCCATTGAATTGAACCCCAACTGCTTTTCGCTTCTAATTGCTTTGTTCGAACGTGACTTTGAATTCTAGGTATTTCATCATTTGGATATTGCAAAAATTGTTTATACCATTCTAACAGTCGTAGGAAATTGACAATTTTGTATTTTATACACAATTTATAAATTTGAATATATGAGAAATTTTGTTTGATCCAAAGCATTGCAAGTGGAAAATCGAGATGTAGATTAATTAAAAAAGTATTCTTTGTAATACAAGATAATAAATACAGCACGATTTTTAAATTTTCTTCTTTATTTACAAATAAACCTAGACCATTTTCTTTGAAGTTGCTCAAAGAGAAGAAGACTATGTAATATACGAGTCTCTCAATTCAAAAATAGAATAATTAAGTGTAAATTTGTTATAAATATTTATATCAAGAGGAACATAGAACTAAAATGAAATTAATTTTCTAATAATATGAAATAATTCAAAATTTAAAAGAAATTCAATCCAATTTTCCATAATCCCTAACAAAGGATATTCCAAATTAAGTTTGGATTAAAATCTTGTAAGAATTAATTGCTGTTTTTGATTTGTAAATTTTCGTAATTTATGTTATTGTTATACAATTAAATTTGCCCCTAGTTAAATGCGTACATCTGTGATACAATCATTATTTATGAGCATTTTTGCTTAAAGATATATTTTAATTCCCATTATATAAAAAATAACTTTGCAACGAAATTAAAATTAGTATATAACAAATTAACTCAGTTGCTTATTTAGTAATGAAGCAATAACGCAAACCTTTCACAGACGGGGTGAATTTTCATAGAAATTTAATTACTCAATAGAACTTCATTACAAAAATGAGAATATTGGAACCATTTCGTGTTCGTTTAACACGTGCCATCGTATCGCCAATAATTTGCCAAGCAATTTCATAGTCTATTGATGTTCTATTGCTGGGCGGAGGAAAATTTATTAAATTCTGCTAATCCCCCACAATTGGTGGTTTGAAAAAGTTATTACCAGCACGTGATTGAGGTTAACCATTCGGAGCATCAGCAAATAAATTTTAATGTTCGACAAATGCTCTCCACCACAGACCTGGATTTTATTGTGTGCCACAGCAGTGCTTTCTACTTAGTGCGATATCACTGCATTCCGGTCTTGCAATCTCTTTATCGCCGACACAGCCACGAACTCTGTAATTAATTTATTAAACATTTTGGGAAAGACGGCAAACCGTAACGTTGATGTTACCGGCATTGATTCTTCTATAAATTATTTTTATAACTTTATGTTAATTGTGAATTAAACTTATACTCTCAGGTTTTCATATCGAGATTTGACAGTTCAGTTCAATTGGTTTCCGTTTTTAATTAATTAAATGGAATAAATGTTCTTAATTCTTTGTATGTTTATGTTATTTTTCCACTGTATGGTTCCATTTTCCTTTGTTTAAATATGGAACCTTGCAAACAAATCCTGAAAGAAATGTTTCCTTACCTTGTACATTTTATGCATTCATAGATAGGGAAGATCACCTACAGTTGCTGTATTTTCTTTCTCTTCTCGTAGGTACTCAGTTCATCCTACTATCCTAAACGATATAATGTCCTGTAAAAAGCATTATTACACCTGCTAGTACGATGAAAGCGTACTTGCAGTATTTTTACATTTCAAACGCTTTCAGCCCGAGTCAAGCTTACAATACCCGGGGTTCAAATAAAACTGAAAAGGAATTTTTAGAACTGCTTTCATCAAACGCTATAAAAGAAGTCGTACAGAGATACTCGTCCGCTTTATTCAATGTTCGTCGTAATTTGATTACAATCATTGATAAGATGGAAGCCCCTGGCATCTTAATGGAATATCGATTCTCCCGGTTGACTCCTAATGCATATTGCCGCAGGCTTAGACATCTTTGCGGGATGGCACGAGAACGAAGCAAGAAAATAATCAGATTGACTGCTCGAAATTTTGATTAAGGTTATATCAAAGGAAGCAAAATCCGAACGATAAGGGAGGAAAGTTACCGTGAAACTTACTCACCTGGAATTTGATGTTCCGAGCAATAATTACTGTAAGTGTGGATCTATTTTGGAATGCACAGGGATATTAATACATTCCAATAAATAATTTAGAAGGCTGAATTGAGCCGTTTGTTTAGAAATTGGCCCAAGTCCACTTTTAAAAAAATTTCTATTGTACATATTTTTAGCTTCTTAATATAAAAGGAGGCCAAAATAAAATGAAATAATTTTTTTAAAAAACACCGACTTAGGTAATTTCCATATATATAAACGGCTTAATTGTATAAATTCTTAAATATGTATTTTGAAGTCATTTTATACTTAAATGCAAATTAATAATTACTCTATTTTTTGACCTTATTTTAGGTCATATGTTTTTAGTGTTCTTCACGTAGTAACAATTCTCTTGCCCTAGTTCAATTTCTTTTTGTATCCAATTAAATTCAAATAAAAATTTTATTTTCCGACTTATGGCAATGTGATTTGAAATAAATATCAGAATAGATTTCTCGTTAGAATGCTTTGAAGACTTCGTCTGAGATAAACCTGTTCGTAAATCTTTAAGGATTACCATAAAACTTTGGTTATTAGTCCGTCATTTATCAACCAAAGGGTGGTTAAGGGCGCACATGAAACTTGAGCTTATCTTAGAAAAAATTTGTGGACAATTCGATACAATTGTTGTAAAAGTAACTTAGTAACCATTTTATTAATATGGCGGCTAAAGTTTTATATATCAATAAATATCATATAAATGTTACGATGAATTGCGGGAATTGTTGATAAAGACCATTTAAACGCGAAATACGTGCTTTTCATTTACGACATGCAAATGTAAATACGAGGGAAATATCTCGAAAATCAATAAACGAAAATGTCCTTTAAAATATCTTCTTCTTCTCATTTAAGTGTGTAAAAAAGTAACAGTGTAAAATTTCGTTGATGGTTAAAAATTTCTTTTAAAATGTGTCCGAAAAGCTTTTCTGTGTAAAATTAAAAGGATTTGATATTTGAACATAGAACTGCCTTCTTCCTGGACGTGTTAGAAAGACTAATAAAATTCGTTCTGAATTTCATTTATTGATTTTATTTGCAGGATCTTGTTTTATGAGTTAATTTATTATTTTATTTTTTGCAATTTTATTATTGAAAGCTTGAAAAATATTCTTAAATAAGAATGACTCTAAATATAAAGTGGGTAAAATGATTTTACTTGAAAATAAGTAATACCGTCTGTACAGCTTCCAAAAGCTTACTTATGTATCTTTAAGTGTGAAACGTACGTGTAGCTATATCTAAAATTAGTTTGTGATTATCTAATTATAAACTATCTAAGTAACAAACGTTTTTTGATAAGGAACAAAGCTGCATGACATGGCAATATAAAATCTAATTTTGAATATTTTCCAATTTTTTATATAAACGTCATATTTTTATACATTGTGCTTCATTTTTGCAACACATTTACAAAAAATATCGTATACAAATTCATAGGATTTTTATTCCTCATAAAATGTTTGGAAATTTTTGGCTGTCGCGATAGATAAAGATAGAATAAAGCAGAAAGCGACGTGAACGTCATACATGCCCCCAATTTTGAATTAAAATTAATTTTGGTTATTGTGGAAATTTCTCACACTAAAAATAAATATTTAAATGAGTTGAAGAAAAATTGGTTTTCCATAAAGACTATTTTTAGCAATACTTACACAATTTATATATTTGTTTTATTAGTTTAATATTAATAAGAAAAAAATACTAGAGTTTTAAAAATATTATTAAATCTGATTGATTTGTCTTTTTCCGCTTACTGGCGCTTTATTTAGGACGACAGCAATCAGAAAAAGGCGTATTGATTGGATAAGTGCTACGTTGAGCAAACTTAAGATCTAAACATTAGAAATATTATACACCATGTTTATACAATTGTTTGTTTCTATTATTAACAGCTGTCTTAAGTATATAAAATCTAATTATAATATTTTGTTATATATTTATTAGGTCAAAGCTAGCTATTGTAAACAAATGGAAGGTAAAGTCAATTGTAAATTATTCGCGTATGTGTGTACGAGTATGTGATGTATTCGAGATATGTGCATTTGTAGTTTAACTTTTCTTAGAACTAATCCCCCTTGTAGTAACGTACTTTTATTTCATTCAAGCAATTGTGCAAAATTATTGTTTTTATTAATAAAATTGTTAGTACTATTATTATTATTATTATTAAATATAATTATACGTTTTCTCAATACATATTATTTTATTTCCAAAAATTTACACGACACATTCGTATACACGAGTAGCAATGGTGCTTAATCTGTCTTTGTTAATAACAAAGGAATCTAGTGATGGTGATGAAGGTATAGGGCGTAAAATACCTTCGAAATCTGGCAAGATTATAGAGATGAGTAATCAATCATTAATCATTGGATTCCCCAAGGCGTTTTACGAAACCTGTGCCAGAGTCGGAGAGGTATCATTTGCTTTGCTAATGGAGCCAAAGTTTAAGTAAAACTGGGTTTCATCCCTTCAGTTCATTAAACCTTGTGTATGTCGTCGAATTTCGGATCTTTGGATTCCTGCATCTGAAATGTGGTTTACACACGTATGAAGTTCTGGACTAATTCGATTTATCCCTACGGCTTCTCTATTTGCAGACAAAAGTAAATCTCAGTTCAATTGAAACTTGCTCAATCAATTAGTGTAATAATAAGCTACAATTACTGGGCTCAATTTCGAAAATCTCACTAGTGTGAATGAGGAAAACAATTTGGATTTTTTGAATTGTATCATTTGCATCGTCTCAAGATTAAAGGCTAAATTTTATTTATTTATTTATATTTTATAAATGTGCTTTTGAGTTGAAATATGCTGTTGCGGCTGTTTGTTTCTAATATAGTCTTTTCAAGAGGGTTGCTCCACGAGTGGTCTTTTTATTTATAATAAAACTTAATTTTTCTTCAGTCAAAATCTACAGCAGAAGAATTTAATTAGGAAAACGTACTTTAACCGACCTTCGTTTCTTTATTGGCCTGTTCCTGAGGAAATAAACTCTAGTCTCCTTTTCTCTTTGTTTATCTAAACAAGTCTAATTAAAGGGACATTGCCGGCGGCTTACTTCGTTAATCTTAAAATTTTGGCTTACGTTAATTTGTTAGCAAGTTTAATGGAATAAAATGTGGCAAGGAGAACCCTTCAAGGCATTGGAAATCGGTTTTCAGGCTTCTAAGAATTTTCATGATAATTTCGGCGCTTAATTAATCACACTTTATCCCTAATGCAGCAGATTATGTAATTTAGGATAAGATATGATACAATTACTTTCAGTTTAGGCCTGAATGAGATTATCTAATTTATAATATGAGGTGGCTTATCTAACATTTATTTGAAAATTGAGATAACACAAAATTTTGTAGAGCATTTTATTCAATTTTCTATGAATACAAAGTAATTTTATTTATTTTTCTTGCATATCATATCAATAAAGTGAAGAAATTTTATTGTTTTGATTTAAGTAACTACTTTGATAAACCCTGCATTCTACCTCTAATGAAAACAAAATTGCACTAAAATAACTTTTATATTTTCTTCTCTTTAGGAAAAACGTCTCTCTCGTGCATCGGCATGGTGCTTTAAAATGTCCATAAATAAGTATGAACGAAACAAGTAACTTTCTCCTGATTTTTGTAGTTGGAAGGACGAGGTCATAGAAAACTGAATTACCTTTTCCTCATAAACTTTAAATGGCATTTCTTTAGGAAGTCCATTTGTCTTCCTCTTTTCGAGCACTTATGAAATCCAAACAAAACAATGTAATAAGGCTTTCTTTACTTCATCTAGATGTTTCTTTACTTACAATATTTCTCAAATAAGCTAGTGAAAGTAGTAAGAATAATTAGACTATCTCTTATTTTTAAAAAATATAGAGGCGGCTTCAATTAACTTAAATTTCCTTTTTTCCATGAAAAGTCGGAAATATGAGAAAAATCCACAATGCATAAAATGAAAAGCTACGGAATGCCAAAATACCATTAGCTTGTGGTTTTAGGAGGATAAATTATATCTGAAAGCTAGAATTAAAAAATTTTCCGCTCCTTCATGTTGAATAAGTACCTCTAGGGAAAATGCGGTTCCAATTAAACTTCCTCTCGTGTTTCCCTGAATCAAAAACCGTGAATTAATGAATAAATAAATGAGGACGGCAAATATAGTTATCAGCCGCAAAAATGATTGAAGTTTCTCCTAATGAGGCCTCATTATCCTCCCGAATTACTGTCATCTACCAAATCACCTTAGTTCCCGAAATCTGCTTTTGTTTCCGCAGATAAATGCTCTCGTTTCATCCTTAATTTCTTTCCATCTGCGCATATTCACAGAGGATCGCAACATCCAAGGGTCGGACTTTAACTTCGGCTTATACAAGTTTTGTCTAGAAAAGGGCTACACGTTCTCATTCCTCCTGCAGGAAAGGTAAACGAGGTAAATGAGCAGTTTTGAAATGTTTTAATGACCTCGCGTAAGTGGATTTTTTTTTAAAACAAACAAGTAATTTACCTGTGTAATATATTTCTTGTAATCTAAATTTTTTAGGATGTTTAAGAATAAAGAATTTATAAAAAAGTAAAATATTTTTCTTTTCGGGGAATTTACTCTTACTGAAGTATTTCGAAATTGCTCATTGCTCACTGTGGAATTTTTCTAGTCTTAATAAAATGTTTTGGAATATTTTTAATTTGTGCATTTGAAATTGTAAAATAGTTTATGGCCCAAATCGTGTTAATATTGATACTAATGACGATTAAACTTGACTATAGTGAGATGTACATATTTTTAGTAGTGTTTATGAATAGCCTAATAAATACTTGGTATATCACTAAAATTATAAATAAAATAATAATAAACAACTAAATAACTAAAAATTAGTAAACTAGGTAATTAAAATAATTTTAAATTCTATACTTATATGAGAAATTTCAGTTGATGTACAAAGGCACTTGCATCGACTTTGTGAATTAAGTTTAGGAGCAAGCAGTTCTCATCTACGAATTAAACAGGACTTGCCGCATGTCCTGTTCCTCCCTGTGTTCCTGTGCTTGACGTGTAAGGAATTCAAGGAAACTTCAAGTAATACACTCGCTTTTATTTTGCAGTTATTGATTTTCAGCCAACCATAATGAAAATAGCTTTCCCACTTTTAGTTCTACTTTGAGTGTTGGATTTTTGACGTTTAATCATGTATAAGAACTATTTTTAAAACCACATATCATACACGGTTTTATTTTTAGTATTTAACCACCACCAATTTAATATTACATCTAAATTTTTCATTTTGAATAACTAAGATAAACTCAGTTAGCGGGAACGACGCTTGTTTTTGAAAATGAAGTCCACAATTCCATGAGTACCAGTTTCATTAAAAAAGTCATTAGTTTTTCAGAGGATGAGTGTGGTTTATCTAATCCCCATTATAAATTCACAGGTTGCGAACGTTTGTACTTAAAAGTTTGTCCCTTGCCACGTAACCACAATTGTAATAGTGAATGGCTATGAAAAAGTTCACGAAGTGGATTTGTACCATTCCAGCGATAAGTTGTCTGTGATTTATTCCATTTATTTCGTGAGGGTCTGTAATTACTTTTACAATCATTTCCTCCAACTTTTCTCATAAATCCATTAAATGTAACATTTTTCCACAGTGAATTTTCATGGCAATATTGGTATATTATTCTTTTAGAGATTAGCACTAATTTCATAAAATTTGATTTTTGTTTACACAATTGAGTGACCGGTGAAACGATTGTTTCAGTTGTTTTTATTTTGTAATATTTGTAAGAGAATGAAAAATTACACGTAAAATAAGCATAGTACACTTTCTCAACATCGTTCTTCTAACGTGCTAAGAAAACAGAGAAGATAATTTTTAAGGCTGCTGGAGGGATTTTCTTAACCATAGAAGTGATGTCTTACAGACCTCCAAAGGGTTTCAAAGTCTAGAGTTTTAATTACTCCCTCAACGTGCCATAATGAGAATCTTTTGTTAGGGCATAAATTTTTCCACTTGTCAGTTTTAAACAGAAGAATAAATAGGATTCAAATTCACCTCAAGGAATTCGGTATATTTTTTGCCTTTTGCATTTCTCTATTTAATTTTTCCACCAGTTTTACCACGATTACTTTTCGCTTTATCTGTGACGTTTTTTTATTTTTGATTAATTGTGTTCTAGCCATGTTGTGAAAATATAAAGATGTAGTATACCTAAATAATTTTAGTTTTAGTTTGCTCATTCAGCGAGAGCGGTGCAGGACCACAGAATCTTTTCTTGCTATCTACTAAGTTTGCTTGTTGTTGATTCAATAAGATTTATTTCGATTACATTCATCGATAATGTGCAGCAGTTGTTTTTTCAAGGTTTACTGATAAAATCATCCTTAACATTAATTTCTTTTACCAAATTTAGTTCTTTAGGAGTTTATCACTTTGGCTCACCTTTATTTTACTTTTAAAACCATCTCAGGTCTAGTCTTTGTTGCTACATGAATTCTAAAAGTTAGAAACTTCGATTATATAAATATTAAATAGTTATATAAATATTAAATAGTTATTTTTTGATTGTTGGATGTGAAGGTGCTAAAATCAACATCGAAGTGAAAAATAATGAAAGACTTTTCCGATTTTATATGATGAAAAGTAAATTCAATTTTAATAAACCTTTATTTTTAAGTATTTGAAATCCATATCCAAATTAATAAGATAATTAAGATGTCATTAAGATTAATCTGCATATTTTACAATCGTTTGACATCCACTATCTGCTAACAAATAGATTAGCATCAATTTCACAGTGTCGAAATTTGATTAGGAATAGAGCACTTGACTTTCATGACGGTCCATGAATATTTGTCAAGGATACCCATTTATCGAATGGGTTTAGTGCCCCGCTCGTCCTAATCTTCGCCCTGAATAATTTATGTAGGCGACTGGGGCATGAAATTAATATTAATTTAATAGCCTTTAGTGGAATATTAATTTAAATTGACTCATAAAATTTAGGCGCTGGAACATAAGCTTCCCGTGTGATATTGATCTAAAGGTGATTGTTGAAAATTATTCAGTCGTAAGACGTGAAGAGTCTTATGTTTTAACACCCCTTGGACATTTATTTCCATTTTCACTTGCAATTCATTTTTTTCAGATACAATAAGCAGCAGATAAGCAGGAACGTTATGGATTAAAAACAAATGGCTGAATTTATGCAAATATTTCTAGTTTTTTTTATTTACTACTTCATTTTTATTATTCGTTAAGAACATGAACTTTTATTGAATATTTCGAGAAAAATCAATAATCGGAATCACCAAAATGTTTGTGATTAATGCGACTAGCCGCAGTAATAATGAATGTTTTATAAACATACGCAGCTTTGTGATTTCCTGTACAATAATAGTGCAATAAGCAGTGGTTGTGGGATTTAGTCATAATCCTCGCCCAATAAAATGTGTTTATGAAAAACAACATAATAATTAAAATATAATTCCCCTCATACCAAACAAGCTTGCGATTTATATTTGTTTAATTCATTCTGCAAAGTATTTGTTTGTGGAGCCCATTATCGTGTTCACAAATAAATTTTTAATAGTGTCTTTCTCTCCATTTTTTATGGATTAAAATACAACAAATTAATTTTAATATATCTGGGACTTTCATTTGATTAGAGTTTCTATAAAACTAACATGGCGAGAACATTTATTTGATTTCTGGTCCCCAATTATGTCTTTTATTTATAACTGAAATTTAACTTAATTAATATTTTAGTTCGCGTGTGTGGTAAATATTTTTAGAAATAATTAAATGCATTTTTACACAATATACAAAAAATTTTTACAAATGGTGTAATCTTTTTCAGGTTATGAAACTTCTAGCCATTTTATAAATATTCCTTACAATTTTAATTGGAATCGCGCCATAATGAAGGATTCAGGTACAACGGGTGGTTATATTATACAAAAAAAGAATCTACTTTTTAAGCGATTTAATGACAAATGAAAATTGATCTTTGAAACTAACCCTTGAAAATACCGCGTGAAGCGATCATGTTAACGAGGTAACGATTTCTTCAGGTGTGCTGAGTGTAATAATGTTTTCTTCAAAATGAATTCACTAATCAAACTGGGCTGCTGAAGTCGGACTAAAAGGTGTTATTCAGCTGCTGGAAAATATTCTGATCTCGTTCGGTTTTAGAAATCAATATTTAGAAAAAAGTAGAGTTTTTATAACACCATCATTACAGAAGGTAAAAGATGCAGCTTTTAACAGTTCTGGGAGCACACCTGGAGAATATTTTATTGCGATATAAAGGAAATGGGAGATTTCACAAAAGAAAATGGTTTTGTGTGTTTAACATCGGTAAAGAATCCCCTTTCACTATCCTCAGGGCATGTCAGAAGGGGGCAGGATTAAAGCGGCTAGTGTGAGAATTGGGTTAACGAAGCCTTTATGACACCCGCATAATTCATTTCACCGACTTAGCAATTAATTCTAATCACGGTGAAATTATCACACGGCCGAGGTCGTCGTGATTGTGCTATAATTTGCATAGAGCACTTTAATTTCTCCGGCCGGACGGGAATCATCGATCCGAGGAACTAAAGCGCCGAATTTGAATTACAAATAAACGCCCACAGTCTTCTTTAATGTAACGGAGACAAATTAGCACGGTATTGACAAAGGCTGTGCGCATAAATACAAACACACACCTGATTTGATTACCCGATTACCCGTGAGCAGGCCTGTTCCTACAAACCTTAGTATCAGAATTATTATCAGCTAATTATTTCGCTAATCGGATAGCGTATGTAATTACGAGCAGCCGAACGCATCGTCTACTCCTCCGACTCGATACGCATCCCAATATTTGTCTAAGTTTTTGATAGGGGATCTTGAGATGCTGATAAATGTTCCTAAGACAAATTACCCAGGGGCCGTGACGTAATCTGACAGACATCACTCCGGCCCAGAGAACTCTCATTACACCATAACTTGCTAAGTGATAAGGAGATTACTGCGGTGCGGGCGAAACGCAATCAGACCGGTTGCGGGGTTGGGGAGCTCTTTCAAAGGCAAATTTCGTAACGTATGATGTATTCAAATTACCACTCCTTGTGCGTACACGTGATGCATATGTGTGGAGTTGTCTGTTACATCGACAGTAATTAACGTAGATTAAAGCAAGTTAGCTCATTTTGCTCATTCTCGAGGGCTTTCGAACAATACCTCGAAAACTAGGTAAGGAATGTGCAATTTAGCGTCTTACAAGTGAATATTTGCATATCCTTCTCATACAATACGAGGCAACTTTTGGAGTAATTGCGTATTGACAGTTAAAATTGTTAAAGAAATATTAAGTAAACTTTAATGTGGAAAAGCCAAGTATCCTTTAAAGTGGGAAAATACTCAGCCTTTAAAGTGGACTTCGACCTTTCCTCCGAACTGCAGTAGTCAATAATCAGATCTTCTATAAGGATAAAGTAAAATAATTTATAACGCTCTAGACCGCAAAAGCCATATAACTTTAATCACATACACCAGTTCTATGTTTAATTGGAATCAAAATTTTTATATTTGAAAAGCACATACTTTCTAAGGCACCATTAAAATATTTATTTCAATTTATTTGTTGGGCTTATAAATGCAATATGACTATAAAAATGTGCTCTAGAAGTCTGGATTTTCTGCTCTGGATTGCCAATACTCAAATGTATCATGTTGTTTTACTGTATTTGAAAAAAATATAAAGTAATTAAAAATTAAAGTACATATTTTTTTAAAAAAATATTTCTGAAGGCTTTTGGAAAAACTCTTCAGCAGAGTTATTCTGTGTATGGTTTTCTTTTCCCATACTTTTGAATGCTATCGCTTCAATAGGCATTTGCAAAAATATTATTATAAGATTCTATTCTTTTCAGATAAAAAATTGTGTATTTTAATAAAGCCTAATTGACATTAAATCGTAAAATGGTCTGCGAATTATTCGTTCATTCCATACTACTTAATTTAGCGCCGTTTTGACACTGCTCGATTTTTTAAAAATATGACTTGAAACAATTGCTGGAAATAATGAGGGAGGAAACCACTTATGGAAAGTAAGTGATTCCTCCGCCCGTAAAAGCATCCCATTCAAAGTTAAGCAGATAGGCTTGCGAAAACTTTTCTCACTTTCTTGAATTACTTTTTCAGCTGGTAACAGTTCTATTGAGCAATAAAATTTCAGCACCCTTGGGATGTTTTACAGAAAAAAACTTTTTCTATTTCGAGCAAATGGAATGAATTATACGAATGAGAAAATGTGTTTTGGTTTCCAAGGGTGTTCGCAAGAACCACGCAGCTTGGCCTAAATAAGAATCACTTCTTGTTATTCATGGTCACCATTTCAAAAGTTGCTCAAGCTTTTGTTTCGACCACCCCCGTCCTGTGCCCCCTCCGATTTCAGCAGAAAACAAGCTCTTGATAATTTCCTGCTCTTTAAGGCTAACTTTTGAAAAAAAAGAAGTTTTTGAGCGTTCTTGAAAAACGCACTCAACTTGAGCTACTGTGAAGCCTTTCGCATTGCGAACGACAAAGTGGTGCTGGCTATAAACAATATTTAAGTTGTTCAAAAGGTTAATAAGGCCGCTACCTACGCTGGGATGAACTGACATAAAGTTCTTAGAATCGGAATTTGAAAGTCGTAATTCAGGAAAACGTTTCCCAACGTCCAAAAATCTCAATGAAACAAAAACAAAAAGTGGGTATGTATACCTCATTAACTATAAACTTTAAGTTTCAATCAAAAGGTTTTTTCTGTATTCATAAATTTTGAATCAGTTTGTAAAATTTACTTTAAAATTATTGTAGATATTCAATTTTCCGATCAAGTACTTGTTGAAGGTCACAAAATAATGAAAATGACACCAGTTTTTTACATTATTTTGAAATTAAACTTTTGGAATGATTTTTTAAAATTATATTAAAACTACATGTGATAAATTTATACTTTTATGTCACATCTGCATTAAAATTAAATTGAAAATAAAATTAGAACTTGATTTTATGTTTATCTCGCAGCTATTTTCAAATATGGACATTATTAATTTTTGTTCAGATATTCCGTACAAAAATAAATTTGAAACTTCTCTTTTTTTCAATTGCGTCCAAATACGTATCTGTACTTCAGTTTAGAGATCAAATCGAAAGTGATTTCGTAATTATAGCAATTTCTTGTAGCGGTGGGTCAGTGTCAGAAGAAACTGGGCCAAAAAAGGCGATCGGAGTTCCCACATTATAAAATTATTTGCAGCTTATATTCGCCCTCGTGCTTTGTGGGGCACGAAACGGCTCCCAGTTTTACTGTGCAAGTGCACAATACCTCAACAGGGAATACTTAACGTCTGTCTAACCCTAAGTCCTATACCAACAAAAACAAACATTCCTCCTAGTCATGCGCCTTCAATCCAATAACTCCTCTTGGGTCAGGGCTTTCGTAAGCCCCTCACTGGTGCCAAATTTCGAACACTGGTATAACACCAACAACTGCGCAGTCCTAGAGTATAGTATAATTTTCTTCTAAGGACTATTTTATACCAGCTGGCATGCTCCTCTTTACCAAAGCATTTTTCGGTTAAGCTCGACATCGGAATGTGTCGGAAAAAAAGTTCAGTTCCGTGGGATATTTACGTTTATGAACATACAGATTACTTTTGGTTTATACATACGGGAGTTTATGGCGGACAACTTGGACGACTCGAAGCTTGTTGAGCAACATTAGGAGCTAGGAGCTAGGAGCTTCGTATAGACGCGTGATCCATAAATAGCCACCATCCTGAACATAATGGTTTTCTGAAACTCACATGCCTTTGTCTATGTCGTCCGACTAGAAAAAATACTAAAGACTTAAACGTCCCATCAGAACAACGACATTCGCCTTGAGTAGCATTTAAGCGGGAGTCACGTGTTATCCGTGATGATAGTTTGATGGGCCTAGAATGCTATCAATTTGTGGGGACTGTGTCGCGAAATGCTTTCGTAATCCACGAGTGTTGCAAGCCGTGCTGTGACACCTCCATCGTTTTTTTCGGATTTATCTGCCATTTGCCACTGTGGAGACAAAAACTAAGTGCAAAGAGATGTTGACACAGTTTTATACAGATTCTAGTGCAGCACTTTGAGGGGAGCTAGGTTTTTGTGAATCCTAACCAGGCGAAATTGTCTGCCTTATTTCTTTTATCTAATTTTTTTGTTGTTTGGGAAATGTGAACTTTTTCAAGACTAATTTAGTCCCTTGCTTTTTAATGCTTTTGAAATGGATTTAATATGCTTTACGACGCATAAAAATTGTTATACGTTGTAATGAGAACTAAGTTGTTAGAGTCTGACAAACTTGCACGTTGTTTATTTTTGATTTAATGGAAGAAAACAAGAGAATATAATTCATATCGTACATGATAAGAAGAATAGTCCCCGATATTTTTAAACAATAAAATTAGGAAATTGTTTAATGAAAAGCAAATAGAGCGTATCTTCTAAAACCAAACTCGAAAAAAGTCTATTGTACCACTAACTGAATAATTTTGCGATAATCCTAGGTTCTATCAAAATTCAAGTATTTTTGTCGCTGATAGTATGTTTTATATATAAAATAAATGAGTGTAATTACTTTTAGTGATATTGGTACGACTTCTTCCAATAACATAAGTAGGTATATAATTATATCCAAAAAAATAAAAAAGTTTATATATTAATATATTCAATACGGCAAATATTTAGAACAATATGTAAACGACAAAAGAAATATATTTCGACAAATATTCGCAAAGTTAATATTCCTCAATAATATATCTTAAAATTTTTCCTTTAATGTAACCCTTAGGATTTTTTTTCGTTCCAAAGTTTTATAGCATGAATTTTATTCCCTCTAGGCCAGATGATTTGCTTTCAGAAAAAGTTAAAACTATAAAAAAGCGTTGGTATGGTCGACGAGTGTCTCAATGCTCAAAGCAAATCATAATATATAATGAAATTCTGATCCTGTGAACCCTTTCTTTCCCATTTTATCTCCTGTTTTATTCATTGATGGTGAATAATACTGAAACAAAACTTTCTGATATAAACCTCATTGAAAATTTATGAAGAACATTTTTTTCTGTAAATTTTATCAATTTCATAGAGAAGTTTTCAACATGCGAGGACGATAAGCCTTTCAGTAGTTATTTCATGTGTTGGTATTTAATGTTAAAAATAATTATATACTTTTTAATGAGGTGCTATTATCAATGTACGGGCAGTTTTCTATAAAGTAATGAGAAAATTTTGGAAAGCTCTTTATATTCAAAGTGTTTTTCAATTGAACTGGTGTTTACTCTTTTTACAGGGTTAAGAAATGCTATTTCTAATGTTTTTGTTTCTTTGTTTTTTAGATAAACTCAACTAAACCAGCTATACAATGACTTAAGAAAGGGGAAACCAACTCATGGACAAATCTTTATCCCGAGGATTGTTACATCACTTCCAGCTTACTTAGTTTAAATTAATTAACATACCCAGCTAGAACACCAACAAAAAACAAAACCAAAATTATACATAAGTGAATAAAGTGATTAAATAAAATATTCGTCAGAATTGTTAATTTGTAAATATCCCTAGGTATGCTTAATTTTAACGTTTTGGTAATTATTTTCTTTTTTTGAACTAAAAGACAGTAAGAGACCCAACTTCTTTGACTCTAAATTTAACGCATTTGTTGTTGGGAAAGTCTTTTTACTTCTTGACGATAACTGGCTCAGTTGAAAAGTTATCCCTTCAGTTTATTTACGCTGAGAACTGAAATAGCGCTGCAATTGTCACTGTTGATACATATATTAACAACTCGTTGACAACCCAAACTTTCTATAGTTACTCGTTCTAATTTCTCTGTAAAATATAATTTTCAAAATGTTCATCTTTATCAGTTCTACTTTCTCTAACTTAGACTGCAACATTTTCCCAAAATGCCAGATCTTAAAGTTGGAAGGAAATAAAATACGAAATACTGCAAAAGTTCATTGATAGGATGCCAAAAAACATTGTCCACTTTCTAACTGTTCTAGAAAACGAGGGTGGATGTGGAGTCCATACGGGAGCCTGGAGGTTCTGGACACAAGAAAAGAAAAATTCACAAGACATGACTTTGGGAGTGTTGCGTTTCAGTGTTTTGATTGAAAATTGTCAAATAAATATTTTACTAGAGACGGTTGTCTTCTCTAATTGCTTATACAACAGTAAATTAGATTAATTTAAAGATCCCTACCTTATTCTTTCACTACGATAAACTTTAAAGCAACGAGTAGAAAATGTGAATAATTTTAATGTTTACTGCCAGCTCCGTACATGTGAGAGGTCTTGCTTTGATGAATTCTGTAAAGGTTATGCCTGCTTCTAAAGATGTGCGGCTTTTATTTGTCCTACATAATTTACGAAGTAACATTTGGTAATCTCTTAATCCATTATTTTAGACAAAAAGTAATTGTCAACATTCCCAATTTCACCCGCACAAAGTCGCGGGCGCATCCTAATAATTGCATAAACGAAGTTAATTATAGAAAAATTTCAACAGATTCGAGCTTACTCAAAACGACATAAATAATTTCACCCAAATCCTTTCATCTAAATTTCTTTTATATCGTTCGCACATTTTCTCTTCATTAACGAAGATTTTTAGGGTTCTTGAAAGGTTATTAGGAAACGAAATTAAACCATCAAATCGCAATTCAAAATCAATATCAATTGAAGTTTTAATTAATTTACATACGAAATTGCAGTTCAAATCGACTTTACATTCCAATTTCAGTTTTTTATCGTACTCCCACGAAGTTGATTTGCCTATATTTGTTCGTTATGGATTTTCATTATAAAAAGAGAGGTCTTCTTTACTTTAATTGATTTTGTGGTTTTATTCGATTGGTTTTCGCGCCGAAATGTACAGAGTACTCCAATTTTAGCATAGTTCTGGGCGTGGGCGCATTTACATCTTTCGACTTCAATGGGAGAACATCTTTTAAGGCCAATGTTGTTAAACAAAATAATTTAAGATTTATTGCTTTAAACCTCCCAAAGGAGGCCGACAGGTTTAGTAATATAAGCAATGTTTTTCATTTTATTTTATTATTATTTCCTAAATTTTCTATTCCTATTTTCCATACACTTAAAATAACATTAAAATCTACATTTTACTTTTTGATTTTAATTCTTGATTTCTTGTAAATAGTTCTAAAAATATAAGCGAATTTTTGTAAAAATGCGATGGAATTTTGACAGGAAAACATTTATTTGTTTGTTAATAGTATTTTTTAATACTTTTATAGTTATTCCAATTAAAATTTTTACATTTATTATTCCAAGACAAAATAATGTCTTTCGTGTCTTCAATGTCTTTGTTCTTTTATTATTATAGAAAATTTATGTTTCTAATCATTGACTAATTTATCTCGCCTGTTATAGCCTTCCATGCTGACAAAACATGCACCGTGATCTACTCGCTTGTATGGCTTAAGCTGCTCTATTTAGTTCCATCTGGGTAAAAGGACACACAAACCATGGATCTAATTTGAAAATAAATGATATTTGGCGCGTATCGGTCTACAAGGTTTGTATAAGCGAATTAAGAAAAGTGTAATTATTAAGACATATTTAAATTATTTTCACATCATTTACATTTACACGCACCACACTGCAAGTGGGAGGATACAACGCGTCCTGAGAGAAGGGCAGTGAAATCAGTGCTGATTCTTATGCACGGCAAGTGTAAAAAGGAGATATTTTCTTATAATTTAATGACATCTGCTAAAATACTACTAATTACAATAAAAACACGATATCGATACTTGTAATTAGTATTAAATGAGATACGTAGGAAATGTAGGAAAAGATTAGACTTTATATCGAAGTTCAAAATGTAGGGATCGAATTTTAATTTTTCTTAGGAAAAGTCGTAAGTGATATAGCGTACAATTGAAGAATCAAATACGTGCTCAAATTTTAGATAAAAAAGAAGGAATTTAAATACAAAAGTGAAACCAGATTCTTTAAATGTTGAACTTTGAAATTTTCAAACAGATTAAAGAGTTCAGAAATGGAGATACTTTGGAATTAAGTTTGTAGTCAGTATCCTATCTGTGAGCAAATTTTATGTAGAGGGAATTAGATGGTTTACCTTTGCGTCCGTAAAGTCCTCTACTTGCAGCAGAGCATAGGTACAGACGTTCAGTCTAATGACCCAATAGGGTCTCCGCATTAGTGTAGATTGCCCCTGCTTCGATATTTAATTTGCACTTGAATGTTCTACTTCCTCACCACTAACGAACAGATTCAACATAATTCTTTTCAATATCACTAAAAATATGATATTCAATTCTTGTGCCGTCTTCTCAATTTAACGGTTTCATGGATGTTATCTGCTCAAATGTCGTTATGACGCCTTTTGTTTTGTAACCCATTCCCTATTAAGATATCTGAAGAAGGATTATTTTATTTAATCAGCTGTGAAGAGTTTTGCTTGAGTGCACATGTTATTTCTGGCCGATTTATTGCAGCTTTAGGCCAATAAGAAGCACGAATGCTAATCAAACTCTTTTGATTTAGCCCGGTAAAATATATGGGAACAAATGGTGTCGAACAGATCATTTCCAATTCGCTGCGTTCGCACTTCTTTGTGATTTGATTCAAGAGAGAAAAAAGAAAAGGTCTATGGCAATGCTTCGTATTTATTCACTTTCCACTTAGTTAACTTTGGGACTAGGAAAATATTTGAGAACTGTATTGCTTGGCAATTCAGCATCTGCAATCGGATCAGGTTTTACTCCAATTTATCAATAAAATAACTAACAAGGCCTGCAAGTTTTATAGGGAGTAGGGATGTACTCCATGGAAAAAAAATTGAAATCCTTTGCCAACGAGTGGCAAGGGGTAATCTCAAAAATATTTATTTGTACGCTATTTCCTGGGTTAGGTATCAAAGGGTTAAGCACATGGTAAAATTGCATGTAGCTTTCTACGTTTTCTTTGGAAATACCGAAACAGGTAAAAAAATAATTCCTAATTGCGATATTAGTGCCTTCTTTGAAGTCCATTTTTATATAATTCTATGGGTTCATTCTTATTAATTGACTTTTTTATGTACTAATTCAACTGTTTGTTAATCGTCGTAAAAATTCCGAATTTTTAACAAGCAGCCTATTCAATAATTTTTTGTAGTTAGAAAACTTTCAAAACGGATAGGATAAAGTGGAATTTAATATTGAAGACCTAAAAGCCTGTAATATTTCCCTCTCAACCCTTTGCCACATATGAACGTGATGCCAGAGTAATTTCCTCAATTTTGCGCTAGCAGCATCCGTCTCATGTAGGCAGTCAAAAGGCTAGGGAGTAAATGATGTGTAAAATTAAAAGGGGCAACTTTAAAGAACTCTGCTCACCTGCATTAAATGTTATTCCCGCATTCGGGTACTTTCATGAAGTGCTCTGCAATAAATTAAATGCGCAGCAGTCGTGTGAGCTGCCTGTTCTCTAAGGAAATCCTTCTTTGATGAATTGCTTCTTGGATGCCGTCGGGCAAGGGAAGAATTTATACATTTTTACATCAGATCCGAAGGTTTTCCAAAGAGAGAGGAAAACACTACGCAATTAACCCTCTGGTGAAATGATTCGTTTTAAACTGGGACGGCTGAACAAACGTGATACCCGCCTCCGGCTAGATTGTGCTAGTCTTTTCGTGAAAGGATTTCTCAGTTGCGGACAGGATGGTGGTCGTGAAAGAATTTTAGCCCATTATCCACCCGTCCTTATCCCGGCCCTTCCGGCATCAAGTTCAAAGTGAAAATCAATAAGGTGTAAAGGGGCCTAAATGGTAAATCCTTGTGGTATATCTTGTTACGTCTATTAGTGCGAAATTGAATTCGGCAAAATGCCTTTTCGATTCTTTGTGGGAAAATAAATTCTTCCATATGAGCGTGCGGAGGGGATTTTTCTCGGATGAAATTAAATTGTCAGACCGCCGTAATTTGTTCAAATTCCTCCGTTTTCTGTATTTACCTGTACACGTAAAATGTACACATAAAGTGATATTGTATTTTATTAAAATTCTTGACTGATTCTTGGTAGCCTGCACATTTTTCATTATATATTTATAATTCTTTCCTCCCTGAATGTACGTAGAAATATTCAGTACGGAATTTTTGCATTCTATTATATGAGTAATAAAAATATAAATGATTTAAGAAATGATTATTATACTATTAAAAAAAGGCTGTACATAAGTATGATTTATGTTTTGTTTTATTTACATGTAAACTCTATAGAAGTTAAAAAAATTGCAAAATCTTGTTACCATATTATATACTCATAAAATAAAAAACAAAGGTGTTCTTCACCTTAATAAATCAAAGCCGGAGGAAAAAGTTTTCACGTTACAGATAAAGCATCCACAGATGAAAGTTGCCAGCTGGACCGGTGTCTTCCTTACCAGAAAAATTATTGCAGCTATTGTCGGAACCTCTTGTATCTTCAGCCGCGGAGCACAATCCCGGGACATTACAAAAGCGTTCAAATGATATTCTCTCTGCGACTGAATATTTAGGAAAAAGGGCCTAAAATTTACTGCTTGAGTTCTTTTTAAAAGTCAGGTAAGATAAGAAAGTAAATTGGGGGGCAAGAAGTTTTTTAGTGAATTATTTCATTCATTAGTTTAAATCTTTTAGTTTTTACAGCAAATTTCGAAGTATATTCTCTGTTATAAATTAAAATGAATAACAAAGAGCTATATACAACTTTTTAATAATATTTACATTGTTTTCTTACTTATCTTTAAATAGTAGTTCACGACACTCCAAGGAAGTTGAAAATATCGATTGAATCAGGACGGAAAAACAAAAGTAAATTACTCGCACAGATACTCCGACTAATTTGTCTGATGTCAACTGAGGCGAATTGCTGTCGAGCAAATTTAAGGATGATTCAAATTGATTTATAATGTTCTATATAGCTAGTTCTTTTTGAGCAGCAGCATTTCACTTGCAAACGAGGGGAACTCGTGCGCCACTCTATCGAAGGTTCATTAAGCTTAAGGTTCATTAGCTCCTGGACAGAAAATAAACATATTTCAGCAGCAAAGACAGAATTATTCTGTTTGCCGTAGAAAGGCGACCCTGAGGTTAACGACGACGAAAACATCGACTTTTACCTTCTTATTTTTTCACTGTGTGATTAGGATATGAAGGAAATAAATAACTATGTTATTCGTAAAAAATCCTCATACAGAATCCTAAATATCTTCTAGATATTCCTGAAATAAATTGAGTTTGTTTTGATTCGTACAAAAATAATACCATAAATTATTTTTGACGCGACCTAAGAGAACTACTCCTAAAATGTTAAAAAATTTATATAATAAAATAACTTGGGAGGGAATTTTTGTATTGACAAACATCATAAAACAAGCTGCAAGAAAAAGACGCAAGACAATGTTATTGCAAAAATTTCGCAGTCAATTTCCTTTCTTCAGAACGCTGAAAAATGTGAAATTCATGTTAGCTCGGATGAGCGTGGGTACACAAATATTTCTTTATGTCGGAAAAACATTTTGCTTCTCGATGTAAACATATTATCCTTAATAAACCAATAAAGCTTCGTTCATATGACGAGTTTATATTGATAAAGTGCTCTTCATATAAATTGCCGCGTTATTTTTGGCGAAAAACACTTATTAAATCACGTATGTAAATATTTATAATAAAGTGTATAATTTTTTGGAAATTATTTTCTCAAATATTTGAATTTTAACTGCACATCTTACAACTTCTGTTAATTTTTTATATTATACTTTTGTCTGTTGCCTAGTCTAAAAGTCTAGATTAAAAAGGTCAGATATAGTCAGAAATTCGAAAAAAAATTTACTGGAGAAATGTTAGGCAGCACCAACAATCGATCGATTTGAAATTTATCCAGTACCTTCAGACATACAGAACTAGTGCCTAATTGATGAATTTTAATTTTCGATAGACTAGTGAAGTTTTCAAAGAAAATGTTTTTGTGGTCACCGTAGAGTACTTTTCTAAACACGAATAACTCTTACCAGAATCGAATTTTATTTTTCAATAAAATGTTCACACAAAATTTATTAGACGTCATATCGTCTTACATATAATTACTTAAGAAATTCTTTGGAAATAGGACATATATTGCATATTTGTATAAGGAAGTACTAACGAAACCTTATTTATACCTTCTGGCTACTCGTTACCTCTTAATGAGCTTATTGACAATCATTAAGTTATTACGCGAAAGTAAAAGTCATTAAAGGGAATAGTGCGATAAGGTAATAATGATCTCGTGACACGCAAGATAAATTTTATGTTCCGTGCCAAACACGAGTATTATCAGAACAAAAAATACTAAACGTAAACGGATTTTCTATTAGTAGCGAACAAATCTTATGTGTTTTCCACTTTTACATTCACATTTTTCATATCATAGAAAAAAGGTTTTACTTAAAATCTAGTAAAAGGAAGGATTTAATTTGAGGATTTTTCTAGACAAATTACTTGTATGTAAGAGTGAATATATGATGAATAAAGATGAAGTCACTTTTGAAGAAAAATCGCATTTAAAAGATATGATTGTGTTTTACCTCAATTCTTTTCGACGATATTTTTAGTATTTTCAATCATTCCAGTACAAATGTTACGATACCTACCCATAAGACTATACGCAGATCGCCTAGTCGTCTTAACCATCCCACATATCATCCATCACCCAGTCAAATTTAAATAACTAAAGAACATCCTAAACGCTCCACCGTCCTGATACAAATTAATTAAAACATATCTGCATCCGCTCATAAGCAAAATATTAAACGAAATTGATTAATGCGCACCTCCTAATTAAAGAGACAAAGGAATTAAACCTATAAATACGCCTAGATAGGTAACAAGCACCTAGTCATCAATCAGCAGTAGTCCCGAATCGTTGTCTGCGAGTTACGTTTAGTAATTAAGTGCTGCAATCAAATTGTGTAAAGAAGTTCAATTAATTAATTTTTCTTAAGTTTATTATTTAAAAGCTCGTTATGAATTTTCAACAGACTAAAGATATGAGTAATTCAATCAACTGATCATTTATACAAATAAATGTTGTTATCTAGTTTCATCAGTAAATCTTTTCTAAATTTCTGCTGGCAAAAATGTTGTTAAATATTTGTCTGGTCTCTTTATGGTTAAAATAAAGTAAAAATTGATATGATTGAAAGTGTATGTATGTAATAAATCATAATAAACTTTAATAAACACAAGTTGCTTGCATTCATATTATGAAAACAGCATTTTCAAAATGTACTCCAAATAAGTTTTGACTTTCATTTTGAAACCTGAAATGAGAGCGTATTATTAAATATCTTCTTATGAATAAAATAAAACACTTATTTTTCATATTCAATTATTTATTCCATTTGTCATTTATGAATTTTTAAGAGCTTAAAGACCTTCAGGATATTTCAGCTGATATATTTCTTCTGTACAAGAAAAAAGCCTTTTATTATATTAAATATTTTTCGAGCCTTACACATATCAGTCTGAATAAAAGTGGAATAAAATCGCAACTTTTCGTGTCTTTTCGGCAGACTTCTGCGAAATGAAAGGATTTCCTCGAGCAGTTTAGCTTTGAGGGAACAGCTTTTTATCCTCTGTGAATTTAAGTATATTTTCCCTTTTACCCCGTCAGCGACAGAATATTTTATTTTGAATTTCGCGATTTCGTTTTGGGGCGAACTCTTTGAAGTTTTTATAAAGTGTGCTCAAGAAAAAAAGACGCTTGAAAAAGTTGCCTCAAGAAATAATTAATTAATATAAAGTTGCATATGAAGAAAAAATCTGAAAAATTTTCATACATGATAAAAATGATGATTGAGAAAACTGTTACAACTGGGTTTATTATTTCCTGCAATATTTTGTGTAACAACTTTTTTAATGATTGGTTTTAGTTACAAAGTCATGTTTTGTGACCACAGAAACATTCAGCATGTCGTACAATTTCAGATAGCCCGTAGATGCGCTATGAAGAACTTATACTGACACTGCAGTTATCCTTCAGGTGAAGTTACCTAGCAGCAAGTGATGTGCATTGGCAGATTCTCAATATGAGCTTCTAAATGGTAAACTTTCCATACGGAGACTATTGTAACATGGAGCAATGCGGCAAATCTCGTACTTAAAATGCATGACTTGATCTGTCCCCGACTCCTTAACGTATCTGATTTTATTCATCGATAACAAGGTTTGAAGTTTCAAATACCCCTGCATTGTACAACTTTTGCAAAAGCCTTCCGGTGTGACTTGTGGAGTGTGGAGAAGTATTCAGATGCAAATTATGTAAATACCTGAACTATATTCAGTACGGAAAGGTACGCAGAAAAGTACTGTCGTTGGAAAATGTTGTGTAGCTAAATGAAATGTCATTCGAATACTGACAAAATGCTACCAGATGGGAAGTCCCTTTTGTGTCCTTAACACCTGTTAATATTCCCAATAGAGCAGCATTCGTAAAGATTTCAGAAGCAATCTAACTTCTAGATTGTTAATTTCTAAAACAGTTAGAGAAAATCCAGTAATTAATATTGTTATATGTTATTGTTCTATTACTAATATGATCGAATTAATTTTTTTCTAAATCTAAAATACTTAATACTTGGAGTAAGACTTATAAACAAAGCATTTTAAGAAAATCATTTTATTAAATAAAAGAATACTTTTTTTTCAACAAAAAAAAAACTAAATACTAAAACAAGGAGGAAAACACATTAAGAAGATAAAAAGTGCTTGTTCAATAGCTAAAAAATAAGAATAAATAAAATAATCTATTTTTAAATATCACAGAAATATACTGCAAATGCAAATATTTGGAAAAACCAAAAATGTAAACATCGAGTATTGACTATGTTTTCATTTATGTGTGTTTAAATTTTAAAATTAAGTTCCGTAGGAAGCTGTGCAACATTTATTAGAAATATTCTTCGCGTGTAGTGCACAATCTTTAAGCCAAAGGAAAGTCAGTGTGCTAAGAGAAAGCAATTATCCTTCTGATATTCCTGTCTACGGACGTATACGGATATGTTGTATCCTCGAAGTTTTAAAATAACATGAACAGAGAGTGTCTACCTACTTGGCTTACGCTAAATTTCACATCTTGTGATATTCTCCAATTTTACTAAGAAATGCATCACCCAAGTTTCTAATTACTTCTTTATTGTAACGACTGAATCTGCGAGAGCTTCAGATTTGGACATATAAAGATTCTTTTTGATCATCAGAGCGAAGGTTATCAGTAATAGCGTTTTTAAAATATGGAGACTACTTATAGTCTTTAGATAAGCTAATACTAATTTCGCTATTAGAAAATTTCTACAACTTTTATGTTTTTTTACTCATATTATAAATTTAGATTAATTTAGGCAGTGCCCGGTACGTTTTATATAATTTTACTATATGTACGTGAACAAATGATAAAGTAGTTTCAATTTAGATAATTAATCTGTTGAAAGCAATGAATTCACTAAGAATAATTCCGAAGTAATATCATTGTCAATTAGACAAAGTAGTGAATAATTATTCGATTCATTAGGACCGTCTCATTGAATCACAGTTCTAACATATTTATAAGCCGCGCAGTTGTAGAAAAAAACTGGACTCGAGGTGAACAAAGTGAGCCGCAAATATAATTGAAATTTACCCTAACGACAGGTCGTTATCTTCTGGAATGACTGTCCATTCAGAAGGTCCTTCCCAAGTTGGTCAAATATGGTTTTGTTCCTCTGATAAATGTCCTTCTCTTGTTTTTATTTTTCCACGGTAATTAACGTACATTTACCAGCCGAGCTTTAGAACCTTTTGTTGGGCATTAATTTCTTATTTAATGGATAGCTTAGCGCCTAATGATTAGTCAGAAAGGGCAGCTTTATGTCCCAAAACATTTAGGGGGAAATTCTTTTGCTCAAAAATAATAATTCAGCCCTTGTGATCAATTTAACTGTCCGTGGGATAGATCCATTTAATAACTTACCTTTAAGAAAATTATAAGTAATAACTTTTTAAACAAAACTTTTTAGTTTTTCTTTTTAATGAAAAAGAATATTAATAGTTTCATTTTTATTTTTCCAAAAGATTTTAACAAAACAAAAGATTTTTAAAGATTGGACTTTTAATTTATATACTTCTTTAAAAATATATCAATTTCATTTTACAAAAATCGTCAAAACTTTCCAAAATAATTTTATAGGCTTTAATATTCTATCATATAATGTTAAAATTTGTGTATTTATTAGTGAAGCACACCATTTTTCCTCTCCGCGGAGGCTGACACGTTCTGCAGTATATAAAGCCACGAAATCAATTTCAGTAGTTCATCTCCGCGTGTTTGAGCTAATTTTAAACTCATCTTAAGTTTTCACACAGACAAATTTCTGTTCTGCTTAAAGTTAGGAAGTAAGTTTTTCGAAGAATTTGGAAGTTTCTATTAAATTTCGCCTGTGAAAAGAAGAGTTAAATTTAAGAATCTTTTAAATTAACTTTATTAAGGTACGCGAAATTTTACTATCAGATTCTTATTTTAAAGTAATTAAGTAATTTTAGCAGCACTATATAAACAAGCAAACGTATTTGAGTTTGCATGAGTTCGTTTGATATCAGTGGTAACATGAATCCTTTTACATTAGCTAATGTAAGAGGAAACATCTTTGGAAACTGAATATTTAAAAAATGTTAACAGGAGATAAAAGCTCTCAAGTGTCACTAATTGTTTTCTATGAACCAAAATTAAGACGTGAAAATTGCATTTCCGCAGTAGTACAGATAATGCAGATAAGAAGGATAATTTAATGAGAAAATACTTAATTTGGCAGCGTGACAAGTCTACATGAAAATTTAATCTCTCGAGTCCTGTATCCACAAAGGTCTACCCGAAAGATAATTTTAAATCTCAAAATTCTGAATTAGGTGCTAGTTTGACCCTTGTAAGTGTCCATGTTTCGAGGTTGATTTACGATTAGGGGGTAGAGGAGGTGAAATTTTATATTAAAGTAAGATGGAGACTTGTGTGCATTACCAATTCAAACTAGATGCATTAGTATAATATCAGCATTGCTATCCCAGAATGACCACAGACATAAATTATTTTCAATTGCTTAAAACGAACACCAGTCTCGGCGGAATATTGCCTCAGGAGATTTCAAGAAAACAACAGGATCACTTTAATATTCAGCCGACGTGCCTGAATGAAAATTTATGGAAAGCTTTTGCAAGATTATGCATATCCCTTACTAAGTTCTGAATAAACATGAAAATTCAATAAGCAATTATTTTCGTCTCCATATTTCACGAGCCGGATTGATATAATACCACCGGTCAAGTCTTTTTTAAGTAATATAATATAAATAATAAATACTCCTGCCGAACAGGAGATTATGGATTTTATATATTTTATATTCATAAATTATGGATATAAATAAAATATTTAATAGAAAACTTTGAATTTCGAGTAGTACAAGTTTTTTTCTGGAATATTTTCAAATTTTTAATTTGTTGTGGTCGTGAATTTTCATTTTTTTCCTAGATCACGTCATAACAACTTCGTTAATATTTGACATTTACAGATTTTCCATTTTCAAGAAGTTTTAAATTCGAAATGCTTTACTGAAATGAGAACACAATATTTAAAATTAAAATTAGGCATATCCAGCAGTAACACTGACAGACGTGAATGCATCAATAACAATCGTCATACACGATCGCTGCAGATAGCTGCATGAAAGTTACCGCGTTGGATTCGTATTCCAATTATACCTGTCTGTTTTCATTACTATTAATTGGCTAGTACGACAACTGCATACTTTATTTCCCCTTTGTAGCGAGTGTGCAGCACGAATGACTTTAAATTTGCCTACCTGATTCATCCGAAAATTATTTTGGAACACACATATTACTTTTGGCAATCATCCACTGTGCGAACTGCGATATTGACTGTGCTTTTTAAATTTTAAGCCAATTAAATATAAGAGGAGGTACTTAAAAGAAATCGGCTCCGAATTTGAGGGAACTGTACAGAGCTTATATGGCTGTTTTAATTTTAATATATACGAAAATTAAACAATTTTTAAATTACAGACATTTAGCTTGTCTTTTAAAATATTTTTTTTGCAATTACAAAATAGAAAATTATTGAAAATTCTCAGCCTTTCAAAGATTTTTAAATATTCCTAAATAAAATCTTAAAGCATTGATTTACAGAAGTCAAGCAATAAAAACCGGAGAGAGACGCCTTTTTCCTGTGATATCATTTTAAAATTTGGCAAGGATTAGACAGAACTCAGTTGGGATACGTAAAAACAACAGGATCAATAACCAATGAGGACGCAGCCAATAAAAACCACCTGGATTATCAAGAGCAAGTATGTCCACGTTTTTCTTCCTAAACTTTTGTGTATATACATGAGTCAGTGTCGGTTTTAGTTGATTTATGACGATAAATATTTTTATTGTTTCTGTGGGAGGCATTATCTTAGAAGCGACTTGGCACGGAGATGCAATATAAATTCTGACCGCAGTAAAGTCTGTTGATTTAGTGCAAGAGAGGACATATCTTTGGTCGAAGTCTAGGGCTAGGATATATTTATTAATTCCTGGTACTTCATTTGACTCAATAATCTTACGGGGATTTTGCATTACTTTCAAACAACATACAAATTTTTTTATATTACTTTATCAATTATTTATGAGGGAGTTGAATTTATTGTTATGTGAATCAATAAGTATTTAATTTTCAAAACGGATTCGTTAAACTGCAGATATCAATTCTCAGCTTTATACTTTAATATTGATACCTACTATTCAATTGAGATAATTTTAAAATCATTTTTTAAATGCAACTGCAACAAATTTAATATTCAAAGTGTTCCTTTAGGTTCCTGAATTTCATTTGCTTTGTTGTGAAAGCATCCCGGGAATAGATAGAACCTGTGCACAATTTTCTATCATGTAGCAAAACCGTGTCGTCGTCAATAAGTTTTACATACTTTTGAGATTTCCTACATTTTCCGAGTAAATCTCTAAAACAGCCAACCCACAAAGCCCCTTTGTCTCTAAACTTAAATTTTATTTAGTTCGTGGAATAAAGTGGTCTTTAAAATCACCACACTGCAGTTTTCCTAATGTCTAGACTGGTTCCAGTGTGAAAGTTTCGACTAAACTTCTATATAGCAAATTGGTGAATAAAGTTAAATAATGTGCAGCTTTAAGCTAGAATTAACTTAACGGAAGTCACTATATGAGTTTGTTTTCCTTCCTAATTGTTGGGATAATTTTCTTAATTAGATTTTTCTTAATATTGAGCAAAATACTACATTTTTAAAGTGAAATTTTTAAATTATTTCATTTAAAGTTTTAAATGGCGACACATTTGACTATAGGACACCTTAGGCCTAAAAATTCTTCCCTTGAAGTATACCTGTACAAAAGAGTTCAAGTATTATTATAATTCTTACATAAACCATAAATTTTACTTTCGCTACATTTTTTTATCGTTATGTTAAGATCTTGTATCCAAAAGAACTTATTCAAAAAGTATTTGTAGCAAATTATATAAGAAAGAAAAAGATAAATTCAATTCTTTTCTTATGATACAAAAATTCTTAGCAAGAAAAAATCGATAATTCTCAAATATCAGTCAAATTGTTGTAAGTGCTGTCTATCACAAAATTGCACCTATTGCTGGAAGGCAGTCGAAAATATTTTTTTTCTTTAAATGCAAATAAAAATTAGGTTTAACACTTTGTTAAATAAAGCCTTTGTGTGATTGAAATGTTATGGATTTTATTTTTAGATAAAGTGATATGTTTTTCTTTTTGGAATGCACAAAATCGCAAAAAGGGAAAAATGAAAGTAAAGTTGTAATCAAATTCCTTGGAAATAGAATACGATTCACTGACTATGAAAAAGTATAACAAAAGATTTTTTTGATTGTGCGTTGATTAAAGAGTTTTACGATTGTATTTAAATTACAGCAAAAAAATTTTGAAAGCAAGAAGGAAACTAAAACTTAGATAGGACAAACAAGAAGGCAAATCAATATATAATTAATAATAATAAAAAAATAAAGAATGAAAATAGTAGAAAATAAGATTAATCAAGTGGAAATCTATCAATCCGCAACTACGCAACCAACTCAAGAAATTCGGAGTTTCCGAACTGAATTAGGTACACTGCTCGTTTTTCTAGAAAAACCAATTAAAAAGTTATCTATAGGGATTGACTTATTTCGAAAGTTTTTTGAATTCCCTCATTTTTCAGGTAGTTTTACAATTACGTTGTTGAAACTACAAGAGTAAGAAAGAAAGAATTGATGCCATTTTGCCAAGGGAAAGGAAATATAAATTTCCATGGAAGTTCTCTAAATCGATTGGAAAAGTTCGATTTGAAGATTGTTCAATTTAATTCTAATTAACCACCCCTAGAGAGTACAATAAATTTAAGCACGCAAGCAAATTCTTTCCAAATTTTATTACTGATCCAAGCCTCGGATATGTGATCGAGCTTAGTAATTCTATGTTTGATTGAGTTGAACGAGTATATAAAACCTAAGAGTACATTCCTCTTTAAATGTGATGATTGGAATATCCTAAAACTAAACATCAAGGCATCAAATAGGAAAATGTGGGGTGTTTAAAGGGAGATGTTTATATTTAGAACATTATTTTGCTTCTTAATCGAAATAGTCTAAATCTTCTGTAATTTTTTTAACAGAAGGTGCTATTACGTGTTGGATAAATTTGATTTCAATTACGATTTTAATGGTTTCTGTAAATTTGTGTAGTATAAAAATATCTCGCTTTGACCAAAGGCTTAGATACCCACCATTTCTTTGAAGTGTGTACTTAATTTCTGGTTGATTTATTAGCTGTGAAACAATTAGAACTGGTTCAATATAATAAATTACTTAAATTAAATAAATAAGTGGATATTTAGTTTTGCGAATGAATTTTGCAGTAGACCACTTTGGCCTACTTTCGAGGCTTCTATAAGCAGTGCACTGTCGCGGTACGTTCAAGGCAATAATTTTCCACCTTCCCCATTATGATAGCTCGTTATTTACCATTTGCGGTGCACGTTGCATTAATTATGTCTGCATGTGCGACAATTGATTTCCCATTATCGCAGTCGCAGGCCTTTCGAAATTAACATTCGGGTGGAAGCCACATGTGTCTTACTCGAGCTGCATTAATAATAACCACCCTCTCCCTTGACTTAATCCAACGGCCGGTGAGCTGAAATAGTAAAAAATGCTATTCATTGGTTTTGTGGTTAAATGGATTTCGGTTTAATAAAACACAATGTCGAAATTTTTGCAAGCTTATATCACAATTTTCTACGTTCCAAAAAATTCAGAATTTAAGGTGTAGACCCGTACAGATCTTGTTTAGAGTTTACTTAGTCTATTTGTTTATTTAATGTCTTAATAGGTCAGTTTCTTAGAGGATACGCCTATACGAAAATATAATTGTTTTAATTTTGGCATACTGACTACCAGAGAAATCAATATAATATTTTTTTAAAATTAAATTCAAGTTTCAATTTACAAAAATCTTACTTGTAAAATTAAATAAACTAAACTAAATATAGTCGATATAATACCTGGTCAAAATTCCGAAGCCTAAATCATTCTTATTTAGAAATCCGCTAAAGTAACCAACACCGATTGTATTTCGTAATTATTTCACTAATACTCTTACTAGATATGCTTTGTTAAATATGTACCTGGCTGCATTGATGGTGCTTAAAATAGTTCAATTATGTTTGCTACTCTGAAACTTCAACAAGCAACTTGTTGCACTTGCCTTCAATAAGGTTTGAGATGGAATTTCATGAGAAAATCCTCAAGAACATAACCCGGCACTAAGCAAATTTCAACTTAAAAGGTGCTGCCATTTGCCCTCATCCTTCTGAAAGTAAATCGATAATTTCTATTCAATGAAGTCATATCTGGTAGAGCCCATTCATAAGAGAAGTGAAACATTTAAGATGAAAGTCATATATCGTTCACTAGATACGAGTATATGCAGTCACGTCTCAGAAGGACCGCTATTGATTCATTATTGGTCAGGCCTTCAGAGGACGAAAATGATCACGCATCCGGATTCTGGAACAAGTGCACCATTATTGAACATTTGTGGGACGACATCCGTTCTATAGAAATTGAATAGTAAGGAAGATAATGAGAGTAACTTGGTAATTGACTTGGTTTGAAATTGATATAAAGACTTTCAATCCTTTCTTCCACCACGTATGTTGTTACTCAATATAAGAAAGTAAGTAATAAAATAATACTTAATTAATGCAGGTTTTCAATACCTTGCACAAATACAAAAAAAATTTTGGAAAAACGAGTAAAATTTTTGAACATTTCAATGAAAGACGATAGACTGTAAATAATCAAGTAATTTTTAGAGGAGCTTGTGTCTTTTGATTAATTCTTTGATATGAAGTTTTTACACATGAATTTTATTGTTCTTGAAAAGATGAAAAAATAGCAGACTTCGTTTTTAAATTCGGATGTACAAAATATCATTTTGAAATTACTCAATAAATATACATAAAATGAAAATATTTGTTGAACTGTGCTTACTGCGTCTAATTATTGAATAGATTGCTTAATTATAGCTACAATTTTCACCTAAATTTGTATATTTTAATTTTGACGATGATAATTTTTGATGCATGATTACAATTGTCATCAGTTAATAATAAAAAGCTTTACTAACCAATTCCTATCCTAAAAGATCATCTTAATTCTACTGGTTTCAGTATCCAACATGGATCCGCTGAAATATTGTCGAAATATGTATTTAAATACGAGTGATGAACCGGAAATACCAAAAATTTAAATAAATACAAATTGGACATTTGTACCTGCAGTTGATTTACATATCCATGATATTTAAGGTTTCCGATAAATAAACCTTTAATCAGAAATAAACACAAAAACAATACAAAGTGCCTCCGACGCATTTGTATCTGGCTAACATCACATGATCTGACAATTTAATTAGTATTCCCTTTATGTGTATTACTCGCTGAATTGTTGGTTAAATGATAATTACAAATGCCACCGACAAAACAGATTTGCACGCATAACAACAAATAATTGCATATTTTATTCAGACGCAGATACTCTATGGTTTCTAAAATTCTGTCAGCTCCAAAATTCACTGATCTGTTCGAGTTATATCTCAGGATGAACGAATAATTAATTGAGTGATTCCGATGGGTATCGATAGTACGCAAAAGTAAAAGCACCATGTCTATCGTGTTTCTACTCAATACTAACTATTAGTGTATAATTATGATTTACGGCGCGAGTTATAGCTTTGTATATTAACGACTAGTATTGTTAGTATTACTATAAAACTGTGTAGAACATTTATAAATTCTAATTTAATTTTATTGATTGAGCATGGTAATGAATTAAGCTTGAATTAATCACTGACAGATCGAAAAATATCGATTTGATGGGGCGGCTCAAAAATGGAATACTCTTATACGTCTTCCAAGAAAGAAAATAATAGGAACTAGAAGCAATTAACTTTTGGATTTAGCTTGTCGAAAGAGTTAAGAGTAAATCTCCAAGATGGAGGGAAATTAATGAAAGAGCTTGTAGAATAAAAGACGTGTCAGCGAATGAGATTGAGAAGGTGGGATGCAATTAGGTTTTTTTTAGACAAATTCGACTTTTCTAGTCGACTAAGGTAACATGTCTGAAATTTGTGTTTAATATTGGATTTGGATAAAAACATATAAAACAGATGGTGCAACTAATTTGAAGATTATATTTTCCTATGTTTAAATAATTACTTCACTTAAAAAACAAGAATGAGGAATTTGCGAAGATTACAAGAATTTCACCCACAGACATCTGACGTCGTTACTTGTTTCTGATGGAAAAATATTATATATGAGCTTCTCGTATCATTACATCATATCCTAGATATCTCTGTGTAGTTTATCTTAAATAATTTTGTAAAAGAACTTAGTATATGGACTGGAAATGGAGAAGGTAAAAAAAATTGACCTTGAATTTAAGACCTCAAATTTTATTTGCAGGAAGAAAGCCTCTTTTAAAGAAAACGTCTTTATTAATAAAACCAAACAAAAATACAACACTGGAATAGTTAACACACGACACCGTCTAAAAAACAAATTTTCCATATGAGAGGATAACTTTACTATAAAACTTTTAAATATATCATTAAAAGATACTTCAATGATTTCTTCAATAAGTTTTACGTTCTTGATAAATCAAGAGTTTTTCTCAAACTATAAGAGCAATTTTCTAGGGCATTCGATTATTTTATTGTTGTATAAGATTTCGCGCAGAATCCTCATTTACGAAGGTTATTTCCTATAATTAATAGGTTTTAAGATTTTTTGTGAAATGGTGAGTAGTTTTCATTTTTAACCATAAAAATCAAATTAAGTGAATAAACTAAAATTAATTTATGCATACGTACGCATGGAAGTGGAAGTTGTTCATTGTTTTAAAAAACTTATCACATATAAAAAAACAACTTTATGACTTAACAAACTAGAAGAAGCTGCAGTGAACTTACTTTGTATAATTCTCTAAATGGGCAGCCGCTTGAATTACAAATTCCCATCCAAGTGGTGCACTTGGGGGATCAAAATGAAAAGACAGTCTACGGCTTTTGCTTTAAATTGCCTTACACACAGCACGGCACGTATCATTGAAGAAAGTGGTGCTTTAATTTCTTAAAGCTTTTCCTTTTCCGCGAGGTTATACTACAGAAAACAAAAGTTCGCGTGTAAGAAAAAAAGCAATTATGCTAGCAGGTGCCGAGAAGCTCAGACCCTTTCCGTAGAGTGTAGTAGTCGAGAACAATTTCTCCACAGGATGCCGTCACGCTAGTGGAAAAGGTAGAAAACACCTTTCAGGCACTCATCTAGCATTCTTAATCACATACCGTTATCTTGCCTTGTCTTTGAAAGAAGTGTACCATCTCAATTTTTAATTATTCCTTCATATTAACAATAGAATTATTGTGTTAGAACATCCCCAGGTGAACAGTTCCCACCTTTTTTCTAAATCGCACACTAAAGTAAAATTGTTCTTTTTTCGCTCCTACACAAAAAGGTTTTGTTTTGCATTTTTAAAAACGGGCACGTTTTGCATTTGCTGTATTTGATGATAAACAAACCTTAAACTTTAAACTTTAAATTTAAAAATATTTAAAATGATTTTTAATAGAATTGTGCGCTTTTACCTGAATGTCTTTAATGGGTCTAATGCTTTTTTTATGGGGTATATGATATTACTTAAAGTCTAATATGAAGACAGTTATTGGCATTTTGTCATCGAGATGGCCTTGACTACAGGATTTTTGATACGTATTGTCACTTCTACAAAAAATAATTTTATCACGAAAAATTGAGCATCTTCATGTAAATTGAAAAATGAACCCACAGATGCATGCATAATGTGATTCTAGAAAAAGATGGTAACAAGTACGTGTAGAGATGCAAGGATGCGTGAAAGCTGCCACAGGATTCAGGTGTGTATATGTTGGGTTTTTACGTGAACATCGTATAGAAGCACACCTTCAGATTTACGGCAAATGTATGTGCATATTTTAAAAATATTTTACGTACTTTAGCAGTATGCTACAGTTGCGGAAGTCACCTCCTCGACACGAGATAAACATTGACCAAGCATGAGGATAAAAACACACATTTGGCCTTATTTCCCTTACGTGACTACCATGTGAATGGGATGCAGCCGTAGTTACCTGTTGTTAGGACAAAAATTTTAACTCATGCTCACAAATGCTTTGCAGAAATTCGAGCGTATTTTAACAAGCAATTTTGTTAAGAACGGTCGGGATAACGATGAAGGGTGCCTGGTTAAAATTCAAAAAGCCATTAGAATTTGATATCTCGTCGTACCTACGTGATTTAATGGTAGAAATTGTTGCTAATGGCTATGGTAGTTAATTTAATGAGTTATCCACATAGCGATTGCTATTTACATTAGACCGTATGGCCTTTGTTGGCCAATTAAATTGGAGTTTCGGAGATTTAATCATTGCAATAATTCAATATATACGAATTTGATTTATGTATTTGTAATTTAATCAAATACCTTGACTGACATAACAACACCACTCGCAGAAATGCACTTAAGCATGAATATGTATTTACGAGTTTAAACTTTATTATTTTTATGTTGAAATAAAAAGCAGTTTTTATTTGTAAAATTATGCTCTCATTTCATTAAATTCAAGTCCAAGTTTTCAGTGAACATGTACGTTAAGTAGCAGCTGGTTTGGTCCTCTTGGATTTATGGGAAAAGTTTTCCATATCCGCAAATTGTTTTTTCCACTAGGATTTAAGCAAGTAAAGTGCATAAAAGTGTGATGCAAAAATATGCTTCATTCAACAATCTCTTAAAGTACGGATGGAAAAGATTTTTTATTTTATCATTCAAAAGTTGCTAAACCTATTGCTAGTTCTCATACACAAGCTGAGATTTTTTAGAACTTTAATACATTTGGTCTGATTAGTCCATAGCGTGATGAAGTCCTTTATCTTTAAAATTCATTAACATAATAATAATTAGAAATATGTTCGAAGGAAATTTTACCTAAAGGGAATTGCCGTGTGATATCTTATTTATTCAAAAATTAAGTTTCTTATTCTTAAACGCTTTCTCCAGTTATATGTTGTAGACAAACTGCCTACTACAATTTCAGATGTAACTCACTATCTCTTCTTCAAAATAGATATGATGGCATGTGCTGCACTCTGACCATGAGAAAGTAATTAGAGTGAGAATAAATCGATTCAATGAAACCAGGGCGCAATTAATCAAAAGGCAGAAGATGTCATGACCTGACTGGAAACTAATTGTGGTCAAACTGATAATACCGAATAAAGAGGATGGAAAAAGTATCCAATACCCTCCGGTGAACTACAGCGTAATTCCAAGTTTAAGACTGACAAGTGGAGAAATTTATGCATAGCTCAAGACTACAAGTCTGCATTGTGGCACGGTAAAAGAGTAATTAAAAGCTGAGCCTTAGAAAACCCTTTAGATGTCCGTGGAGAACATCACCACCCCATGATTAAGGATATCCCAGAAGCGCCTGAAAACATTTCTTTCCTATTTCGTGCTAGCCTTGTAAGCACGAGGTGAGGCTTGAGTATTCTAGCACCACTTATATTGCTGAGATTTTTTTATCTTACATGAAACCCTCTACTTTCTTAAGATAATTTGAAAATAGCATGATTAAACTGAGAAAATTCAGTAGCAGTATGTCAGGGTTGTATGAACCGAGTACATCTCAGAGTGGGCAGGGTTGTAATTTTAGTTCACCTTAAAAACAATTCCATCGGGCACGATTTCACTTCAAATGAAGAGCATGCTCATGATATAGAAGCAAGATATTCTACATTTACTTTTTTCTTAAGGAAATAAACATTTTATTTTTTTTCGCATCTTACTTTAGTTAGAGGATCTTCAAAACTGTTGCATTAATGGAAGTTAATGTTTGAGTAATAATTTTTTACAGGGAGAAAAGTATTCTAATACTATAATTAAATAATAATTTGTCTTTATCATTCATAAAATATTTTACAAGGCGCTGAGAAAATTTTAGGTCCGAGGAAAATTGTACAGAAGTCTTCAAAATCGATACTGATTAATTAGGAAAAGATAGAAAGTAATTATAAGAAAAGTACTTCTTTTAAACCAATTCAAAATAATGCTCTTAATAAAAGCCGCGTAGTTGTAAGGATTAATTTCCAATCTTGGAAATTTCATTTTTCTAACACGCAACAGTTAAAATCGATATTTTCTCCGATATATCCATTTTTAATTTAACAATTTTATCATTTACAGATGCTGTTTGTTTTCAATTTAAAAACTTTCCACCTTATTTTCATTTACAGCAAAAAAAGTTTATTCCTTCAGCATCCAATTTGCGCGCCTTTTAGTTACAATTTTCTGTAAGCATTTTTCAAGATTAGTTAACTGGAGCATGGTTAAAAAGAAAATAACAAATTCCTTCTGGGGCAAAAAATTTCCCTGTCACCTGCTAACACAAACAAAACAACTTTAAGTCCTTGATTCCTTGAAAGACGGGCGCAACGTGAAAATATTTATGTAATTTTTTTCCCTACTTGACCCGTCAGGATTACGACACGGGTGAACAGAACCGCTTTTCGATCAGGGTACTTGGATTTTGCTAAATCTTTTGAAAATTGTACTGCCTGGTTAAGTCCGGTGAATGCTAGCCTGTAGTAAAGATCAAATGGCTCTTAACGAATCACCAAATAATTACTGGATAGAATAAAATTGAGGGCTTGTTTAATTAAGGACGCTATAGAACTATAAGTTAGATCAGCCCATTAATGCTAACTATTTAAAATGAGGGCATTTAAATACTTGTGCACAAATCTTAACAAATGTTTTATAACTTAAGTTAACGTTTACCATTAATTCCTTAATCCAAGGGACTTGTTTAAAAGTATTTATTGAATTCATTAGGATCAGAAGAATTTTCCTATAAAAGCTTTTAGATTTTTGAATTAAGAAAGAACCTTTAGAAAATAAATTATCCGCCCCGGGGGAAACCATTCACTAAGTGAAGATAATTTGTCCCATTTTTTAAAAAACTCAACCAAACTTGTTCGCCCTGGAGCAGAGTTGATTCCATCTCTAGATTTCAGATTTCAGGCGGTGTTCACATAACTACAATTCACCGAATGGCAGTAACGAACCGAAAACAATTCGTTGAGCCTCATTTATTCCCGCAGATGGATGATCTCCGGATCCCAAACAGAAGTGTTTCAACTAACATCCCATTATTTGTTTACTCAATATTGCAACTAAATTGGGTAGAAATAACAAGTTTATTGGACCAGGACCAATTCGCACCGGATTAACGTCTGGCGAGTAGAGCAAACAAAAATGGATTTTATCTGGAAATCAATGCAAATATTACCGACAACTCCGAATTTGCTGTTTACACTTCATCCTGGTATTTATTCTGTTCATTTCTTGTTTAGTATGCTATTACTTTCCCTTTTTCAACATTTTTGAAAAGGATTCGCAGATTCTATGCGATGACCACTTTCTTCTTTAATCTGTAGTTTAAATCTCTTTTAAAAATGTTATATTAACAAAAAGAAAAAAAAACAATTAACCTTTTATTTTATATTTTGTTTTATTATGATTTTTGATAATTAAGCACTTTTGTTAGACAAATCAACATTTTTAGATCTTTAGATCATACGTTCTAAGAGAAAAATGGTAGGCCACTCATCTAGCCGTTTATCGCAACGTATTTCTCCCATCCTAGTTAAAGAAAGTTGGTTTAAGACATTAAAATTGATGTAGTGAGAAAGATTACTGGCATAAATATATCCTAACTATGACTCAGAAAGTATTTCATTGAGTAGGTGCATGGATTTAGTACAAATTTCTGCATTTTTTCGTTTAGTCTTATGAAAATAGTGAACATCATTTTAAAATTGAATGTACGTGAAACTGGTACAAATATAATGTTCAAATTGAGAAAGAAATGAAATATGTCAATAAAAATTCTTAATAAGGGAAATAATTGCAATATGAACAGTATTACATCACTTCCATCACCCTATGCTACGTAGGGAAATGAATTTCAAAGAGATCTCCTTGGTACCAGCGTTCTACAATAGTCATATGCATATGAATGTCCTCAACCGTAAAATGAAATCTTCAATTTGGAAAATGTCTCTGCAAACTAAGCCAAATGAGCTCGTTTAGATAACTTCACATCATTTGTAAAAAGTTGTTTAAAAGTTTTTTGGAGATAGATACCTTTGAGTAAAAGGCATCCCCCAAATTTCCAGCAGAAGAAATGTTTACGGAGGGAAGCTTAAAAATAATATTTCATTGTATTCATCGCGCATCTTATATTCTCCGTGAATATGCAAATACTGATTTTAATTTTCCGTCATTAAAGGCAGTAATTTTGTTTTAAGTAGGGACCCACGTTTTAAAATCATCCAACTTCTCTTCCCAAGAATCTGCTAACTATTGCGTTGCAAATAAAAAGGTTCATTAAGTCCTCTTAAGAACCATAATGATGTAATCATTCTTGACTCCAGTGTTGGATAACCCCAACAAATGATGCATATAATTGAGGAGCTTCAAAGAAATTGTCTAACAGCCAATTCCCACCACTTAGCGTATGTGTATACAAGGTATACTGATGTGAGAGGAATGGATTCTTGTACTTAAACTGTGTTTGATCACATCATCATGTAAGTAATTGAAATGCTAATGGGAACTATGATTTACACATCAAATTACTTTGTTTAGAATGATTTTCCTGATCAAGTTTTTACATTAAATGCGACAAATCTCTAGAAATAACCACAATACCCTTCAGAATGGATTTAAGTTCATGACAAGAAAAGTTTTGGGGTATAACGTCGACGGAAAGAAATCTTGTCAACTTCAAAGTGAAAATCAATAGGCTATAACAGAGCTGCTGGGATGGAAAATCCACTGCTTTAAATCTCCTAGTTGGAGGCTTTAATCCCTCCACAATTTTTCCATTTTGTACCAAAATAAGGAGGCCATTTCCTGCGACCATTCGCTTCTTTTCCTTTCGACTAATTAAATTGCCGCGAGTACACTGACTTCGAAAAATTTAATTTTCTGGCTTGTGGGGCAGCATTAATGTGGTGGATAAGTCTATCGCTGGCACTATTTCGCCTTCGTACAACCAAAATGCTTTTTCGGAAAATTAAGAACAAAGCTACTCGTAAATCTTTAAGCATTATCGTAAAATTCTGGTTATTAGTCTGTTAGTCATCGCGGCAGTGGAAGGACCCGAGCGCAAATGAAAATTGATCCCATCTTAGTTGTGTTCGCTAACGATATTGCCTGAAATTCAAATTATCGTAAGATTATTTATTTTATCTATTCGTTGATTATGTTCCGGTATAGAATTAGAAACCGTAGGTAGAAAATAATTATATGAATCAAAGTATTTATTTTAGTAGGCTTAAAGGACCCTCGATGCGATGGGTTGAAGTAAAATTTCCATACTTCCATTCCAAAAATCCTTTGAAGAATACGGAACTGGAATAAATAGTAAAATAAAGATTTTGTTCTCTCTTCAATAAGTACGAGTGCCACTAGGAGGATTATATTTCTACAGACGGCATATTTTATTGCTGGGAGACGTTCTGCTTAAACATTTTGAAAAGACGGATGATGTGTTTGCTTGCATATGTAAAGCAAATACATTGTTTCGAACGTAAGACAAAGTACGTAAAATCCAGCAAGGAAATTGCCCTTAAATTGATATCGTTCAGCAAATGTGCACAATATTGGACATGTGATGAACCCTTGAAAATTTTATTCGTTCTTCTTTTATATAAAAGCCCTAAAAGACTTTCCTTTCATTTTTGCATACAAATCATAGGATTCAAATGCAGGTATACTTTTACAGATTTAATGTTATTTTTATTTTCGTTCTTAAGTATCAATTCAAAAAAGTTACTGTAAATATACAAAATAAATATAGAATAGATATTTTAGATCCTCTTTAAATACAATGAAACAATAATTTTAAATAACATAAATAATGGCTATTTAATTTTGACGTTTGCATAATTTCCTAAAAGTGAGTATCATGTTTCTTTTTGAATTTTTTCAGGTCAGAAGTTTCAAATCTAATTTTAAATATATAAGAAAGCAGTGTTGCTTGCAAATACGAAGTCTGATAATTAAAATTGCATCAGAATGTGACCATAGTCACAAAACTCCTAAAAAGCACGCGTAATGGTTATTATTTAGAGCAAATACGCTCCGTGGGTTCGTAACCAACTCAAACTGAGGAAAGAGCTCCATGTGATTTTTTCCATATGTTTTCTATTTCTTGCAATAGCTTTAAGGGAAATGGTCAAGTCATGCATCCATTTAAAATCGCAAAATTAATGATTCCATGAGGTTTCCCATTTGGGTCTGGTGCATTAGCCGCTATAATGATGCGAAATTTTACATTTTCTGTTTTGCATATATCAGATTGCTTTAAAATAAATAGTGTACAAGTTAAACGAAAAGGTACTTTTGCCGCTGGTGGTAGTTATAGACTCGAGAAAGAAAAACTGTTGACCAAAAATTTTTCTCAAACAGTTTCATATTAACGACTTAATTGAAAAGTGTAAAAAAACGTGCGCACTCAAAATATAAAACTTTAATTTAACTTACCATTCAAGATTGTCGTTATCGTCTGAACTATTGGTTACTAAAAAATATTCACTCGATTCGTTTAAAAATGTTTGGAATTTAGATCTTCACATAAAACTCTATAACTTTTTGTCTAGACTTTAGAAAGATTAATACAGACACGTATTTAGACAGTACTTTAGATAAAATATGTTTACAAATAGAATTTTTGATAGTTTTTTATAAGATAATTACTAAAAATCTCTTTATTTTTAGACGCTGACCATTCCATTCAACGCACCTGTGGTAGGGAAGGATTTTTCACTGAATTTTTAAACTCGTTTCTGGAGAAGCTGCAATTAAAGACACAAAAGAAAATTCTGATCCAAATCATTGCTTTCACCAGTCCGAAATTGCTACTTAGAATCCCTAATTTAGATCTACTTTAATTTTGAACATTTTTCTTTTGCATGAAATGTGTGTTTTATTAGACTTACCATTAACATTTTAAAATAAGGAATTTACATATTTTTGTGTGCATCTCAGTAAAATTGCCCCAGGACAAAAAAGTCGAAACACAGTAAGATGCAAATCGTGCAGAGTATTTAAAAAAAATATTTTTGTAATATACTGATAATTTGTTTACATCGTTGCGCTTTGCATCATTTTCAGAGGTATGATCAAATACGAAAGTCTTTTGAATATCGCAGTCCTTTCCAACCAGTTACAGTTTTTATAAAGCGTGCAATAAACAAAATAAATAATGTTAAGCTTAGAAAACTCTTAAAGCAGCTCTTAAAGTTTTCAATCAGTACACGAAGACGTGAATTCAATCATGTCGTACTTTATTTTGCAATAAATCCTGAAGTCTTCAGAGCATCGCTCTTGATTCGACTAGAGAGTTAGCTTAATTTGCCTTGGTATGGAGGAAGTTTTCATAAATCAAATTAGGAGTTTTTCGTAATTACCAAAACACATAACAAAGGGAAATTGTTAGTAGGCCCCAGTGGGAAAATGCAGAGCAACTGAACGCCTCTTTCATGCCCTTTATGAACTCTGGGCTTTCCCGACTCCAGCTTAGAATCCAGTCCAAATCCATGACCTGCATCACGACGTGGCCATCCGACAAACGGCCGTTCTGGATTTGAAATTCGCGTGCCGGCAATTAACTTTTCACACTGAAGGAGCGTTCATTAGTCCAAGCTTTGGCCTTACTGCGCCGCAGCAAATTTTCTTGCCAGTTTTGCATTTTAATTGCGTTCACGCAGAGACAAAACTCATTATTTCACTTTATAAATTATGAATAGCTCAACAATAATGAGGAATTTAATTTTTCCACGAATGTAGAATTAGAGCCCAGAGATTTTGAGCGCTTAGCTTTTTCAGGCGCTCCACTAGAAGTCTGTTGAATAATTCATAAATGGGGAAAATGGAACAATGAAAATTGCTGAAATCAATTTGGCTGATTTAATTATTCCTAGTGGTAAGTTTGCACTTTAACTTTATTGTTGAGTAAACGTTCGGACAGAATTATAGAATAATTATACTTGTTTAATTATCTTCAGGTGTGTATACACCGACGCGACGAGGTGTTACGTAATAGCGCCGATGGGGCGAAACTGTGTTTGCAAAGATTCAAGTATTTACTTTGAGATAAACGTTTTACTCATTTGGCTGAAGAACTTGAAATACTCGGAATCAGTTTATATCTTGTCATACCTAAGTTTTCTTTTAATTTAAATTTAAATTTAATGCTACATAATATCGCGATCACTACCCTGTGGTACAATAACCTCATAATATTAAAAGTGTAAGTAGAACTAAAGTCACAGACGATCTTTTATACATTAAGGTATAAAATTTCCAATGTGGTGCCCTTCAAACGCACCAACAAAATTATCTTAACTTCATCTCTAATAATGATACTACACCTTTGTTTGAAAATGAAAAGACCATCCAGACCATCTACGAAATATGTTTAACAAAATGATCCATCCTGTGCTTTTGCGACTCTTAAATATGCTGGAGAAGACCATACTTGACGAAATTGCTTTTACGTAATTTAAGCCGTCTGTATAAGGATGTGCTACTAATTGAGGGAATACCATTGTACAATGTTTTCCACTTTTAATCTTGAAACAATACTTAAGATGAAATTTGCAGTTTTCGTTAGGCTAGTGGATAATTGAATTGGCCTCCTCATTGGCTCTAATGCCTGGCGAGAAAGTCTTTAAATAGGTATAATAAAGTGAAATTATATCAGTTGTTGTGCCTTTTTCAGCGACACCACCATAACCAGTCGTTGAATTTAATTCCGGTGGAAAATTCGGTTTATTTGGTAATTTGCAAGTGGAATAACAATGTAATCAATTATACAAAATTGCCACTGGAATTAATTTATCAGGTAGCTTATCAGGTTATAGAGTATACTAGAGTATCGTCTAATTATTTTTTATTCAATAAATATTTCTTATGATCTTTACTACACATAAATTTTGCAGATAACGAAAATATGAATTTAAAAAAAATGGTAATGAATAAATTATATTAAGTTTTAATTGCAAACAGAACAGACCCATTCGGGTAAGAATATGTCCCCTTATTACTTCTGGATTAGAAATTATAACGCACCTGGTGTTTCATAATTAAGTAATAATAATTAATTACACTTAGTCATCTTTCAAATTTAATAATTAATCACTGAAGCTGTATCATAGGCAATTCCTAAATCCGAGACCATTTGTGTGGTGGGTCAGTGTCAAAATGCGACTCAGTCAGCCATGAGAAACCAGGTCAGTTTAACACACTATTCCATGTTACTTATGTAACGTGGGGGACCCATGGTGTTACACTGCATTTGCATGGAGAACCAAAGCCATGTCACATATGGAGCTACTTCTATTACAGGTGCTCTATCAACCTAGACCATTCAGACTATTTGGCACATGCGTTGAGAACTGGGGTTGGCAGACCCCTTGCTATTTTCGAAGTTCGAAACTGGTAGGGGCAATATCAACTGCTGGTTTTGGTAGGGATGGTTATAAATTTGCGCAAGTCCATTCCGGATTGGATTTCACCTTTATCGAGGTTTAGACGAGTTCAACGTGCTGTTATCACTCCTCTTCACCAAAACAATTTTTGGCGAAGCTCAATATCTGAATGAGTTGGGAAAAAATTTCAGTTTCGTGTTATATTTGCGCCTATGAACATGTAGGGTCTGGTCGACTCTGGGGATAAACCACATAAAGTAGGTGCAAAGCGGTCATTCACACTAGGGTCTGTCGCAAGCTCAACTGTTTAAATGGAGGTCATAGTGTCTAGACTCTGAGACCCCTATTTCATTCGACGAGTGTATACGAGCTTTAGTCGGTCATATGTTGAAAAAGAATCGCGTGTCCTAAATATTACAACATTGGCTGACTAAGGCTACAGGCACACGTGCTCTTACGTAACGCATACGTGATACTTACATGACGCTAATGTATTAGTTGTGACACGTCATTTCTAATGAGAGTTTGATGAAACTATAGATTCTGTCATGTTACGGGTGTGTGATGTGGAACCCTTTTGTGATACTCAAATTCTACAACTACCATTGCCATCTGTTTTGTAGTGTTTGCGGAGCATTTCATATTTGGGACGCTAAGTGCAAAAATATGTTAAAACTTCTTTGAGGTGCAATGAGGAAGGTATTTTGCATGTAAATTATATCGTACATTTACTTTCTTGTGAACCGTAGAAATTGCGGTGGATACGCAAACTATTTTTACCGTATTAAAATTTTTAAGGTACGTCCAAACCGTATGGCTAAAATTCTTAAATGCTTCTATTCCACTTTGTAAACTTGTAAAGGTTATTTACCAAATTTAGTATAAATAGACCACCAACAGCGAAAATGAATTATGGATTACTTCTCCCTGACTGTCGGAAGGTAGGTAGGGGAACTTCTGACACGCAACAAGTTACACACACGCTGCGTTTGAGCATGTTCCTTTTCATTCGAATTGATTTTAATGTCACTATGTGTATTAGAACTATTTACGGAGCTAAATTTTTCATTCAAATTTTCCTCTTTTTATGTTGATCTGCTTAACCTTACAATATTAATTTTTTCTATATAAAAAATCAAAACTAATCGTTATTAATTTATTTAAAAAATTATAAATTCTCTATTTTGATATTATTTACACTGGAGTTGATATTTGCTAAAATAATTAAGCCTAAATTAAAGCATGTATATACAAAAAATATGTTTATTAATTCGACAACAATATTTAAAATAAATTACAACCCGGTCTATGAGTTCTTTATTTGCACAATAAGGTTTCGATATCGTTTGCCCTATTAAAAATAAAATAGTTCCTTTGGCTACAGAATTAAACTGCAAATTTTAGTGTGCCTGTTATGACTTGGATAATGAAGTTGTGATGCATGAAGAGTTGTATACAGAAAAATGGTATACTGGATGAGGGGATTTTTTAGCGAATTATACCTCTAAAAATGTATACCATTTTGCTTATATAAACACATTGAAATCCGTCAAAATTCCCCATTCAATAGTATCGGATTCCCTAAAGAAAATATACAAGTTTAACTCAATCAAATCTTAATGCATTTCTTAAATAGGCTTTTAGAATACATCTCAAATCCGTTTTTAGTTTCAGTAAGCTCTTTTGTAAAAAAACGTAGCATGATACGATTTACGTATATATAAAGTCGCTTTTAAGGCACTTTTAATGTCTTCTAGGTAAAACTAGTGAACCTATTTTGCTTCTTGTCTTTAATTTTTTTGATTTACTGTCGCATAGATATTAAAACGAAGAAGAAAATTGTAGTATAAAATTTTACCTGACCGTGGGATTCTCCAAAGCCTCGTAATTTAAAATGAAATTGAAAATTAACTAGAAACGCCTTTTAATTCCGCCATTTGAAGAAAAGAAAATTTAAAGTCAAAGATTTCTAAACTATGTAGCAAAAAATGGTGCACCATTAACCACACCTGGACGTGAGAAGCCTTAAAGAGGCAGCTAGAGGAAAAAGGGTGAATTTTCTCGAGCAACTTCCCCCAGCAAAAACAGCACAGACGCGTCTGCAGACTTTTATGTGAAATTCTCGCTTTGAGATAAAACTTGCGATGCATTTCCTTCCGGCCCTGAGGGCTTTTAGCATGCAGCGCCGGTTCTTGAAAATTCCCACGATTCCCCTAAGTAGTCAGTTTTGAACCTTTTTGGAACGTTTTATGTTGAACCACGCGAGCAGCACAACGGCGGGTGACTGGCGTATAGCTAAATTAATTATGCCCCAGTGGTTTCCTGGCGTCATCACTTTAATTACACCGTACAGTGCATTCATTATCTTACCAATTAACCTATCAAGCCGCGGAATACTACACTTCTTAACAGAGGCCCACTTGTTTCGAACAGAGTAAATAATTAAGTTTGGAAGAGAAGCCTCACTTCAATGCCTTTCTTAATTTGTGAGACGACTTTCTAAGGACAAAGTATCCAACATTTTGAAAAATAAATTGGGCTAAATGGTTTAGGAAGTTTAAAACAGGATTCGATATCCTTCTTTCCTTTTTATTTAAAAAGTCTGTAGGGCCATAAAAGTTTATCATTGGTCCTAAAGGATGACTATAATTAAGATAAGCATCTGTCAGTAAGCAGTCGGAAACGATCTCCTTTTTTATTTCTGTCGCAATCAGTTTCTTGATATCTTCAATGATCTGAACAAATACAAAAGCGAGGGAAGAAGAAGTGGGAGAGGGTAGTTTGCTTCTGGAGAATTATAAAATCTGGCTTTCAATATTATATAATATGTGTATAGACTTATACCGGGAACTGAATCATCGGAAAATTTGTTAAGCATTATCGAATCGAGCTAAGCTAATGGCAAGTTAAATTCAAAGGTATATAAAAATTCGCAGCATATAAAACTATTCAAATTTTCTTATGACAAACTTTTTTCCTGAAATATCTGTCCATACAATTGTTTAGTTACAGAATATACTAGGATACAATTACTACACATTTTCATGCACAAAAGGCTTAATGTTATCCACTTTTTTTTTACCTGTACAAGCAATAAAGTGGCGTCAGCAGCATATGAGATAAAAACATTTTTCTACGTTAATTTATAGCCATTAAAATTTGTATTCTGTGCTAGCACTTCAGTACATCGATTAGTGTGTGATTGGCCCACATGCGACCTACGCTTATGGATTTAAAGCGATGTTAACAATCTTCGCCGCAATCGATGACAGTTGGAGGGACAAGGTTTTACAGGGAAAAGTACAATTATATCAATCAAGTTAATTGAATTTTCCAGACTATTTTTAATCCTTTAAAAACATACCACGATAACAGACCAATTTTACTATTGATTAAACAAATTATGAGCTTATTGGTCGTTAATAGTCGCTCCATATTTCGGCTATTTTATTAATGAAATTTTACGTATGCACTTATTTGTATCCTTTTATCACCGAATCAAATTAATTGGGATCTATTAAGGTGATATGACTACGAAGAAAATGTTAACGGTTAATTATAATAATTCTTCATTAAAACTGCAATTTTAAAAACGTTAATATTTAGAAAGGTAAGTTTACTAGTTTTTTAATTGGTACTAATTTTAAAATATTTAAAACAGAGTGCGAAAGTGTTACATTTGTGAAGATATTCTTTAAATTTTTGTTTAAATAATTACTTAAATGGGATTTTATTTTCTTTAATGTATCCAAACAAATGCCTCTTGTTGGCTCTCTTACCTTCCACGTATCTTGAAGGTGCGAATACTGCTAGAGATGTGAATCATAAACTCAAAACTTCCTAGAACTTTGTCGGAACAAAGGTGCACATTTAAGTACCTTAATTAGTTTATTGCCTCTGACCAACTCATTAAAAAGCTTAGCGCATTATTACATTGAATAATTTGTGCTAATAAGCTTGACATTAGTCGGTAAATAACTAAAAGGTAAATGGTTTAATCTCGTAGATCATAAGGAATAAAGGAACACAAAGCTACTCAAAGGGGTACTCAAACGTACTTTTCTAGGGATACTTCTGGAAATAAAATTTTTGAGAAACTGGACTTTTGATACCTTAAACTTTTTCTTAGTTACTACCCACCCTTAATAAAATACATACACACTTTTATGTTCTTTATAACATTTCAAAATAGTTTTCAGTTTTATAAAACATAAAATAAAAATTTTAAAAATTTGACAAGCAATTCTTTTCAGGAGGAAATATCGATGCTCCTACGGCGATGCTAATTAACTATAACTTTGCATTATTAAAGAAGCACATACGTTATCTTAAAATACAAGAGTTTTATATGTTTTTATTTCCAGTGTATTATTTTTTAATAAATATAAGAATAGTGTGACATCTATAAGATTATTATAATATTGTTAATAAAGAATGCTAAAACTGTTATGTTTATATTTTTGGATACCTTCTTAATATTTCCCTATTTTTACCGAAAAAGTTATTGAGAAAAATTAATTGAAAACACACAAATTAAAATCCTACAGGCCGAGTTTTCATGGAAATCTTAAAACACTATTTTTGAAATTCAAATTTAACCATTTTTGGATTTTCACGTTTGTGTGTTTCTTTTCATGTGAATTACTTCTTAAAAGATTATAAAAAATGTACGTTGATATTTTTGCTTCGTAAAGCGTGCATTGAAAGTTTTTAATTACTCATAAGCGTTTTTTATAAATAATATTTTGCTCTAAATCAGTCTGGCGAGGGATATGGATTTTTTAAGTATTCAGTATACAAGTATGTAGTAATATATTTTCTTTGTGATTAGACTTTAAATTGCAAGAAAATTTATTACATAATAATTCAGAATTTTAATTAAAGTTTGTGACCATCTTGGTGGATGAACATTGCAAATCTGATCACGTTCTTGTTTTAATTTGTGGTAAATGTGGAAAATTTGCATTTGTTGGTAAGTTTACGTGCAACGTTTGGTTAAGACCAAAAGATGTCCAGACCAATAGACATTTATCAAAACAAATTCTGAACAAAATATTTCAAATATTATTAAAAGTTCAATGCGCTTCGTGGAATATTTCACTAAAATTGGAAATAAAATTTTCAAGTAATCAGAAGGGCCCAGAAAAATATATTCAAGTAAATCTGGCTTTGAGTTATAAATAGCATCGTATTAGTTTTGTGAACTTTCTTGTTTTCTTAGTAAGCCATTTTTTGATGAATTTATGCAGAGTTTTCTGACAGGCAAGTGAAAAAATGTTTGCAATTTCGTTGATTCATATTTCGTCAGTTTCATCATCCTGCGGGAAATGGGGAACTGCGGTGTGAACGGAGAGCTAGTTTTTGTTAGTTTAGGGCAGGAGTAATGAAATTCCGCAGTATGCTCCCACAATGTCAGTTTAGCAAAAAGTACACAACTTTCCACTGTGTAAACAAACAACAAAACATTCCTTCAAATAGAATCCTAAATGACTTTGGAGGTACCATCGCAAATATCAGGATTTGTCCTAGGGTTTTCCGTAATACCATGGAAAGGCATTGGCAAAAACTCGCAAGTTTCTTGGAAAAACTTTTACCTGGATTAGCTTAATATACAAAGTAGTATTGAATAAAAAACCTTCTTTAAATGTGTGTACTATTTCGTCTTGATAGCTTTAAAGAAATTAGATTTAATGATGAAAAATTTGTCATGAAATGAAAATATGTTCCATTAGCAAGGTAATTTATTTTAACAACTCTGATGAGGTAAGTAAAACTCAAATTTGAGGACATATTTTGTATTTTTGACTCTCTTACAGCTTAAAGAGAGGTTGGCACCTGAATATACATATTCAGTGTATACCTCGAAAGCGGGAGGAAACTTCCATTTATATGGAACCGAAATATCGAAAATTAACATTTTCATATTCATCTTCACAGGCATCAAGTCGTAAAACTGAGCAATATTCATTGAGGAATATGGGGAATATGTTGTTTGACACTATATGAAGCATTGACGTCATTTTTCCACATATCAGTCAACCGCCGAAGTATACATAAGTTTTCTTATATTCGTGCGACGGAAGAGTCGTAAAATATTTTTTCTCGGTGTCAGATAAATTCGGTGAAAATATAACAATTGTGTGTATTGTGTTTGTCATAAAAATCAACCGTCGTCGAGTGAATTGAAAATTAAATTTTTTTATTATTGAGTCTTTTATATTCGATGTCTTATTAGTGTGACTTTTAAATGTCTTTTTACTACTTTGTTACTTTCTTTAAAAAATGAACTTTTCTTATAGTGCTTTTGAATATTAAGGTAATAATCTTCGAATAAGATCTTTTTTGAAACCTTTGTAATATTTGTTAGTTACATCCCAAAAAATACTACAATTGATTGTAATATCATTTAACCCCCAAAAGATATTTGTGTGGATATTTGATCTGAAGAATAACGAATTTTTTTGGTGTGAAATATATACTTAAAGAATATCTATTTAATCTATGACCTCCTGCATGACTTAAAACTAGTTGAGTTTAATTTAATTAAATGCTCATCCTTTTTCATCAGTAGAACCATGTTCTTATGTTGGCGAATTTGATGAAGTCATATGAAGTCCTATGAGATTGCGGGAACAAAGATTACAGGTAAGTATAAGGGAGGGGATTTTAAGGTCGTCAAAGCATTTGCTATGGTAGAATTTCTCATCAAGTGAGCAATTTCACTTCGTACGACAGAAAGGGCTTCTCAAGTAATTTACTTTGCAGCACCTACATCAACTACATTCTGTGCAGAATGTACCGTCTCAATCAGAGCTGTCTTATATGCGTCCAATTATTTCGACATATCTTAGAAGCTTCCACTTCTTCACTTGGAATAACTTCCTGCATGGACTACGGTATATATGCTTGAATATCGTGAGTCATTCAAACCTAGAACGGAAAGCCAACAAAATAGTTACGTTAAAAAGTTTAAACATTAGCTGAACTGACCTGCTTTTATCTGAGCACGTTGTGCTCTACTACGATTTATAATTGAGAGTAATTTTCTTTTTGAACAAATTTTTCAATTTGAAATTGCGTAGGTATGTAAGGAAGTCAGTTTTTTTATATTTGATATTTTTAAGATGTGGTCTTATCTACATGTTAATATAAATCATAACCGTAAAATTATACGATTCTTACTGGAGAAACTCCAATTTTAATTATGAACTTGAATCACCAAAAGGGTTGACAAAATAACGACCATTTTGATGAAAACAAAGCGTTTTAGCAGTTTTATTTAATTTATAAATCCATTAAAAACGGCCCATGAACAGATCGAAAATGGAAAACAGAACCCATAGGTGATTTTTACTTAAAAATAGAAATCATTATAAGTTTTCTGGCTCTAATTTGATTATTTTTGATCCAATTCGCGATTGTTGTTGTTTTCTGAAATCTGCACATGGCGCTCTTTAATATCATACTTCATTTGTCGTGATCTGCGGAGCTCGAAATTTTTGGCTGATCCCTTGTGATGCTTTCATAAAATTTGACGGAATTTCACATACCCTTTTTTGGCGCCAAATGAAAAAGGACATAGAGAGCTACTCGGAACATTTTCACATACCTTTTTTGGCGCAAGCAAATATAACGCTTGGAGTTGAATTGCAAACATGCGAAAACATTTTTTAACAATTACAATATTCTTTCGTTTTTTTTTATTTTTTGTTGGTAACCCTATTACAAACATGTCCGAGGCTATTTTGATTCGCTTTTTGCATAAAATGTGAAGTCCGCACGTACGCAGTTGCGGGCGTAGCTAGTACAACAATAAACGCTAAGACTTTGAGGTTTTCGTAATTTTTGTCTCAAACAGTACAGTTAAAAATTTGTTGCTAGGGGTATACTACTTAATTCTATTTAAAGAGGTAGAAAAGGGTTATCGAACGGAATGATTCGCGACGACTTTCAGTTAATCGCGTAGTAAATGAAATAAGTACTTCTGCATTGCTTTCGACGTCGAAAGTCATCCTCGCCAAGATTAATGGCGCTGGTACTCTGGCATATTATTCGCGACTTATTTCCTCCTCAGAAGATTCTTGAGAAATTCATAAAGCAGTTCCTTTCGATAAATCAACCATACAACGAGGGTATTTCGGAATGACGTCCACCAGGAACGTACGTATATTTTTGTGAATTATGACAGAACAGACTGATATCAGGTGATCTCGGTTAGTAAAGTACATTTTAAGTAGAGAAGCTGCAGATTTTGTTTGATCTGTTCGCTGTCTATAAAAAGCCTTAAAGACAATGGAATCGAATGGTGATATTTCTCGCACCTGTAAATTTACATATCATTATGAGTTCCTGAAAGTGGATAATATCGTCAGAAAATACTATTCATAGTTGAAAGGGAACTTTTCCTAAATATATTTGCAAAAAATATTTATTCACCTTCAGGTAATTTTGGAAGCATAGTAAATTCGTTACAAAAGTTGATTTAAAAAAAATTAATATTGGAAACAATCTAAGTCTGCTTTTTTCTTCCATGTACAAAAATTGATAAAATCAATAGTTTTACAATAGTTTTTATGAATACTTCATAATACTTATTATAACCTGTATAAACTGAATAAAAATATCTGAAAATTAAGAAATTAAGTAAGGTTATTTGTTTACGTAAAAATAAAAGTAGTAAAAAACATAAATATTGGTATTTTCGAAAAAACTTACAATTACTTACGCATAAATATTTTATTCTAAGGAATATTATTAATTTAGAGATAGATTTTCTCTTTGAAAAACACCTTTTTTTTCGAATTATTAGTCTAGGAATTTAAAGTTCTGTGGAGTATCTCACATTTAGAGTCGTATTTCGTGTTGTTTTTGTCGGACATTCATAACCAGCCGAAGTAAAATGCATGGCCTGGAATTAAAGATTTTTAAAATATCAATTATTTAATAATGTGTAATTAAAATTTGCTTTAATTTCCAATTCTGAATGTGTTGAAGTTATATTTTAAAAAGTGTATGTATTCACAAAACGATCAGGCAACTATTTGCGTCATACAAAAAAAATATATATACCATATTTCGAATACTAGAACTAAAGTACCAGAATTGTTATATTATATTTAAAAGTTTATAAAATTACCTATGCCGTATGCTATTTTGGTTAATTTATCTAATTATTATCACATCTAAATATTGACGATTTCTCACGATGATCCTGACATCTTAAAGTTTTCTTAATTATACGAAAGATGTTATTTTTCCATCGTGCGGTTTAGATATTCCACATTTTTTCACATTGTATACTTCTTAGAAGAGCTTGTTCAAAGTATCTCGCTCTTAAAAAATGTTTTATTGTCTGACATACGCAAATAAATTAAATATTTTTTAAAAGTGCTTTAATAGTTCGCTCACAATTTTCTGAAGAAAAATGTGAAAGTAATTTTCGATTGATGAGGTGATTAATTTCGTAACAAAAAGGAATTTTGTAATAACAATAAGAAAAACGTTTATGAAGCAGAAAGATAATATTTTATAGTATAAAGAAAATCAGAATGCTAAAGACGGTTTTACTACTGCTTCTCATAGGAAATTATATTATATTATAAATTATTGTCGACATTTGAAGAAATGAGGCTTGAAAATAAAGTGTTGTTGAACGTATGATTTGTTTACGTAGAATTTTGATTTCGATAACTATTTATAGTAACATATGTATCCAATTAAATAAGCATTGGCTGATTCAAGGAAGTTTCAAAACGTTTATGTTAATCTAATTTTGATGTCTTGTTTATGTGTACGTAGAAGTTCAACATTTCGCAATAGGTTTACAGAGCGGAGTAGTTGAGCTGAATTTTTACCTGCAAATTTGTACCTGTAACATGTTAGATAAATTAATTTTCTCTTTAAATTACCTTATAAAATGCTTTCCGAAAATTAGGTGACAAAAAGGCGTACAAAATTGGATTAATACAGGAACTGAAGTAAGCTAAAATATGTGCCACAATTTGAACGACTACATTAAATTTAGTATATGTGTTTCCGTAGAAATTTTGGCTCTTTAAAAGAAGAATAATCTAAAAATGATAATAAATAAATATATAAATTTAAAGAGTTTTTTAAATGCTTTACTTGAATTGGGAGCCACAAAAGTGCGAATGCAGTAACAACTACAACAACCATCCTCGTCGCCCGTTTTCGACCATGGGTTGAACTAGCTGACATCGCAGATTTTGGCACTGAGCGCCATAATTTAATAACCATAAGGATATAAATTGTACTTATCAAAAGCAAGGGCACCAGGTATGAAATCAGAAAGAAAACTATTTGGTATTTACTCCAATCGTAGGTGGATGAAAATCGGCAACTGGCCCATTTCCTTTTCATGTAGTGAAATTCCTGAAAACAGATTTTTAAAATTTTCCATTTTAATTGAAATGTTTTTAGTAGACCAAACTTTCGTTTCAATTATGCTACTAAATGGGATAAAGGGAACACGAATTTAATAAACTTGCTTTTTGACAACTGGTATAGCATAAAAAGTGATAAAAATACCCACTAAATTAAACAACGAAAAATCACTGGTTAAAATGAATAGTGACGAATTAATTAGATTTGGGAAATGCGCTAGCCGCCTTGCCGAGCGGACGTGGATTATGCGAATATTTAATCAGAAAATCCATTGCGGATTAACAAAACTGAACCGAGTTGTCAGCCATATTTATCGCGAATTAATTAAGTGATGATACCGCGTCGGCTGGCCCGACCAAGTTCCCGCAAGGTTTTTCTTTATTTCACTGAAACATCACCACCGCAGGGTGTGCGAAGTTAGCCTTTTTTATAGGGTTTAATCGGCTACCGACTTCAATATTGTCTCGTTTATCTCGTTGGTGTATAGAGAAATTTCATAACTGCACAATTTATGCGAGTTATTAAATATTTTGTGGAAACTTGATTCAATTCAATAGGCAATTTATTGTATACTTATGAAAAAATTCCTATGAATATATTTGAGAAATGTTCGAAAATTCAGAAAAATAGTACTGAAGAACAACTGACCATCGAAATATGAAATTTTCGCAAATAAATAATTGGATTTGTCTGCAAATCGAATCAATTCGTATTATAATAAAGTTTATATCCATTTTTTAAGGTACGGGGGTTTGCAGAAACGTAAAAAAATAAATAACCTTAAGTATTTAGAGTTAAAATTATGGGTTCACTTTTCTTTACGTATAAATAGAAAATTGGTTTTAGATTTGTTTTATCTTAACTTCCCATAACCAAACCATTTTTAAACTCTGATCTTACGCGGTAAAATTGGAACACTCAATTTTTAAGTTGATGGAATTATTTATAAAAAATAAGGAAAAGTGTACTATAAATCTTATAAGATTGTTTTATGCTAAACGACTTAAAATGTTTAAAACTGCATTACTTAGAATCATCATCATTGATATAATAAAATTTGCTATTGTTTCTGTTAACCAACTTGGTTTCTTTTCACAAATGATTGGTGTTTTATTGAGATCAAAACCAACAAAATAAAGTTTTTTGCGGGTTTAAACATGCAGACCTTTATTATATTTCGATATAAATGAGTATTAGCTTACTACGTTAATTCTTTTATATACATTATGAGAGTTATTTTGTTCAGTATGATATGAAAAATTGCTTACCTCAACTCCGTGCAAAAATATCACAGGTATAGCGATAATCACAATGATAATCCACAGTACTGCGATCGTATGTCTTGTATTTTTCTGAGTTCGAATGCATCGACTGTCAACTGGATGGACAACCGCACAGAATCGGTCTAACGACATCAGAACAAGTGTGTAAACACTCGAGAGCAGTGTCACCACAATTATGTACTGCACTATTTTACACCAAGCAACACCAAAGGGCCATACCCGAAGGGCGAAGTCCGCGGCAGTGAAGGGGATGCAAAAGACGACAAAAAGAAGGTCGGATGCGGCTAAATTTACAATCAGTAAATTTGTTGTCGAACGCATCTGTGGATTCCATAGGACCACGAAAATGACCATCAGATTCCCAATGAGTCCTGTAATTGCGATTATAAAGAAGCTGGGAACAGTGGTGGACACGGTGTTCTCCAACTCCTCTATATTATTAGTCTCTGTGATGTTCATCATCAAAATCTAAGTACTATTTTTTGCTCATCCCAATTTGTGATGCACGAATTTTCTCAAGGACTTTCTGCGAATTTCTTCGAGAATAAATCAATAAACACCTTAGACATCAGTTCTCCAACTGAAATGATCGACTTGGATTACCGATCTACGAAATCTTCATTAATAGCGACCGGCTGATCAAGAGAAACAAAAATTGCACACGATCAAAAAGTTTTTGGCCGTTTTGTGTTGAACATAACCAATCATAATGTTTATAAATATTAAATTAATTTTTCGCACTAAAACTTGAACAATTCAACATTTTTTAACAGATTCCCCATAATGTTCACAGCACTAAAATCATATTAATTATTAATTGGCGAAATAGAAAACTTTATTAGATCATTTGCGTACGAATAACAATTTAAGTAACTATATACAAAGAGCGACGACTGGAAGAGCACCCTATTCTGGCCATGGTTTACACCGACAGAGGTGAGGCCCGCGAAATATCATGGAAGCGGCGCGATAGCTAATAATAACGCGAAATATTTCATATGAGTGCGCTTAATTTGTCGGCAAATATCTTAATTTGCCAATCATTATTGAACTAGAAAGCTCCTGATAATTCTCTCGAAATACCTTGGCTAATATACATAGGTCGTCAGTTTGGATACAAATCAAACGCATTTCGAGAAGTGCCTGTGATTATGCTTATCACTGATAAGTCTTAATTATGAAAAGTTATTACTTGAATAGAAATAATCACAGACAAACCGCAATACCCTCAATTTATCTTATCTACTCTTTTTTTCTAATTAAAAAATGATAATAAAATAATAATAGAACGAAATAACAGTTATTTAGGGGCGGTGTAAGATAAACAAAATTTTTGGAATATTTTAGCAACTTGCCCAAATATTTAAAAATTCTCAACGTATTTATAAAATATTCAATGCGGGATCTAGAATTAAACTGAACTCAAGGTAAATAGAGCAAGGGTATAATAAGATTTTAAAAAGACCATGACATACGATGTGAAATTTTAGTGAAAGTCACGTTTCGCAAAAAGAAATTAAACAGCATTTTGGAAATGTACAATTTTCGTCTATGCGAAATCGATAAAGTGCGCTGTACCGCATACTTGCAAAGTAATTTGCTATTTATAGCTGATCATTTTCTTAAGAATACAAGAACGGAAGTACTAAAGATCTCGACCAACAACACATGAATATTGTTCAAGATAAACAAAGCCACTTGAAAACATAAATTGTAGTAGATATCAAGAGAATTTTAGGAAAGCATTTTCATCAAGTGTTTTATAACTTTTCTATGGAATAGGAAGATGCTAAACAAATCAAGCAATATTTCTAATTAAATCTATTTTTTTCCATTCCCTACATTATGAATCGCCTGCAAATTATTGCAAAAGCGAAAAATGATATCGATGTGTGTGTAATAATTTAAATTGATCTAAAATTTTCCAATAATCCGCGCATATTAGCATAATATCGTAATTGTAAAATATATTCAACTGTTCCCACCCGCAGAAAATTAAATCCGTTGAAATTATCGGAAATGAAAAGTGCTTTTCACCTTTAAAAACCACTGCAGAAAAAAAAAGCATTTTATTGCCAAAAAATATATTCAACAAAAACTCGTCGAGGTTGAAAGGCCGTATAATTAAATAACGAGGCAGTTTCATTATTTTTGACGTCAGTAATCTCAAAAGCCATGAAAGCGCTTACGGATGTAATTTTCTCTTATTCAATATTCAACTGTGCGTAAAAGTGTCACGATTTTAATTATAATTAATGATGACTTATACTTATCATCTTAATTTTCACTCTTGGACTGTTTATTCTCTTCGTATTAAAGAAAAACATTAGTAGATATTCCATTAACTGAATACAGATTTATTATGAATATCCTATAAGATTAAAAATGAAAGATTCAAATGAATACAATTTTAAGTTTCTTTGAAATTACGATGATTTTAGTAAAAAGGGAAAAGTATGAATTTTTATCACACAACTTTCCTGTACTAAATGAAATTTTCAATAGAAGCGATTAAAAATTTAACCGGAGGGTGCAAAAAATTGCATTTTAATTAAATCGTTAAGGTGCTTATCTTATCTTCACTGCACTTTTTATGGAATTCCTCAAAGAAAAATGAAATAATTGAAATAATTAAAAGACAAAAGAATCGTCTTTAGCAAGCTTCTGCTGCCGCAAATGGGAGTATTTGTTATTCAGACACCCTTTTACTATCCACAATTAACAAATCTTTTGTCTAACCCCGGTCGTTTTGTGCTGAAAAGAAGTCAATAGAGTCGGAGGAAGATACGGCAACAAGGGCAACTTAAAGAAACTCTTCTTTAATTATACAACAATAGGATTACAAATTAAGTCTATTCAAGCTCAATAGATGGACAAGAGAAATAAAACAGGCTAAATGTGCGCATTAGAATTGCCAGTCTTCCTTTGAACTTAAAGAAAATCCTTTTTAGTATTTCGAGAGGTTAAGAAGCATAAGTACGGACGGTGTAGATTCTATTGCTTTTATTATATTTCTAAATATGAAATGTATGTACAGAATTCCGAGTAAGGAGTTTTTAGAACAAACTACTGGCGCTTTTCTTCTGGAAGTAACATCACGATTTGTTAACATTAACGAAAGCAAGAAAAGCAACCTGTGCAATAGCATTTAGTCAGTATGTGATAGGATATGCTAAATCTGGCTTCAAAATCGTTTTTGAGCAAAATATGACTCAGTATCTTGCCGACAGAATTACCAACGACGACCTTCCCGCACTAAACATCTATTTGCATTTCAATGTTACTCCAAAATCTACGCCCCGTCTGTGTAACTTTTCCAGGCATATACAACAATGTGTGGCTTTAAAAAACAAAGTATTTTCGTATTGAGGTGCTAGAGCATTTAAAGACTTAATTGCATATAATTTAATTTAAAGTCCATGAGGTAACCACTTTACAAAATCTTCTTAAATATCACTCCATTAATATTGAAAAATTAATGAAGTGAAGACAGGTCAAAGGACATTACTTTCTCGTTTACCACAAAAACTAGACGTCTTATTTCTCAGTATTATTCTTGAGAAAGTGTTAGTTTTTATCATTTGATTAATGCTTTCTTTATGACGTTGAAATTTTGTATGCATTAGAATGAATTCATCTTGCAAGAACTTTTATTTATGAGGAAGTATTTTAAGCTACTATTCACTTCGCTTGAAAGCAAATCACTATTTAAATTGAAAAATGAATGAAAACCTAAGACAAAAGAAAACTTATCAAGAAAGATATTTTATGGAGTGCACACGTGTATGAAAAATTGGCATAATTTAGAAAAACATTTTTTTGTTGCTAAAACCATAATTCTTATGTAAATAAAACAAATTTTCCCTTCAAGCGAAAATTATACCAAGGTTATTTTAATACAAAAAAATAGGTTTATGTTTCGTTTGGAAAATCAATAACTAGCGTTACAGCAAACACTAGTACATCCATCCATTTTAAGGAAACAAAAGATACCTTAATAGGTATATAAGTAAAAAATCTCTCCCTCAATTAGTAAATACATTTTTAATATGCCTAAGCATTGCAATTAGAATCAGAAGGTGTTCTACAAATATTACTTTAATAAGCAGAAGCGAATGCTTGATATAACATTCTCTGGACTTGTTTGAGCCAATTGTCCGAAATGAGGTGAATGTAAAAGCAAACCCCATATTTTGTTTATGTAACCAACAAGGGTGAGGAGCAATGTACACACCTGTTGTTATCGCAAGAATTCCAGAATGTTTGGCTTTTGCTTTGCCTAAAGCGGTTCCGGCAGACACAGATACGTTAGTATTTAGAATAAAACAATCCTCGGTCGTACTTTGTTATCTATAATATATTTTAACTTCAATACAATTGGTTCTTACAATAATTCTATATACATGTACTGTAGGTACAATTGTTTGAACCATTTCACGTCTAATAAAAATTGGTTGTGTTTTATTCTTATTAAACCATACTGCAATATACTTTTTAACTATTTAATCAGCAACAGTAGACAAATATTATATTTCGTTATTAATCCCAATTAGTCATGCAAATAGGCTACTAATTATATTAATACAATCTTAGGCAGTATAAATTTGTATTAATTTATTTTCAGAATATTCCTTTACGCTTTTGTTTTGTTAAAAGGTGATCATGTCTTTTTCTTTAATTTTCACTACCATTTTTAGTAAAATTGAAAATAGTTTAAGTTTGCGAAAATGTTGCAAAGTTGTGCTCAAAAGAATGGAATTTATAAGCTCTTAGAGTAACAGAGTTTTCTTGAAACTTTTGAAATGTCTCAAACGACATATCGAACTTTGGGTCAGTCACTTAAGAAATGCCAGCAGTAAAATTTTATGCTTTCGGTATATCACGTAACGTCAATAGGACATAAAGGCGCAGAGTGTCGGTTACGACTGCTCCGCCAGTCTGTAGACATCTATTACAATACCTACTCGCATTTAAGCGTATTTACAGACTTAATATTAAGTCTATGTTTTTAATAATTTTAATCAAAATTTCCAACTCGCATATTTCCAGCTGTAAAATAATATGGAATGCAATATTATCATGCAATAGAACGTTGCCTAAAGCAACCAAAAAATATTATTCAATAAGGGGACCCTGGGAAGTAATCGCTCTACGTTCTCAACAGTGGTAATAGGGTTACGAGAAGTATCGACTCATGACAACGTTGTAAGAAAAGCTCTTAAAGACATTTGTCCCGGCCACGTTTTTCCACAATGCTGTAAAATTTGAATTTCATATGAGCTAGGATATGCAGAGCTCTAGCCATTTGCTTGTATTAAACAGACATTCTTCGCTGTTTTACATTTATATTGGATTTCACGTGTTCTTGAAGTAGGCATATTCGTCTTAGTAAACTGGTAGACAATCACCGCAAAATTACTAGTAGTTTTTCCTTGATTATGTCCTATTCGAAACTAAAGACTAATTATGACTTATAGGGTTTATAAGGCTTCTGAACATACAAGAGTTAATAAAAGGATAACTCACTATTTTAGGATCACAACCGACAAAGTATCATTTTAATCAAAAAATTATTGCCAAACAATAAAAGTTCAGCAAAAGCTTTATATGCCTTTAAAATGAACACAAGCGTTGACCCACATTCGGACTACTGAGGAATATTGTTTCCCTGTTACCACCACTCGACAAGACATAAGGTACTTCTATGAAATTGGAAAGGCAGAATGTGCGGTTACCATCTCAGTTCCAGATCTTTTCAGTTAAAGAAAATCGATTTTGTGGGTTTCGGGAAATTTAAACTGGTCACTGATGGCAATGGAAATTTTTAATCAATACGTGTAAGTAATCCCAACATGAACAGCACACGTATCGTCCTGCAGCATTGACATGATAGTTGTATATTGGATTGTTGTTAGCTTCAATCCAGTTTCTATACCAATTAAATTTTTAATTCATAATGGTGTTTTAGGTTGTTACGTTCATTAAAAAATATCTTTTTATATTTCAATTGTATTTGGAGTAAAAACTAAACTTATATGCGTTGAATTCAGAATATATAAAATATTTCACAAATCAAAAAAATTCAGTTTACTTAAACGCTCCTTTAAGAAAGATGAAACTTTTTTAGAAAGATAGGTATTTAAAAAATAATAATACCGTGTGCAACTGAGTGAAAATAGTCGACTTTTACGAACAAATTTTAAATTTTAAAGTTACCCAAAGCCGCTGGGTATTTACAATCTACTTATTCAATTTTTAATGATAGATATAGAGACAGCAAGCATTAAGATAATTTTCTTTTACCTTTATAAGTCCATGACACAAAAGGTTATCTGTTGCTGGGTCGAAATGACACCTCGATTTCAGATAAAATTTTACAAAATTTAGTTTTACCTTCAGCTACCCATATCAAAACTTTGCATAAAACGGAGATGATGTGACGTTTTGATTGATGGATAAGACAAAAATTTTCTAAATGTATAAAGCTTTAAAATTTGATTACAGCTTTTGATGTTATAAAAATTCGTAAAGGTGTAAAAAAACTCGACCGTATAATCGGAAGCTGTCTATAATAATTATTAAGGAAAAATTGTACATCCCAAAAGTGACAATATAAAAGATTTAAAGTGGTTGTTAATAATTCATATTTAAATAAATTATACAAGTTTAAATTCGGTTCATTTTTATCCGCGTTTCACCTTTGTTACTTCTATAAACCAAAACTGCAACGAAATTAATTAATGAAAGGATTTCATTAAATGGTTTATGAATTTTAATTAAATAAATAAAAATTTAAAGGGACGATAAATGTGTAATAATATGTAATTTTTTAAATACAAGATTACAAATTTGTAACTGTTGTTAATTATATCGGAATGATATGCTCTATTTATCATACAAGCGAGTGGAGAAAATTTCATCACAACAATGTTTTGATTATACTCCTTGTGTTTTGCAAGGAAAGGATCTTTAAATTTTATGACGAAAAAGCAATTCAGTTTTCTGTAACCTCATTGTTTCAGTTATGAAGCTCGATACAAAGTCGCCTGTTTGTTTTGTACTTATCTGTAATATAAATTATGCAGGTCTTAAAATATTTGAAGGACTTCAAGACTTCAGATGCACAAAAGAGAAATTTATACCTTGAAGATAGAAGAGGTTTCTGCATTCTGGAATATAATTTATTGCGATTATGTAAGACTTCGTTAGCAAAATGGAGTTTAATAATCACAATAGATTACGTGCGTTAGTAGGTTGACAAAATATTGTTTTTTTGGGCTAACCTAAAATACTAGAGGAAAATGACATTGAATTAATTGAACAACGCAGTTGTAGAAGAATCAGGCTCAATTGAATGAGCCGATTTCAAAGTACAGAATTATTTTAAGTATAGTGAAAATGACACTGCGGAAAATTTATTGTCTCCCTTTATCAGAACAATCACAAAGATTAGACTATCCAGACTCACAATTATTTTCCCACAATTCGTAGAGAAAGCCGTACTCGAGAAAATTACTTTTACGTAATTTAAGCTGCCATAAGAAGTGGTACTAATTGAAGGGAACGCTATCGCACAATATTTTCTTCCTTTAATCCTAAGATGGTGCTCAAGGAACAATTTACAGTCGGCTTTAGGCCTGCGGATAATTGAATTGGACTTTGCGCCAGCATTCGCGGGTGGGGGATTTAAAAGCATTGCTAATAACGCGAATTTATATCCACTGATGTTTGTCCAGCGACATCGTTCAGTCCCGGATGATGGGCTTAATTTGCAGGATAAATTTGGTAAATTGCTATATTAGGACAGAGAGTTATAATATAATCAATTTAACGAAATTTACTTTAGAGCTAGAGTGACTCCAAATTGGACGGTATATACTTGCTTTTAAAAATTATTGAAATATATGCGTACTGATCTAAATAATAAGTCAAGCTATACCTGGATATTATACAAGATGTACTATGAAGTTACAACGACATATAACAAATTCAAAATGAAAGCAAAAACCTCAAACTTGGCTGTATTTAATCATAGTTCCACATTATGATCACTTTTTGTTTTTTAATACACATGCCATGATATTTCCTTCTCTTTTAGAGTTTTCTTCTTTTTTTTATTCAAGCTTACCCAGGCCTTTTATTAAAGGCCAACACATACACACACATATACAAATATTTGGGTGACACAGGCACAACGACTTGGAACAACAGCACTAGATTCTGCGTTCACATTCACTGAGGAATCTGAAGATTTCTTTGAAGATCCGAGCGTTACACTCGGACAGGATCGTAGTTGTGTCATAGGGCGGGTAGAATTTGAGTATTGCTAGCTGACTCATGAGGTTGCTCCGTTGTATGCCGAGTAAAGAACACTTTCAGAGGATGTGGTCAAAGTCCTGGACTTCCCACCCACACTCGCATGCCCTGGAGCTGACGAATTCCATCTTGTATAGGGAGCTGGCGAGGTGGTAGATGCCCAGAACGGCACCGGTTAAATGTGACTACTACTTTCTTAGGAAGGTTTTTCTTCCAGAACCAAGGCTTCTTGCCATCTTGCCAATAGCAGTTGAAGTACTCGACCCCCTTGGTTAGTCCTCTTAGCTGGTTGGATATTCTTGTGTTGGTCAATGCCTTTTCCTTGCGTTGTTCACTATAGGCTGTGAAAGGAATGTTGTTGATGAGCTCATCTTCTTGAAGAGCCGCTGCTTTGGCTAACTTGTCAGCCTCCTCATTATTAGGGATGCCTACATGGGCGGGAATCCAGATGAATTCAATGTTGCTATCGTCTGGAGACTTTCCTACAAATGCATGGTACAGTTTTTTTATTTGAGCAACATGTGGGTTGATTTTTATGTTAAGTTTGGTATCTTTTAAACAGAGGAGCACGCTGAGGCTGTTGGTGAGAATTTTGTAGTTTCTGGTAACGTCCAAGGTGGCGATTTCTAGGGCGAGTTTAATAGCTTGACACTCCCAAGTGAAAACAGGGGCTGCACTGGAGATGCTTTGTGGCAGTGTAGACATTCAAGTCATGGCAAATGAAGGCTGAGCGGACAGAGGGGTAGGAGGAGGGTTTACTGGCATCGGTATATATAGCTTCTGTGTTGTCCTTGTCCAGGATGTTGGAAAGCAGGGAGACTGGGTAAGAGGAATTTTTGAGTATAGCTCCGATCTCAAGGTTGATGTTGAGGGGGGAAGTGATGACGTCAAAGTTATGCTCGTAAAGGGAATAACGTTGCTGACATAGAAGCTTGTTCTTGGTAGTGGGAATTAAATCCTAAATGGAGCCTTCTCTTTATCTCCGTGTTTACAAACTGCGTTCCCTAATATCGTCTCTCAAACGAATAATAATCTCCAATGTTCCACCGATTGTACCTTATTGCTATATGGAAGACCTTCTCAAAAAACATGACATTTCCCTTGCATCGTCGATTTCTTTCATTAGAGCTGGTATCAATGAGGAAGGTTTCTCACATATCCTCAGTTTTAGGAGACAAGTGTTTATAAACCCAGATTACATTCCCAAGCTTCTGGATCGATCCCAGATTAATTTTGACGGCACAAATTACTGGATCTACTTTGCTTCCGACTCGGTCACCTATCCTGTGCAAAATACTAGGACATATAGCCAAGGCGTGCCCAGAAGTACAGAAATCAGCTCAACCTCGCACTGATTCTCCCACATCCTTTCCCAAACAGATCCAATACCACTGAAAGAAGAAATGGAAACAACACCAGACAATGCGGACTGCAGACAAAGTTTACTTACGCTGCCGAAAAGTAATGTCGTTAATCCCTTAGCAGTAAACAAGCAGCCAAACCCTGATTCAAACTCTCAAAGCACTCCTTCGTGTAAAAATGAAAACGTTCTCAATCATCCGATGGAACACCCAACGACCTTCGTGGTACCAGCGCACCATAGCAAAGAATTCAAGCATCTCAGGAAAAAAACTAAAGTAGTACACAACCTCAGGCTCAATTGACGAAGCCCTTGAACCAGTCAAAAACTTCATGACGTTGAATCCTGAAAAATATAAATTTAGCTACGAACAATTTAAGAACTTCATCGAAGATTCACGTGGCAAACAAATATAAAGGAACTGTCTCAAAAAATGACAGGAAACTTAACTCTAGCCTCTAATATGAGAGAAATGTAACAAATTCTGATAGCTCGTAGCATGAAAATCAGGTTTACTAAGATAATTAAGCACCTAGACCCTGAGAATCTCTCAGGAGAATTGCTGAGCAACTCCTCCAGTCTCTCTGATCTGAGTACAAACATCCTTTACTAGTTTCTATCCAACGAACAACAATCCTCACACAAGTCCTCCTCGACGATCTCATCCTGTTCCTAGTAATCTGAAAATCCGGGAACGCGAGAAGTGTTAATAAGGGTAAAGAAGAAATAGAAAGCATCATCCACAACTTGGACATTTGTGTCGAAATGTGGCTTATCAATAATCAGCTCATCACCTTTCCATGTTTTGACTGCTACAGGAAAGATCGAAGTTCTGATTCTCCTGCGGAAAAATATCATGTATGCAGAAATCCCCTCTATTTCTTCACCCGACCGATCAGTGGAAATCTGCCGATCTCTCTCCTTAATTCCATCCCCCCTTCCAACTAGTTGTCTGCTGTCGCTCCCCAGGTGCCTCCCTCTCTCAAACGCAGTGGAATTCTATTGTTGACAACAGTAAACGGTGTAACCAAGAATGCCTCTTCATAGGAGAATTTAACGCACATCACACAGCCTGGAACTGTGATACAATTGATTCAAAGGGAGAAAGATTCCTGCAAGCCATTAACAAAAACATGTTTATTCATAACATAGATTTGCTTACTCACATCTACAGGGCCAATAAGCCAAACCTCGACTTAGTCCTACCTACACCGAACTTTGCTGACAAAATCCATGTAAAAGCTATGGATGGAACCTGACCACTCTGACCACTATCCGGTACTAATGAATGTCAACACAACCAAATACCGGTACCACCAGGAACTCTTAGACTACGCTCTGTCCGAACGAACTGGAAAAGTGGGAGGCCACTTATGACTTGCATGACTTAATAGAATACAAAAGACTCGTGGCGATGGTGAAAAAACGTTCAAGAAGAAGGAAAGCGACAACTTCATAAATTTTGCTGAGTCAATCGACCTCGAAACGGGCACCTGGAATAAATGTAAGATCCTAAAAAATAAATGGGTTAACCCTCATCCATTCAGCTCCTCTACTAACGCTATATAGTATGACGTACTGAACGAATCCTTGGACAAAATCAGACCCCCCTAGGCGCCTACGGATGCGGCTCATCTGCCGGCCTGCAACCACAATCCCTTTTTGGATTCTCCCTTCAGCTACAGGGAATTTAACCTCGCTTTCGAGAGTGAAAATCTGCTCGGATAGCATAGATTATGACATTCTTTACAGACTGCCTGACAACTACAAACTGCTCCTTCTCGACATCTTCAACGATATGTTCCTCTCGACTATCCACCTGATTGGAGCTAATCCTTTATCCACTTCATAAAAAAATCTGACGGGATCAGCTATCGTCCAATTGCCTTAACCTCGTGTACTTGCATGCTTTTTGAGACAATAGTCAAAAATCGTACAGCCTGGTGGGTGGAAAGACATGATCTATTTCCTGCTAGCTAGACTGGTTTCCGCAGAGGGCTGTCATGTGACGATACCCTATTCAACCTCTCTCTCTATGTTGAATCCAGTTTTATAAACCGAAGGGATACTCTTGCTGTGTTCCTAGACGTTCAAGGAGCCTTCGATAAAGTCCTTAGCGACGTCCTCTAGCCCAGCTGTCTTGTCTCGGCTTCCCTGAGAAAATTGTCAGATTTGTGAAATTCTTAACTTATGAAAGGACAGTATGCACTAACTTCACAGGCAACCTCCCTCGCAGAAGCTTCAAAGGTGTACCTCAAAGTGGGGCCCTTAGCTATCTCCTATACGCTGTACGTCTCCCAGATCACGTCGAATCTTCCCAAAAGCGTCAAACTGAGATATTAGTTTGCAGATGATATAGCGCTTTATTCCAACATTTTAACCTTCCCAAGAGGCAAAAAAACGTTGAAAACTCAATAATGCTCATCAAAGAAAATCTCCGTATTGTTGGACTCGAATATGTCCCAATAAAATCAAGGTCGTTCACTTCAACAAGAAAAAATCTCTCCGGTTAAGACAGAGATCATCGTTGACAACTCCGTTGCAATTCTACCAGGTTCCTCAGTCCCATTTTTGATTACCAGCTCAACTTTGGCTTCATCCAGAGAAAGTGCACAAAGGCGCTCAACATTATCAAATTCTTGTGCTCCTGGTAGGGCTCCCACCCCTCTACCCTACTGATGCTCTACAAAAGCTACGTGCGACCGCACATGGGCTACGGAGTTGCGGCATACTTTCCCACTAGCAAGCTTGCGATAGAAAACCTAGAAAAAATATAAATGTCAGCCCTCAGAACAGCAATGAGGTACAGGATGAGCACGCCCGGAATGTGATTTTAGAAGAGTCCAAAATCATGTCCATTCGAGACCGAGCTTGCTTCCTTACTAACTCTTTCCTCATCAAAACTTCCTCAAACTCCAGCAACTTCTTTCCTAACGTTCTGATCAAGGTCCACCAGAACAGGAAAAAAAAGTTGGAAAAGGAAGAGAAAAGGACTGCTGATCTTTTTGACTTTAAAAAATAAATATGATATGTCAATTGAATCCAAAATATTTACATATTTTGGTTAATTTATAATCCGTTTTATTACCTGAGGATTTTGCCTGAGTCACATTTAAATTTTACTTTACGTTTTTACTTTGAGAAGTTCAGTAATTCCTTCTTCGAAATCGCAGAAATTTTAGGAGTAATTCCACTAATGCCAATTCAAGTCGAATGGTTTCAGCTATAATAGCAAATAAAGTAGAAAAGAGCTCCCTGAAGATACGATTAGCTTTTTAAGGACATTCAGATCTAGAGAAAAATTTATATGAGAAATTCTCCTCAAATATATTCAATGCACGTTTGGACGAACAGGCATATACGCTTCATTTTGCGTATGAATAATTCCTTTTCTTTCCTCTAAATATGCGATGATAAAAATTCAGAACTTGAACTGAGATCTAGCTTAGTATAAAATGTTTTATCAATTAATTAATCCTTCAATGAACATGAAAAAGAATATACCTTGACCTACCTGTAAGCTGCTATGAATTTTTTTTTAATTTGATATTTTATTTTTCTTATCATAAATATGCACTATCGCGGAAAATAACTGTGGGATAGATTTCAAAATAAAGGTGAGCGATTGAGCTACAAAATTCAGTTGCTTAGTTAATTATTCACAAGTATCCCAATATATTCTACAAATTTTCTATGGTAAAGAATTCTGGATGTGTGAGTCCAATTTGCACATTTCTAATTTTAATATCCACGAAAACTTCTAACTTCCACGAGGAAAAATTAAAATTTCAAATTGCTTTCATGTTCTTAGATAACAACTTTGCAATATGAATTATAAAGAATTCGATTTATGCTATACTTGAGCGCATCAATATCGCAAATCTAGTTCTATTTGCCCCGAAAGCGAAGTACCGTGATGTAGTATATAATTTCAGGTGAATAAATTTCACTGGATCTTTTCCTGGTCTTGGTCTTCATTTACCTGATATAACCTTAATCCAAATTTCGAGCAGTCAATGCGATTACTTTGTTGCCTCATTCTTGTACCATCCCGCAAGAATGAATAAGCCTGTAGCAATGTGCATTAGGAGTCAATCGGTAGAATCGATATTCCATTAAGAATGCCAGGGGCTTTCATCTTATCAATGATTGTAATCAAATTACGGCGAGCATTGAATACAACGAACGATTCTCTGCAGGACTGTCTGGCTTACGACGTTTGATCAAAAGCGTTTGTAAAAATTTTCTTTCAAGTTTATTTGAATTCTCTGCATTGTTAGCATGAATCGGACCGTCAGACCTTGAGAGCTCTAAGGTCTTTCGAGCCAGTTCGTTCCACCAGTGGTCGTGTAATAATGCTTTTTCTAGGAACTATATCGTTTACTGTAGCAGGATAACCTTATTTCTTATTTTTCGAAGAAATGCATTTTCGTGTAGGGAAGGAATCTGATTTAATATTCGTATAATTCCGGACAAGAAAGCGTGATATAATCTACTTTCGTGCATAATCCAGTTCATTTTAAATTACAATTAGTTCACAAATAAAAAGTATTTTTAAATAAACGTAAAAAGATAACAATTATGACAATTTAATTACATTTTCTGTTATTTAAAGAAATAATTAGTATAAGTATAAATTTACTTAAGTTTCTGTTAAATTAGTACAACTAATTATAAAAGCATCAGTAGATTTTATAAAACGTAATAATTTCTTGATTTTCAAGCATATTAAGTATTTCAAACTGGTACTTTAAATACTTTCTTCTTGATTTAACTTTCTGCTGCGAAATTACATTTCATGTTCCAATTTATAATTTTATGCTGGAAATGTGGATCTCTCAAAAGAACATTACTGTAAGTACAAACCATTACCTAGAAATGACTACTATATGCAATGACACGAAACAAAGGTGGAAAGGTGATCGAAGAAGATACCTCAGTCATTCCGGGTTGAGCAAAAGTAGGTACAACGATTTGGGCTAATGGATCCACATAACTTAAGCCCTTAAAACGACAGGATGTACGGAAGGTAAAAGGGTTAAATGCGTGTACTATACACTCTGGAATCTATAGTTCATACGACTGTAAAAATGCCATAGGTGACAGCTTCCAGAAATATATTTTTGGGTCGCAGTTAATTCGGCAATGTAACCTTTAGATGCTTCCCCAAAGTAAAGAGGTGATATATAATAATAATATATTTTAATAAAATTAATTTTGCTTCTGTATTCATTTAACCCAAGTACTCGTACGTGCTTGTGTATTTGTAAGAAAACGGTTCGACCAAGAAAAAGAAAAGAAAGGGCTCCAAAAGGGATGGCTCATTTTAACTTAGGTTATTAAAACAAATAATCACAATTCGCACCCCTCTACTTTTGTGAACTGTGAAAAAAAGAGACAAAATTTGAAAAAAGTAATATTATTAACCCTGTATTATGGAAACATAATCCGCAATCCTTAAAAATTCCTAAAATCATTTGATTCAATCATTTTACTTATTTTGTCTAAAAATGAAAGAAAGATGAAATGAAAGAGTTCAAGGAAGTACGAAGTTAATTATTTACTATTTATTTGTAGAATTCTTTTTCATGAGGCAACAAGTTAATTCATTCAAGACAGTTAACAAAGTGTTCGCTTCAAGTTAGTTTTAGTGCATTAAAACCATCGAAGACTTGTCTAAAGATGTTTAGTCAAGAAGTTGAAGCACATTTAGTGGAATTAAAACTTTTAGCGATGATATACTTTGAGAAGCAAATTAAAGGCACTTGTTTTCTTGGTAACTTTTCCTGGGACAATCTTGTGATCAAGGACAAAAATTAACTACTCCAGAAACTCTTTGAAATTAATATTCGTTTGGTGAACTTTGAAATATGAAATATTTCTACTATACTTGAGTTTAATACATTTAAATTTTGTATCTAAGAGGGCGTAACTTAAAATTGTTCACGCATTAAATATAGAAATGTATTTGCTTAACCGAATAGATTGATATCACTAGATATATCTTTAAATCAATAATGCTTTGAGTATTAGTGTCATTAAATAATTATAAATAATTGAAGGAAGGAAGGAAAAAATTAAATTAAAGTATGTTATAAAGTATGGTGTAGAAAATTTACTCTCCTTGCTTTAAAACAACAGTTAAAACCAGCGAAAGATTTATATCCCCACGTATTTCCAGGAAAACAGTGAGTAATTTAAGCTTGAAAATAATTTGCCTAAATGAAAATTAATGGAAGGCTATGGACTAGGAAACTTTCCCATAGCCTCCTCTGTTAGACAGCGGGAGCAATAAAGCGATTTCAATAAGCAATTATTTTCAGTTTTCCATTCTTCAAAAATTAACGACATAAATTTGCAAAATTGGCCATCAAATCCCTAAAAAATTATAGCTACAGGCATTACTTCAAAAAATTCGGAAATTTTTAGAAGGTTTGTCTATTTGCTTATCAAAGGAAGCATGTTTACGCCGACAGGCTGATAACCTGCAATATAAATGCAAAAGAGCGCGCACTGTCTTGTTAGTAAAGATAAATGTGTTTGTGTGCTGTACTCCATATGAATATCAAATTCCAAGGGATTAGGGGGGCAAAAGGAAAGAAATGGAAAGAAGTATCCACTTGAGTCTATTTGAACTCTCAAAGTTCGTTCACCTTTTGTTGTAGCGACAAGGCAATTACATTAAATCACCTTTTGTTTGAGCTTTTCGATAATCATTTGTAATTTGTGAATATTCCGTGATATACGTCAATTAATTAATTATTTAGGTGTACAAGTTTTCTGATTCAGCTGCTACAACCTCTGGCTGTTGATTGATTAATGCATGTAGACAACATAGATTACAGCTTTTCAAGTCCAAGCTACAAACGGGTGTAGGTAATTGAGCGTTTAAATCCATTGAACGATTAAGTGTTTTCCATTAAGCACGCCTTTTTAGTGGGCGTATTGATTGTGATAATACCTGAATTTGAATTAAGCTATTGAATTGTATAAAACACTATCTAATCTGATTTATATTTTGGATATATGTACATACGTCTTGTAATGTACACATTTCCGTTTAAAAGGGGTGGTCTGAACCTTTTGAATATAGCGAAGCAGTCTACTAGATAAACAGAATATCTCTTTATAACATAAACACCACACACGTGCAGATTTTGCTTGTTTAAATGTTTAGCATTTGAAAACTGTGAACACTTACAAATTTGGCCTTTCATAAAGCATTTTAATATCGACAAATTTTAAAATGTTTACTTTGATTAAATAGTACTAGTATATATTGCCAACCAACTGGCACTAGAATCATCTAAATGGAATGTAACGTCCAGAAAGCTAGAAGGTCTGTTTACCTGAATTTCTTCAATGCACTTCCCATTATCTTTCTTTCGAAAGTATAAGCTGCGTAAAAGCGAAGGGAAGAACTGAAAGGCACAATCTCATCATCGAGGAAATTGCAGAGTGACTTCGACATTGTACAGAGCATGTAATGGTTCAGAAATTCGCAGGGAAAGTTCAAATTAAAACGATGACTTCTACCTCTGACATTCCCTGGAGTAGTGCAGCAAGGACTAGGCAAAGACAATTTCATGAAATATTCATTTCTACCTGGAAGTAATTCCTTAGAAACGTGTTTGTTCAAGGCAAGAAAACATTTCAGTTATTTAAACTTCACACAAGTAATTGGTATTTCAATACACTGAATAGAAAAACTTACAAAGTATCGACAGAATTAAAATTTTTGTCAATATATCACTAACCATATATTGGTTTATGAATAACTTTTCATGATATTCCTAAATTATATTTAGAATAAGACTTCTAGAGAAAAATAAGCTCAACTATTTGTGGTGGGACATGGTTGCCAAAAACACAAACTTAGCCCAGTTTCGAACATGCGTATAGTTGGGCTGATCTAATATGTCTCACGTTGGGCTACTCTTGGATACATTCTCAAAGCTGGATTGATCTATGATCAATTTGTCCTTCAAAAGCACACACTAGATAAAAGTAGTTTAGAATGTAGCTCCGATATTCACTGCCTACAACTAAGCAGCATTGGTGTCATATAGAAGGAGTTTTATTGTAATATCCTTTTAATCACCTTTTTCCCACTTGAAAAAATATAAAACATTTTAAATTGTTGGTAGTATAAATAAGAACTTTGTTTACAAATCAGGTTTCGTTTTGCACTTTGAGGAATTCCTTAATTGTTTTTATTAAACTCTTCGATGGATTATTTCGTAAAATTTTAAAAAGATTGGTTTTGGCAAAATTTAATTAAACTCAGATACTGCGGAAAAATATATTGATCTTTTTGGAACTTGTGGGTGTGGTACATATTTAACCCTTCTAGGAATAATCAACTCCTAAGGTCGAAAGTGAAAGTGTTTTCACCATGTTTGATTGAATGCCCATTGTTTTACTCACAAAGCTTCAGTCAACTTATGTTTTCATGAATTAAAATTTTTAAAGTTTTAAATTTTTCTGGTCAAAATTGAGATCCTTTTTCTTTAAATTCTTGTAAGTTATTAAGCTTCAAGGATATATTATAATATTTATGTTCAGAAATTTCAAGCCGTTTACTGTCTATAGCTTTGTGAAAGCGCTTCAGGTAATAAAAAGGAAACATACTATTGAATATATATCAGAATTAGACTTTAGTCTTGGAAATTGCATATCTTTTAAGTAAAAAACAAAAATTGCAATTTCAAAAATATTTAATTTTTTTAACTAAGTCTGGTAAGAGCCATAATGATTAAGAATCTTTGCTTTTTTACATATTGAAGATAACTAGAGATATGAACTGGAATCACCTACATCGAATATTACGACTTCCTAATTCCAAATTTGTCGTAAACTCCTCCCATGTGCTCCTTTCTTCCCGTTACCCTTCCAAACATTTATATAAATATTTGGATTCTGGGGGTGGGTGCCTCGTGTGGAGGTGGGCGTCTTGTTTATGTTCATCGAGAGCAACGTTTTGTAACAGGTGAGCTCTTCAAAAGTTTTTAAGCAAGGATTTCCCGGCATCCTTTTTTATCGTCTTCGCGAATAACAAATCAATTTTAAATGCAAATACCTCGAGTGCCCCCTGCGCTGGAATTTAACTAAGCGGAATTAAGGTATCCGCTCAAGTGATAAAAAAACAGCGATAAACTCATGCTTCGTGCGAACTTTGTGGCTCCTCGAATTTTATCCGCGCACGATATAAATCTCCTTGTTGGACACGTTTTAGCGGAAATGGCAACCATTTTTGTACCTGTATTCGGTTTAGTTACCGCAAGTGATTATTTCGTCCTTTTACCCTGTTCCACAAATGAATTTCCCATTTGAGGTGGTTGCGCGAAACCTCGGCAACAATTCAGTAACTTGTTGTTTTGTATGCGTAGGAATAAACTTTTCCAGGGCATGTCGTTTCCGCCGCAGTAAATAAAATGACCTTTTTTCCAGAAGGCCAAGGAGAGGAGCGATAAAATACCATCTGGGATAGTTCGGGTAGTAGAACTAATTTTAAAGTTTAATTTAAAAAGAGGACGATAGTCAACTGCAATTCTTAGAGTTGAAATTGTAAATATTTTTTCACTAGAGTTACAAATATTTCGCTACTAGAGATTTTTACGAATTCTCAAGAAAAAAATAAATAAAAAAAATACAAAATAGATAAACTTGCAACGGTTTACTACTTCTTATATTCTTCCTTTAAAAAAAATTTGAAAACAAATTTATTACAATTTAAATAAATTGATTTTTGTTTTCATAAATTTTAAACCAATGAAAATAGACAAAATATGTTTTGCATTTAAGTGCTAAGTGTAAGAATTAAATATGTGCAATGTTGCTACACAATATCTAAATCTTTCAAATGGTTTTTTCGAGTTCAAAATATAATTTGGTTCAGTTAATAACTTGTTTATTTAAGTGCTTAAAAATCTCGGATATTTGCACTTTTGCCAGAGTGGTTGAAAGCTTTTTCCACCTTGTAAAATGATAAAGTAAAACAATTTTTATTTATTTGAATTGAATAGATAAATTATTAATTTATTGTCTAGAGGATATGTAAAAAATTCTGAAAAATTCTGGATAAAATATTTTAAAATAGCCGTACTTAACGCAATTAGTACCGACACCACCTCAGTACAGAAAGGTAAAAATTCTATTAAAATTGAAATCCCCTACTCAGCAGGTAATTGACAAAGTCATCAGTTTTATACTCTAATTTAAATTAATATTAAACTCAGGACCATTAAATTAATGTCAATTTTATGCCTAAGCTTCTAACATAAATTATTCAAGAGGTTGATTAAACTAGCCACCCTCCTGTGACAAGTCCGTTCAAGATAGTCCCATTTTAAAAAATTAGGTCAATTTAATTTTCAGACCCGTCATCAAATATTTTTTACGTCGTACACCTGTAAAAGAAAGCAGGATTGATTTCAAGTGGAAAAAAACATTCAAAACTAAATGTGATATTTTATTTCATATGATGTTTTAATTAGAGGAAGTTATATCAATGTCTACACTCATTAAAACACACCCCTTTGTCTAGTTACTTTTAAATTTAAACCTTTATAAAATAGTAACATTGGCGTTATGGTCAACCTTGCTTAAATTTCATAATTGACAGCCTAATATTATAAGAAAATTCTTTTAATTTAAATTTTAATAGCTCCAAGAAAATAATAAGAGACAGCATTACCTGCTCAGTATAGGATTGCGTTCAATCAATAATTTATCCATATTTATTAGTAGTAGGGTTAACTCGAATTTGCGGTAACAAAATTTGATTCCTAATAGAGAATTCGGCTTTCATAACAAACTATAAATATTTGTTGAAAGGATTCAAATCCTAATCCATCCTAATCTTGCTGTGAATAAGCGAACAACTGAGGCATGAAATTGATATTAACTCAATAGTCTAATATGGAATATTAATTCAAATTGACTCGTAAAGTTCAGCTGTAGAGCATATTCTCTCGCAAATAGAACGCACATCGCCCTTCGTATATTAAGCTATTATCATTAATGTTCATAGGATTACTTAGAAAGGAACTAGATTGAATAGAATGAGCTATGCTACTAAGTACTTGTATAAGCTAATTATCTTTAAGAATTGTAGAAATGAGAATGCTAATGGCTCAAATATCAGAATACACTTTGTTCTCAAATGACCACTTTCGTAAAGATAGTTTTTCAAGTGCTATGGGATATACTTCCATTCAATATGAGTTTCTGTGGCTCCTAGAACGCGTTAAAAAAAATTAAAGTCTATAAACATATATAACTCTCGTTTTTTAAAATACGTCTTTGTAAAATGTACGCATAAAATATACACAAGTGTATTGCACAATTTTAATTAACGTGATTCATCAGATTTTAGAGCACATATTAACGAAAAGTATAACTATAAAATATTAAACACATAATCTCCTTCCCAAGTGTACTCTGCTAGGTGCCAAGTTTTTTAACATAAATCTGTTAAATCTGCAACAGCCACTAAAGTCACATTAAAAACGTTTTGTTTTCTTTTTTTTCTTTCAGTTGACTACGAGGGAGTAATCTCATCTTTTTGCTTTCGTAAATTAATTCCTGAGGAAAAACTCCAGCTTTGTGGACGTTCATTCACTGTCGTGGAAAAAGAGCGGGGGCTTTACAAAATCGTGTTTTCCGGAACGCTCCGTAGAAAACATTTCATTGAAAATAAAAGAAATGAGAATAATCACAAAGGAGAATTCTTTTACCATTCGAAATCACCAAAAAAAGTATTTTTCGTTGTCACCGTAATGAGAATAAAGAGATATGCAAAAAACTAGGCTAACGAGACCTTTACGATGCCAGCATAATCCATTTACGCTAAAGATAGCAAATGATAGCACAATTGATCAAAATATTCATTTGAATAATCACCCATACAGTGCAACAAAACACACTGAAGTTAAATTAAAAAATATGCTTTGCAATACCTATCGATTATATTTAATTAGTTACTCTGGTGGTGAATGAACCTTTTGAGTGGCCAGCAGCGATATATCACTTTTCCATATACGTGCAATTACAATCAACTGCAATATAAAATTTATTTTTATGGAGCTTAAACCATATTGCTTTATTCTGTAGTAAAAACTACGGTATAAAAGTATTGTACAAGCTGCTGCCACTTTTCCCATAATATTTAACAAAAACTTGTGGAACTTAATGGACTAATGCCAATTTTATGCGTTAAATATTTTCAAGTGTATAAGGAACCGACCACAAAAATATAACCCGTGTTATTTTCAAACAAAAAATAAGTACAAAAATAAAATAGAAATTTATAATAAATAAGGAAAGTTGAAAAAAGATTAAAATCAAATTAAATTATAACTTTAATTCAGGAAATGAAGTGAAAGTACAACATGGATGATGATAAGCTAATGAAAATACTTTCCTAAATAAACTATTTTTCAATAGAAGTTCTTTATTCAACTTTTAATAAGTTAGGTTTAATTAAAAGACTTCAGAAGATGCAATATGTGATAGCGAGTTTAGAATACCTAAAAAATTGTAATAGAAGTTTGGAAATTAATTTTGATTATACTTTATTTAATAATAACTAACAGATAAGTATGTTGTCGTAATTAAATCTTATTCAAGGCAAATTAAAATTAGAAAAGAGCAAAAAGGAAAATTAATGTATATTTGTTTAACTTCGGGAAATATAGTCGCGAAATTTTTCTTATCGAGGTATATCATAAAACAGTTGAAGTAAATGTAACAACACTATCATTCAATTTTCCCCGTTCTTATATTAAAATCCAGACTAATCTATTGGAAGATTTTGTATAGATGTGATTAATACGAAACTAATATCAATAATAAGCTTCAAAATGATCGCTGGAATTATAAGCCAAGCTAAGCTTTACATAGAAATACTAAAAGGACGCTATCATTTTGAAGTATTAGCTTTATGTTGTAAACCGAACAACCCTCAGGAGCATTTAGCATCCATTTGCTCTTAATTGGTCAAATTTGCTGCATAGATAAATACATTTTAGATGGAACCGAGAGCCAGAGTAGGATTCTCATAGAACTGGAGCATTGCCAAGCATTTAGCAGTCATTTTAAAATGCTATTTGCTAACATAGAGGACCCTTAGCGCTTTTCATTAAGTGGGTATTACACGAAAGCCATATGAACACATACTAATTGGGTTGCGGTAGACGCGGAGATGCCCAACTTTAAGGCTCAAATTGATTTTTGCAATTTTATATAAGAACGTGCAGTGTAATGTGCAATCGGCTTGACGAAAATCCTTACTAAGCAAAGTGCCCTTACAATTGAAACCATGTATAAGTGACTAGTGGCAGCGACTTAATTGAATAAAAAACACCTATAATACACCTAGTAATAGTACGAATTCATCTTCATTTATTTGTAAATTTATGTTTTAAATAAATTCTACATTCATTTTCAAACAAGTTATAGAAAAAACTATTTTAAAAACTCAGATTTTCGGTTTTGTGTTCGATTTAGAGAATTCCAAAAGATATCTTATTCATTTTTCGCTTGTTTGCACTTGGCAACTAAGAAATAAAAGGCTAAGTTAATTTTTAAAAATTCTTAAGAGGGTTTTTATCTCGTTATCCACATAAAAGTCTATATAAGTACATTTACGAAAAATATCTACTATAAAATATAAGTAAGTACTTTACGAACGAACACAAGTTATTTATTATAAGTTTAATGCATATTTTTCAACCTCTTTTCAAAACATATTAAATTTTACTTAGAACGCCATTTTACGTTTTAAATTTGATTCATGAGTTTTAGAAAAATTACATTTCACAATTTGAAAACTAAAGTTGTAAGCCTTTGCCTAAATTTTATAATACTTTTGAACGTATTGTGTTTTTGTTATTATGTTGTTATTTGTTATAATATTAGAATAATTTTTTTTATAATATATATAAACATTTTCGTCAAGCTTATTGCCAAAAAATCAAAATAAGGATTTTATCGTAAATTTTTAATATCAAAAACATTGTTTACTTTTCTATATGGATAGAAAAATCGCAGGAATCGTTTTTAAATACTATAGCAACAATTACTTATATAATTACAATAGTTAAACCGATTCAAAGTTATTATGTTACCTAAGCTGAAATTAAAACCTCAAGGTCTCAAATTTGAAAAGTCATTTCTACAGAATTTTATTAGAAAACAAATACTTTTACATATTTTATTTATTTTTACAACGACTACAAAAGTATTACCATCTAAAAAATAAAAATTAAGTTACGCTTATTTGTGCATTTACATTCGTTTATCTGTTTTCAGTGGATGAAAAATATAATTACAAAAATGTTTTGTTCACTTGTATTCATTTCGTATGTATTCAATAAAGAAATTATTTTTGATAAGGCTCGAGCGTAAATTTAATTTGTAATTAAGAACCAATTCCAATTCTGCCCTTTACGAAGAATCCTGTGAAATAATTGGAACAGTAAATAGTATGATCAATATAAAATTAAAACTTCGTTCTGGTTTCATGTCACGTTCCATATACGCCAAAGTAAAGGATACAACCTCACGGCTTTCATCCATTTCGTCAGCAAATTAACTTTGAAAATATTTCACTATAAGCAAAATGTCATTCATTTTAGTAACGAAGGAACTGTGTAAGAATTGTGTAAATTTTATTGCTGGCTGGAATTGAAATTTTCAATATTCTGAGTTAAGAGCTTATGCTGTCTCTTTAATTGCAATAATTTTTCAATAAAACCTTTCAACCTGGTCAGAACCCACAGAGGACAGAAATTCAGTTTTATGAGTAACTCCGGTGAGGTCTCTTGGCTTCCTTAAAACGTCGGTAGCAAACTGTCTGGATATCAAGAGTCCTAAATGTTTTCCATTGGATGTGTTATTAACTTGAGACTAAAATTCTTTAAAAAATTTTACTAATTGTATTTTTTTTTTGTGACCGAAAAACTAATTAACATACCGAAAAAATTAGCTATAAATTTGAAATGCTCTCATATATTGAAATATGGTATTCCTCTTGGTATCATCTTATTCTAAAACATATTTTTGAGAATATCGTACGGAAGGTTCTAAACAATCAAGAAAACGAGAAAATTTTCTGTGGATATAAGGAGAATGATTTTCTTGCACAGTGAAAAAGCTTGGTAAGAAAACTTGGGATCTTTCCAGATAAAATGTGTTTGTTCTACGGGAACTAAGATATTCTACGGGAACACATATTTACAAACAGGATATCACCAAAAGCTATCCCATTATCATTCAATCCTCTAACCAAGAGATAAGGACAATTCTACTCTACAGAACTTGTCGAAAACAAGTTAAATTACTTCAATAAGTTTTACGTATTTTTATGACTGTAACAATTATTTGAATTGCTTTGAGAGAAATGAACAAAAAGTATTAGAACATTGCTTTTTATGTGTTTTTATCTTTATAACTAAAACTTTTTACTTTTCACTCCAAAATACTTCGGAAATTTCACCTCTATTAGGTTCAGTGGTAATTTATGCTATAAAAAGTTTCAAAATTTCTTATCTACCTTGAAAAATAAATAGGTTGTAATTTAATCACTATCAAAAACTTTCAGGAAAACAATACGTTCCAAGAAAGCACACTTTTGCATATATGCAAAAGACTAAATTTTAAGGACATTCCTCTGTATGCAGTCCTGGTCTCTCTGAACTTAAGGGTTGTATTTCCTTCATGCCTAAAGCAGCAGCAAAATGGAAGTAGAACAAGGAATGCCCCAGATGCTATGCCAGAAAACTTAATCCACAGTGAAGGTGGATGTAACTTTATTTGAAAGGCTACCGACTATGTGGCTAATATCCATAGCTTAGATAAGAGAAAATCCGAAGTAACATTTTTATCTAAAAATTACAACTTGTACTTTTAATTTATTTAGAACTGGAATAACCAAGAGAATCTATCTATAAGAACAATAATGTTAACAGTTTCATCCATCAGTTTTATACTAATAATTTATATGCAGAAAAAGAGTGAAAAATAAAAAAATATCAAGGCAATTTGTTTTCAAGTTTGCCAAAAATATGGCAATATGAAAAAGGAATTTCATAGATCATCATAAAACCAGCAATTTGAAAAACAAACGTTTTTAAATAAAGCAAAAGGAGCCCTAATTATTCTGCATGGTATTTATAAATATAAAATCCCAATCCTAATATATTTTTTTTTTTACATTAATATAAAATTTTGATAAAACAATTTTCATAATCTTTTTGTATTTCTTGCAACAGCTACCGATATTTTTTATATACCTTCTTTACTTTCCCTCAAGCATCTTAACTCCAAAATTTGAGCACCAGTTCCTAAATGAACAAACTTTATTAGCTAAAGGGATCAAGAAAATGAAATCTCCTTTTATATCCCTTCTCTTAAAAAACAAATTACAAGCGCTAACCAAGTTTTCGAGTGAAATTCCACATAGCAACAATTTCTTATTTAATAAATTCTCAGCAATAAATTTTTCAATTTTAAAGCAAAACTAAAACTTTTATTGAAAGTAAAATGAACCATTTAAAATTGAATCCTGAATGAGATGTTCTTATTTTCGGAGTATTTATTGGAAATCATTTTAAAGTTCTTTAAGTAACCTCTGCCTTAAATTTTGGAAATTTTAACGAGAATTTGAAGAATGACATGGAACAACGATATTTAACTTTTTCTCAAAGCTTAGTACTGGGATTGATTACATTAATTCAGCCTTTTAAATTTAGGTTTACCATCTCTTTAAGATACTTCAAATGTATTGATTTTTTTCGAAGGGCTTTTTTAATTACTTTAATTCCCTTCACAATTCAGGAGACGAGATTCATTAAAAGAATCTTCACTTTCTATTAAATCGCAACAATGAAACAACGCACTCCAAATTGGACTTTTTCGGTATAATGTAGACTTTCTCATTAACTGTGCTCCTATTTTCCGGCTTTTAACCAAAAAACTTGAACTTCTTTTTGATTTGTAAAATGGAAATCTGTCTCTCATCGTCGCAACCATTGCTTTTAAAACTCAGTGCAATTCTTTCCTAGATCTGCTTTGCAAGCTCCAACGCAAAATGTGGGAACCTCGAAAGCAAAAGAATTTCCCTTTTATGTGGAGTCCTTTGACTGAATCCTGAATCCTTTTATTGTTTGTAAGCACATTTTAAAGACATATGGAAGATTTCGTTCTTACTCAATTTATGTCTACTTTGGATCAAGTTGCAGTTCATATGAAGAAATTATTGATTTTGTATCTTTAGAATTAATAATTTTTTTATATTCAGAACTAATATAATAGTAATTATTTGCACAAGGCAGATTTAGTAAGAAGCCAAGGGATAATTTTAGATTTTGTATTAACATACTTACACACTTGATAAATGCTTTTAGCAAACGAACAATATAAAATTCAGTGTGCTATGTTCTTATCGTTCTGTTTAATAGTTTGCGATCTGACTAACTCCCTGAAGCATTCAAAATTCATTCGCCACCAAATTGGGAAAATCCACGGCATGTTCATAAAGTCCACGCTGTAGCATCGGTCCAAGAATAATCTCCTTCATCTGGAACCATGCCAGGCATTTCGTATTCATAATAAAATGTTATTTGCAAACATAAAGGACGTTGAGTGCATTTCATTTGCTACTCCTTTGAATGAAATATTCCAAAAAATCCATGTGAGCACGTAGATGGTAATTTTGTTCGGGTAACAGTCAAAGGGATCGGAGATGCTTTTAAATATTCCAATTCCGTCTTGTATTGGGTGCTTGCTTATTCAAATGTGTTCAAAAAGCTCTAAATGAGAATCTTTCTGAAACCCTTTATGTGGATCAATTATCCTATAACCATAACTAATTTTTTTTCAAAAGTTGCATATGTTGTCGTCAGTGATTAAAATATACTTTCAAAAAGTGTTTCATATTTACATCATCCGGGACTTTCAATCGACTTAAAAGTGAAAAGGTTATCTATTCGTTTATACAATTTTTTACTTATCCTCACGCATAATTTTTTATGATACCACTGACGTTTTTATTTGAAGACACTATACGTTATTATTAAAAGGTTATACATATTATTAAGACATTAAAAATTATTTTTTAGATTTTAAGGTCTTAGATTTCAAATGAGTTTTATTTTGTTTTATATCTGTGTTTTAAAAGTTTTACTGCATTTATGTTGTGAAAGTAGTTTTAATTTTTGAAAATTATTCAAGAGCAATCATAAGGTAAAGTTATTTTAATGACTACATAATATTAAAAATACGCAGCAACATATAATATTAATATTTGTAAGGAAATGATCTACATCAGTTTCAAGCAAGTAATTACCAAACTACAAAACAAACTTGTTCGATAACTTTTCTTTTTATTTACCTAACAATTATATTAGACAGTGATTCCAAATAATAATTCCAAACTAATTATATAATAATTTTCATTCAATCAAGATTCTTGAGTTTCTTTAGAATTCTCTGAGCAGCATTTTTTAACAATACAACCAAATCAACTCATCAAACCCAACTTAGCATTAAAGCAACAAGAAGCTAATTTACAGTGACACTGGTGTATATTATTATTAGTTTCATATCCAAGTACCTCCTGATAGTAAAGATATGTTCCTGTTAATTGGAGATTAGATTTAGGGGTGATTAAATTTTGATTGACGATTTAATAGCTTATAATTAAAAAATGTACGACATTACAACACCATGAAGCACCATATCACTAGTTTAATGAATTCAATCGTGGCCGTCGTTCGCTCACGGACGAACTTAAGGAAGGTCGTCCAAAATCGTTCGTTGTGCCAGAAAACATCGGTGCTGTACGTGAACTGATACTGCAAGATCGTCATATGATATAACGTGTGATTAAGGCATCCCTGGGCATTAGTATGATAAGCATAGTAAAGATTTTACATGAAGATTTAGCCGTGAAAAAGATTTGTGCGAGTTGGATTCCGCATAAGTTGACAAGCGCTCATAAAAGGGGTCGGGTCGATTGGTGCAAAGGAATGCTCAAAAAATGCAATCGTGTCGTATGAGCCCGAAAGTAAACAGCAGACAACTGTATGAGTTTTCCAAGATGAGCCAAACCCAGCAAAAGTTGTTCACGCAAGAAGCACCATGAAAACCAGAATTTATATCGTATCAAATATCTAAAAATCAATCTCTTCAGAATTAATAAGGTGCAAGAAGCTTGGGTTGTATGCTGTTCAGATTTTGTTTTCAAAACGTGATGAATTTTTCAAGGTAGATAAAATAAGTGAAAACTGTAAAACTTCCTTAAAGTGGTGTACTTTACCTCCAACAATTTCCCCTCAAAATGAAGAATAATACCCGCAAATTCCTCTAGTTTATTAAATTTTTCCGCGCGTATAAACAGGTCTTTATTTCGTACATGTTTTACAAAGGTATTTCTCTAGTGGGAAATTAGTAAAATAAAAAAAGCTGTTACTACAATCTATAGTCCAATTTTGTTTGTTGGTTATCTCTTTACCACAGGAAAGTAAAGAAATCATGCTCTCCTTAAATAAAATACATGACCAAAAATATGTTCCTATTGAATAAAATCTATTCAGACGGGCTATACTACTGGAAAGTAAAAACGTAAATGAAAAAAAAAACAATAAATCCTTCAATTATATCTTTGAAAATAACAGTTAAATTTATTTGCTTAATACTGGTAATGAATATCCGAAGCGATGAAAAGCGATGTTCCAAATTATTTGTCAAACTTAATGTCTCTGTAGTATTGAAGGAGTCAAATGATTCAATAAGGTTTATTGTGACGTCGAAGACACTTAATAAAATTACCTTATTGAGGGAACAATAAACTTCCATCAATTGAGTTGCTCAGAGGCCAATTTTTTGATATTTTTTGATTTCTGTAAATTTTAGCGGTATAAATAATATTCTTTTTAATTATTAAAGGATTTACTCGTTTCTTCGTTTGTTCTAAATCAAAAAGCTCTTCTTTCCATAGCTTCTGAATATGTTGTATAATAATTTCGGAAGCCATTGGGAATAACTTGGTTTTTTATCAATATTTTTTTACAAAAGCGTTGAAATAAAAACTAAATTATTCGTCTGTCGTTTCGACATGTGTTGGTAACATTGAAAAACACAAAATTCATAATAACTATAATTGATTTTAAATTTTAATATTCGTACATCCTTTGGGTAATAATGAAAATTTTACTTCTGCTATTTAGAATTGTTCGAGATACAGATTTGGAAAGAACGCCAATTTTTATTGAATTTTATATGTACGTTCTTTTTTTTATTTTGAAATATCTAAACTTTAGTTTTGTGTGGTTAGGCAAAAAATAATCACTGTATTTATAATCCTAGCGACTGGTATCACATAATTCAAAATAGTAAAAGGAGAAGCCCTTTCAGCGTTGTTAAAATGAATCACCAAGATTTCCTTTCTACAAACTATTGGAAGATGCTATCACCGATAGAAAAAATCATAGTGGACTTACAGGAAATGGGCTTAACATGCGGTGCATAAAACTAAAAGGTCAAACCCAAGCAGAATTAAATTCGAACATAATTTTGACGAGGATGATAACCTTCATGTAATTGACATAAAAAAGCAAAAATAGGTAGGCCAGCAATCTTAAAGAATATAAATCACCCATTATTGTATCTTAAAGGTAGAACAATTTCAAAAGAAACAAAAAAACGTAATGAATTTATTAAAGTATATACCTCCAATAAAACATGAGTTTTACAGGACATTTAAAAGAACATGTGCAGACCAAAATTTACAATTAGATAACTCGGAAGAAGAACATGTTTGCGTGATGAATAAGCATAAAACTTATGACATGAAGTGTTATTGTACTATTTTTACATAAATTTCTTATCTTTTCCAGCTGCCAAAACACTTACATTTTTATTTGCAGATTCTGTGCATATTTTGTTTTGCTACAGAGCCTACCCTTTGAAAAAATATATTTTTATATATTTTTCTGATCAAATTAATAAACCAAAGTTTGTAAATGAAATGTAAACTTGGAAACTTTATCAGTTTGTTATTTTTTTTTATAGTTATTTTCTATTTTGTGCTGGTATATAAATTATAAAAATTTTGATTTTTTTAAATTATATACAGCTTTTATTGCCCTTAAATCTTATACAAATATTAAATCTTCTCAAAAAATCCCCTATTCAACTTTCTGGAAGGCATTATAGCCTTATTATAGATTGTATTGAGCCGCGAAATTAAATGTGTTATATGTTTGTAACTTTTTGAATTTTGTCTCTGGAATGCAACTAAATGCAAATTTATTAAACTTTGAAAACAGAATGTTTCACTCATTTATGGACCTAGTTTAGAAATTCCAACTGCTCTCATTTGCTCAGAAATTAGGAAGTGAAAGCTACAGAATTGAAAATTTTCCCAAGAATGAATGAGCTCATCCCGGAATTCACAAATAGGAAATTCTTCTCTTGAATCGTCACGTTTTCATTCTCATAAGTCTCGAATTCAAACTGGCAATTTACAGATCCACTTTCACTTTGAAACTTTACGAGTGCCTCTGTAGCAAACATGAGATGCTTATTAAAGAAGTTAGCCGAATTTCATATTATCACTATTTCAAATTTCATGTAATTATTATATGAGTTTTCAATACATGTTAAATTTCATTCAAAATACTTTCTGTTGTTCAAGTTCTACTTTTGCTACGAAATATCTGTCCAAAATTTGAAACCTATCCTCAACAATGTAACTCCGGTTTGGCCACAGTTTCGAATTGCAAAGTGATTTAATAATAAAGTTTTAATATCAAGTGAAACATGTAACGAACTATTTTATTGAACTCGTTCACAAATATTCACTAAAAGCTAACAAATTTTCAGACAAAATTGTACTTTGAGGGCACTACATATTTGTGGTTCCCAATTGATATGATATAAATCGTAGATACTTTTCGTATCGCACGCAATATCCATAAATTTTTCATGTGATAACGAAAATGAGAAGAGAAGAAAACGCGTCGGCCTTCGCTTACATGGCAAACAAGAACTTCTAAGATAGCTTTGTTTACACCAGGTCAACAACTTTTATACTTTAATTCCAAACAAACGCATTTGCTAACGTAAGAATTTAGGATTTTGTAAGATTTTAATCTTAAAGATAATACTGAAGCTTATACAAATATGTTTTTTGCTGCACTAGAGTATTTTAATTGATTTTAGTAATTAATATGTTGAGAAATATGCATTTTTTGAAAAGAATTATTTTATAAGAACTGAATTTTAAGGGTACAAATTGAAGTGTTTTGATAATAAAATATTATTTCATTATTAAAATAAGATCTGTAAAACGGTATGGTACTTTACCATAGTAATTAATTTAACATTTTTATATTCTGATTCAATCAATGGACATCAATCAGGGTTAAAGTTATACCACAAGCTCTTGTTATGTAACACTTGTATTTAGAACCTAAGCGACCTTCTTTTAAACGGCCTAAAGTAAGAAAAATAGAAACATTTCCATCGCTAGAACAAAGCCATAATAGCTTTTTATTCTTATAATGAAATATCGTCGGTCGTAAATAATATAAATGTTGTTTGTAATCGACTTTTAAAAACAAAAACATAAAGTCGTAAACAGAAAAACCATTCGAGATATCGCAATACTTGAATGGCAACTTAGCCCATAAAGAAAGCTGTAAAGATTGGAAAAAGTGATTTCCCAAAAATCAACGATAATAATAATTGGAACCTTAAATCTCCAAAGATCGTCCCCATCATCAATACGTCCCAATCGTCAATACGACGCGATATAATGATAATTTTCCCAGATCTAGTGAATATGTCCAATCTGAAAATAAATCTCATATCGTGCATGGATTATTTTATCACTTTACCTGAACACTTTAATTGATTTCTTGCCCGAATTTGATTAGTAAAAAAATTACTAAAAAACGATGTCAGAAAAAAGATTGTTACACCACTATACAAATTGAGTACTCCCATTTAAGATGTGGCATGCTCGTTGGAATTCTCAACAAAAATAGCAGCATTTTGCATTTCTGTATAAATCGACGTTGTTTAGCAAAAACAAGTTCAGTCATCTGAATACAAAACGGCGGTGGTTGCATATATCAAAGTGGAGCACTGCATTTCCAAGAGGAGATATTCACTATGAAATCCTTCCGAGATACCCTAGGTCTTAGTAGATCTCAGTAACCAAGTTTTGCTGCGCTTACATCGTGTCAGAACTTTTAGACTCTTTATTTCTTCCCTTGGAAGATTTTCACTTCGTTTGAAAGGAGAAACCTGTTCCGAACCTTAGCGTGTGTGAGAGTGTAGTAGAAGAGACAAAGGTAAATCAACGGTTGTAATGTTCTGCTCTGTAGACGTTTACGCCTTCGGTGCAGTTTAAAACCATGAAAAGATCTCATTAGTATCTTAAACTCCCATATGCAAGCGTAAAGATCTTCGTAGATTTTACATATGCTAAAGATTTAAGTCACAGTCCAGAACACGCGAAGGTATCGTTGAATTTTTTTTTCAATACACGTTTAATTAAATGAAACTAACTTAAAAGCATTTTACGACGATGTTACTTATGCACATTTAAACACTTAAATGCTTTTTATCCCCAAAAGTCTTATTTTCTCTTTCCAAAAGGTTAATTTCTTTAAAAATTTTAATTTACATGAAAAATGAAAAAGAAAATTACCCTGGGAGTTGAAGCTTAAACTCTTTACACGATGTAGTCAACTGCAATCTTTGTGTAATGTTCTAGCCCTTCAAGCCCTCGCCGTGCATTTCTAATAACATGTCGTTGTCTTGTTGCCTTCTTTCAGAGAAAATGTACATTCTCAATTTTTAATTATTCTCTCATATTAACAATGGGATTATTGTGCTAGAAATAAAGTGTTTTCAGATGTTTTTAACTACGTTGCTCCATTTTTCTATTGTTGCGATGTAAACAAACGACTGAAATTGACTGCAGAAAATCTTCTCTTTTGTACAATTCACCTTTGTTTTGTGTATCTTCAAAGGAAAATCTTTTAAAAATTTTATGCTTCGAAAAGGTACTTTAAAAAACTATTTAATTTTATGAACAAGAAGATAATGATTTTTGAATGAACTCTAACTAAGGGACTTTTTTAACTCATTTCATCTCAAAAAATTGTAAGTTGCCATGTCATTAAAGGCTTCCTGAATCAGAAAGGATGCGGGAAATATTCTTGGTTAAATAAATTGGTTGAGTCTGAAATTCTTATTATATATTTATCAATATTATTATTTTGCAGTAGTCTATAGTTTAGTACTAGTACTACTTTAATCTGGATTTGGGTCTGTTGTATTTAATTTGATTTGAGACAATACACCTTTGTTTGATTTGTTCAATTTGAATATTTAGGATTAGTCTGTGTTATTTGGTTTCTTTAATTTGCCATGATTTAAAAGAATTTGTCGCCGCTCGGCTCTACTTAGCTCTATTTAGTTCGGTAAACAAAACTAAACCCTTTTTAAATTATTAACTTTAACGTGTTGTGGCTCCTGAAAAATTTATTTAAAACTTACAAGCACGGAGTCAGTTCATAACACGAATACGTGTTTATGTTCAGGTTATATGTTAATTTTATGTAAAAATTCTATACAGACGTACATACGACACCAAATTTACTACAAATGTATGTGCATATTTTTAAAAAATTTTACGTAGTAGGTTAGCAGTACAGCACGATTACGGAAGTCACCTCCTCGACACGAAATAAACATTGACCAAGCATGTGAATAAAAACACCCATTTGCCCTTTCTTCCCTTACGTGACTACCATGTTAAATGGGATGCACCGCAGTTACCTGTTGTTATGACAAAAATTCCAACTAGTCCTTACAAATGCTCTACAGAAATTCGGGTGTATTTTAACAAGCAATTTAGTTAAGATCGTTTGGAATAACGATGAAGAGACCTTTTTGTTTAAATTCACGTATCTCATTAAATTAATTGTCACAGGGAGACAATTGTTTGATTTTAACAGGATAAATCGTCCTAGGTGTCACTGTACACACACATCAACCAGCATGATTCTAATTAGTAAACCATTTTAAGCAATTAGTGTTTACTTCTAATTTTCAAACACGCAATTATCTTTTAATTAGGCACTACCAGAAAAAGTGGTAATTGGAAAATGTCTATCACTAAATTCAATATTTGGAGGTATTTGAAAACCCACAACCAAAGAGGTGTGCTTCTACGCAGCTTATAAATTATTCATTTGGTCCATTACATGGATGAACTCCCCTCTTTCATGTGAACTGTTTGAGGGATTTACAACCATGGCCAAGTCACATTGACATGTTTGTAAATATAAACAACAACGAGCACGAGTATGTTCAGACGAAAAGAAAAATACGACGGGAAACTTGGAGCGATAAATAAAACATAGGAGGATGAATCATTACTTTCCTTCGTTAGAATAGAACAGGGCCTTGCCATTCGTCAAGAGACCTCGAGCGGTATAGCCACAAAATTTCCTTTCTTACTTTCCTGTATCATTCGACTACAAGTAGCAAATCAATTTATGACCACTGTCCTACTTGACTGCTGTCGTCTTACTTTTAGGGTTAGTGCAGCCTATTTAAAGTCACTTGCATATTTCAAACCCAATCCGATTTTCCACAAACAGAGTTGTAGCAGCTGCTCTGCTTCTGAGCAGTTTATAAAAAAAGTTCTACTCATCTGCAAATGAAGTTTTCCTGGGAAGTCCATAAAATTGTTTCAACAAACATGATTTATTCATATAAAAATCTATGCACGTACGTATACTTAAGATGTATAAAAAATAGTCTAGAAAATGTTAAGTCCAATATTTTAAGGACTTGTCGGTATAATATACAAAACCTATACAAACCTATTCTTGTTATCGTACAATGTAGAATAAAAAGTTCATTTTTTAAGGCTATACTGGAAATGAATTTACATCCCTTCTAGAGGTAGATGGGAACTACTAAAACTAGCTATAATTTTTTGAGGATTTTGCGCGTAAATCCGATTAAAAAGTTCAGACAGAAAACATATGAAAATTTGAAAATATTCTCTGGAAAAGTTTGTTTCCAGTTTCTAGATCAGTTAATAGTTGTTCCACTTTTCTTGCTTTACCAAGTGACCAACGAGCTCGCAGCCACGAAAGTGCTAACCTTCGGAAGTAGATGTGAAATGAAATACCCTGTCCGATCAGACAAGCGGAAAAGTGGACACGGCCAACTATCAAAGAAAGGTAAAACTCATACGAACGCAAAGTGATTTTATGATATAAGACTTAAATTCCTTTTATTTTCTATATGGTCGAAATAAAACAGCACAAGACCGGTTCTCAGTAGTCAAAGAACTTTTAAACACACTGAAATAAATTTAAAAAATTGAATTGAATGGATTTAGGCAATATTTAACTTTTTATAACTTGTAAGTGATCCACCCGGCCTTGAAATTTAACTAAATTTATGCGTGTTTCTTACGATATTTGTCTACATAACAAGTCTACTTACAAAAGTTTCGTTAGTTTTTTTCTTCAAAAAAAATTTCTTTTTTCGAATCATAATTTAAGATTTTAAAAATGTTAATATATTCATTTGAGTTATCACAGATTTGATTAAGAAAGCATTCTAAGTTACAAAAAGAAAATAAATCTAAATATATTTTGTAATATTGCATATTTTACATTACTGTACGTACTTCACAACAGAAAGATTAAATATTCCTCTTTGGACAAAAAACAAAAATCAAGACTTTCAAAATTTGATAAAAACAATACTTGATTTTGAAAATTTCATTAGAAGTGTATAAAATCTTTAATCCCATGGCTCATCATAAATCATTAGTCCAGATATATCTTCAGCCCGTCAAGCAGCTCAGTGGTGATTGATTTGTAATGACAAACGTTTTGCACGGTGTCCCTTCAATAAATTCAGATGGTGCGTGTAAGATAATCCGAGACCAGGAGCTTATTTGCAAATGGTCATCCAGGGACGAAAAGGGTTTCTAAAGATTATACGTTTTGTCGACCTTCCTTTCAAATAAAAATTTCAAGAAAGAGAAATAACGACCTTTTTCATCTGATGGCGTTTGAATAGATTTTAAGAGAAATGATTTTTTTCAGACTCATTTCATAAGAATGACTTTAGTGGGTCAAAGATAAGTGTACTTTATACACATTTTAATGGAAAATAAATATCATTAATAAGATCTTAATAACTCCTTTATTTTAGTAAAAGGATTGTTTCTTTTAAGTATTCTTTTTTGTTTGATATTTATATAGATTTAAAAAATCTGAAAATTTAGCTATATAGACGTATTATAACTTTAATGCGTTTCTGCCCCATTTGTAAGATAAATGCCAGCAAAATAGAATCCAGGTTTTTCACACGGACCGAGAATTCCCACTCAGAACCCTATCTCAACCTCTTCTTCAATTGTTAATTAAAACTTCTGTTTTTTTTTGCCCAGGAGCAAAAGTGTCAACTCTTTTGAATTATTTCTATAAAATTAGGGCTCAACTTTCCGTAATTATTTGCCTCTTGTTACTTAAAAGGTAACGTTTTGTAACCCTCTCTAAACACTTTTTTTTCTCAGCCCCATTTTAATAATTTGTTTCTGCCTTGGAGATATGCTCTTACCAGTTTTTGGCCCCAAAGGAAAATTAATTAGTTTTTATTTCATTCAATTTCAAGAAAAGAAAAAAATTACTATGTCTTACATTTTTTCTGAATTTTTCACAGATAACTAAAGGAAAGTGAATTCATTCAAGTGAAATATGAACGATTTTTTTTTCCATTGACTTACAATATTACATGCGTGTCTTTCATACTCCTAACAAGTACATCTACAGTGAAAACAATTTTTTATGCTACGTTCAGGTTTTGCCACGCAATGGGTATACTTCATACACCCCTTGACGTCACGCAGGGCCAGGTTTTAGTAACAGGAAAAAAAATTTAACAGCAATTTATCATTGGGGGAATGGAAAGACGGTTAGAGCCCGCGATTCCTTTGTTTCTTAGTCAAAGTCACTTACAACTCACATAATTCACTTTAACAAATTACCTCGCCGACATCAAGGAGTCACGCAATGAAGGTGACAACATTATCCCGCGAAAGATTGATTGGTGAAAGTCTGTCATAGAACATTTTAAGATCTGTCAATCCCGCCAGGTGATGAAAACATTTTCAAAAACATTTCTGGGGCGGGGATTTCCGGAGACATTTACGATTGTTTAAATAAATTTTCTAATTCCCTTTACTCAGTAAGGGGTAAAATATTTAAGACAAGATAGAACTATTAAAAATTAATGCTATTAGTAAGCAACGTAAAAACACTTCATAGTGAATTAAACAGTAGTAGGTTTGAAAATTACGTGTACTTCTTTAAATTAAATGAGTCAGCATTTAAAGGAAATCATCTAATTTATGACCTTTGTAATCAACACAAAAGTTAGTGTGATTGGCAACATTCATTTTTCGCCTGTTTAAAGTCTTTACACCTTATTTCAGTTTTAAAGGCAAACATCCCTCCTACATTCAATTTATCCTCTTTTTTTAAGGGACAAATTCTTCAAGGATTTTTCAAGATTAGTTAACTGGAGCGTAGCCAAAAAGAAAATAACAAACTTTTTCTTGGACAAAAGCGTCCTCGTCACCTGCCCATACAAACAAAACAAGTTTAAGTCCTTGATCCCATGAAAGCTGGTCGTACCTACCGTAAAAATGTTTGTGCAATTTGTTTCCCAACTTGACCCGGCAGCAAAACAGCACAGCTTTGGTCCCTTTGGGCTTCAAAATGGATTCTTCTTAAATCTGCTGAAAATGGCACATACTACTTGCCTAACTCTAGCAAATATTTACCTATAGGTTCTTCTTGTAATTTTTATCACATCATCGATTGATCAGACAAACTAGGTCTTATAATGGATAAATAAAATTGCTTTGATTCTGTCGAGGTTTTATGTTTATTCCTCAATTTAATTAAGCATTATAGTCTTATTTTTCTAATTAACAATTATAATATTTTTGTTAGTTTATTAGAAAAGAAATACGTTTATACGTTCAATAAGAGCAAATATTTACATTTTTTATAAATTCAACTAAATTGAGTACCATAATACAAAGTTTATCTTAGAGCACGGCCGTGCATAAGGCCAAATTTCTAAGTCCAATTTAGGACTAAGCCCCAGCGAATTGTCGCATTACATGGGTAGAAACATATAATTTTATTTGCCTACAGAGAGGAATCCTAAGAGAGAGTATTGAAAATCTTATAAAGTTGGATATAATCCCTCCTTAGATACAAGTCTCAGAAAGTGGTTAATTTTACCTCTCACGGACTGGCGGATCAAAATGAATAGGGTATTTTCGGAGAACCTAGAAATTAGTCTACTTAAACTAGCTAAACCTTTCGAGGTTGCAGTGAAAAAAGGACACAACCTTATACGGCTATGTAATTTTGTAAGTTCTCCTTTATTAGAGCCTAAGCTGGTAGGACTTTAATAAGAACGATTTGGTTAGATTCGTCTGAATTCCCCACTGTTACGTCTTAGACGAAAACTAAGAAAATTCAAAATGACCAACATCGGCTGCTATTTTTCCGGCACCTATTTGTTCCCTTGGCATCAGTTTGGATTTTTGGCTGAGAACTTTGCCCGTTTATTAATGCGGGACTCTGTATACAAATTTTAGAGGGTATTCGTATAACTGCAGTTCGCTGAATGGCAGTAACGAACCGAAAACAATTCGTTGAGCCTCATTTATTCCCGCAGATGGATGATCTGTGGAATCCAACAAAAGTGTTTCAACTAACATCCCATTATTTGTTTACTCAATATCGCAACTAAATTGGGTAGAAATAACAAGTTTATTGGACCAGGACCAATTCGCACCGGTTTAACATCTGGTTTGTAAAACAAACAAAAATGAGTTTTATCTGGAAATCATTGCAAATGTAATCAACAATATTTACTAAATTTACTGTTTACAGACCAACCTGGTATTTATGTTGCTCATTTCTTATTTAACGCTGCTTGGTTTTATTTATTATTTATTGTTATAAGGGTTCGCGAATTGTACGTAGTTGGTGTTTTTAATTGTTATTTAAAGGTTTTCGGTTTCTGGAAAATCTATTAACATATTGTCAATATTTTTTAAGTTTTATACTTAATATAGAAAAATATTTATTGAGTTATAGGGTTCTGAATATCCATCCAGTCCGGAGGATTACTGTGGTCTAATATGGCGATTGAACTACAACATTACGTCGATGCGACCGACTATTTAAAAACAAGCAAGCTGGTACCAAAAGATTCCCAATCATTCAAGTTAACAAATTATTATTTGCTTGAATGAATAAAAAGTTTAAATTCAACTAAATGAAACACGTCCGTTCGTCTTAAACCCCAAATTTATTCTGCTTGAAATATTTTAGCATATTACTTAAGCTATCTGTCTTATTTACAAAAATTGGCTCAAATTATTGGAAGCGCCTGTGGCGGGTCAGGTGCTTACGCCGGCGCATTTATGGTATATATTCACGCCTCCCTGTCGTGCCCAAATCGTGAGGTCAACCCAAGCCTTGTTACCTAATCGACTATATCTTCAGGACAGGGGCAAAATATATCGAGCGTCGAGAGATACAGACCAGCTACTACGCTCAAGCTGGAGTCAAAGTGCAGTCCTCTACACTTACATATTACTTCTTATTACACTTATTTATTACTTCAGGTTTTATAAATTCTCACACTTAGTAATAATAATAATATATAATTTTATTGAAGACTTGAAATATATTAACATTGTCAAGTAAAAGCAAAATTGAAATTGATTCACAGCATTCGTTAACTTACAAGACACAGAAATATTATTTACGATATATTTATGAATAACTAATTATATTAGTTAAATATTGAATATTTAAGAGCATATTTACTGCTCACAACAATAAAATTTATTGTGGAGCCTAGACGACACAGGACCGTAAAAGGTCATGGAAAATATTGTTACTAAGATTCGGATAGTACAAAGAAGATTTTCTTTTGAAATATATTTATCTTGAACATAAAGTATGCATACCGCTTTTTTGAATGCGGTTTGTATTTAAGATGTTCTTGTTCAGATGTAATTGTGGTTTTAATAATGAATTTTCCTGAAACATCAAACAGGTTTATGCAAACCATTGATCTTACCATAATTCGTCTGTAACATGAGAAACAACAAGTCCTCAAAATAACCACAGCACTCTTTAAGGGGATTTAAATTCATGACAGGAAAATTTTGGGTATTATCTTTACGAGACAAGGCCACTTCAAGGTTGAATAAAATTAGGAAATTTTAAGAAAATCGACTAAAATTTTGAAGCAGGGTTTAATTTTAATTACTTTATCGAAAGAAGTTAACCAGTTCGAATTTTTTATTATTAATATTTTATATATTTTTGAAAACTTTTTGAGGTTATTATAATCCCTTATTATTATTTAATTAGCTAATTAATTTTTGTATCAATGTATACTAAAATGAAAGCCTAGTTGAGCTAATTTTATTGCGGCGATTTAATATTAACTTTGTTTATGTACCAACCAACAAACCCTTTTCATCTTCCTTTCACTTCATATAAATTATTTATTGCTTGCATATTGTAGCTTAAAGGCAGAGTAGAAGACTGTTTATTTTCAAGGTAGAAACTCATGTGTTCACAGACCAAAAGGTTCGTCATTTCTATAGAGATTGAATTTCCATCGTATCCACAATCGCCATATGTAAATCCTTTCAATCCTCAAGATACCATTAGAAATTTATGGTCGTGTTTCACAGCAGCCACTTGGTCAATCTTGATAAGGGCTGAATAGAAATTTCCCTCTATGGCTATAGGTTTGTTTGTTCCATATTTCGTGCTACTATGAAAGTTAAGATAGCATTACAAAATGCCCTGACAGACTTGACAAACTTTATCAATTTCTCCAGAGTACACACGATGTTACATATTGCCTTTTATGTGCTTTTAGAAGGTAAATTACTTTTTTCCGGGAACTGAAATTATCTTTCATGTTTTTAGTAGCTTTGTGCAGTTTACATTTTAAATTTTCAGACATCACAGCCAGCATGAGAATTTTATTAAAACTAATTGAAATATTCTATACTTCCTAAGGGTTCGTGTACTTGCTTCAGACGAATCGAAAAGTGTACACTATGGTATAGTGAAAAAAAATTGTCTTTAAAAATGGGTATATAAGAAAAAATGAAATGAAGGAAGTCTAACTAATTTAGAAAAATTTGAAATAATTTAATTAATTGTTTAAATGAGATTTATGGTTTTGATAAATATTGAAAGAATTTGTATTTTTATATTATAAGCAAATTCAATTAAGTGTTTTCCAAGACATCTTTTGTTAGCCATCGAAATCTGAAAGAAATTTATTCCATACATCCAGAAGGTGCGAAATGCGTCTGTTTGATTGCTTGATACCTTTTTGGAGTTTTTGAAATACTTGGATATGGTATTCAAAAATTTAATCTGCGATATGACAATTAACCCTCCCATACTCAAGGAACTTTAAGTAGTCGATTTTTAAGCGTTACTGTCACAGCAAATTTTCTTGCCAGTTTTGCAAGTTTTGCATTTTAATTGCGTTCACGCAGAGACAAAACTCATTATTTCACTTTATAAATTATGAATGGCTCAACGGTAATGAGAAAATTAATTTTTCCACGAATGTAAAATAAAATTAGAGCTTGGGGATTTTGAGCGCTTAGCTTTTTCAGGCGCTCGAGTAGAAGCCCGCTGAATAATTCATAAATGGGGAAAATGGAACAATGAAAATTGCTTGAATCAATTTGGGTGATTTAATTATTCCTAGTGGCAAGTTTGCATTTCTACTTTTGCTGTATAACCGCCACAGCTCGTTCCGAATTATTCCATAATTCCGCTTATTTCGTATCTAATGGTTTGTTATGATTTATGTGATTTGAAGTTTTTCCTATCACAGGATCGATTTTGCTCGATTTTGGGCTTATTTAGACTTTTAGGTGTTGATTTTGATTTTAGAAGCAGCTGATAAATTAGAGTTCATGAAATTAGACACATTGTCTACTTGTAAGTTATATTACAAGTCCTACCTACCTACGTTTCGAAGAGATGTTTTTAACTATACAACACAGTCCGAAATAATTTTTGCTTCAAATACATCAACTCTGATGATATCACGCACTTTAATCCTAAACGTATTTCAAATATCATACTAATGAAATACATTCAGTAGTTTTCATTATCTTCCGAAACACAACATAACTTTAAAAACTGTTATTTGGACGTTTACTTACTAATTTTAAGAAATGTTTGCAGTCCTCAGAAACGCCTCCTTGACAATTTTATTAAAAATATAGATAAATCAAAATGAGCATAGCTATGATATAACGATGACTATTTCTTTTATTCAAATCTATTAAATTTCCGGTAAGCCTCAAGGCTCATTTTTTGAAAGTAGAATAAGAAATAAAAGAGTTAGACCTCAATGTATAGAATAATATTTATTTCCATGCAGTTACTTAAGACCATAGTGGAATACATTGAAGTCTATCCTAGAAGATTATAATTTGAAGGCTTATGTAGAATCGTAGTATGTAGAAAAATTTATCACTTCTTTTATTATTCCTCATCCATTTCTGCGAACGAATCTTATATAATTTTTTATATATGTCCAATCTTAAAAATATTTTTAATTCTTTTTAAAAGAGAAATTAAATAAAAATAATTCTTTTAAGAGATAAGTTACAAAATTAAGATTGAAAAACATTAGCAAACACTCATAAATATGGGTATTCAGTTTTTTATTCATGTTGTGAAAACTGTTACATTACATAATTAATTTATTTATCAGTTTAATTTTTTTAAAAGTGGACAATTAATGAGTACCATTTGCCCCTAGGAAATCCGCAAGCACGAGAAATAATCATGTAAAAAGCGCGGCTGCCTTTTATAGAGTTTTTATTCTTCAATTATGCTTAATTATTTCCGCCTATCGGAGATTAATTATGTTTGACGTATTTCATTTTGTATGTTATGTCGGTTTTGTATTATTTTTTGTAGTTATTTAAAATTATTTATCTTTAATTAAAATTTGCGTTAAAGTGTAATCAGAATTAAAAACAAAATTTCACAAAATTATAATTATTACCCTTGTAAATCAATTTGCTTCTTGTTTTTCTTATATATTTGCCTTTTCCAAGCATGTTCTTATTCAAATACAAACTATAGCTAGAGCTACGTTTTAGAAAACGCATATGGGTGCGAAGAACATTCGTGAAACATCCCTTCAGTACGTCGTCTTTGCAAACAGTCCCGCATCTGGTGCTTTACAATTAAGCGCATATCTCGCTAGTTCTCGAAACTTTATAATTAATGCTTACATCTAAATTGCAGGCATGTCGCCAATCAATCCAGGGCCTTTTGTGAGGTATGGGTCAGTGTCAAAATGGAATCCAGCCAAGGAAAACCCGGGTCAGGTTCTAGCACAAAGTGCGGTAAGTCCTTGTCACTTACGTAACATGAGATGAAACCCATAGGGATCCTTTGCACTTGCATCTAGGTTGTAGGACCGAGGAGCATTGCATAGGATGGTCTTTCCACCGCAATTGCTCTATCAACAAAAACATCCAGTGCCTTTTGATATGCGTCACGAACAGGGTTTTCGCACAGTGCTTTCTAGCAGAATGGTAGAATCGGTGGGGCTGTAAGCTAAAGAATGCGCAGTTCTGGGTTCGATTGGATTCAGACATGGTTGAGATTTAGACGAGTACAACGTGCTCTAATCACCATGGCAAAACAATTATCATTGAAAGCTCCCTGTTTAAACGTGTTGGGAAAAAATTTCAGATTTGTGATATATTTACGTTTATGCAGCATTTCAAGATTGATTGTGAAATATATCCAATTCGAATTTAAAGCTTTTGTAGGTTTTTTAAAGCTAGAAGATTTTACTCTTACTTCCTACAGTACATTCCTGTCTTAGCTAGCACATTAAGCACAATTGTTTTGTTAGTCCATAAAGAGAATTTATAAAATCAAAATTGCCCATACGTTGCTAACATAGCAATCTTCATTGGGGTGCTTTCGAAGTTATTCAAATCGACTTCACTATTCTCCCGCTTTGAGCACAAAAGTGCTAAGTGCAAAAAGATGTTGACACGCTTTTGCGGTGATTCAGGCATAGTGTTAGCTTTTCTGTACACTTGCTTCGTGGGAAGGTTGTTCTCATTGTTTCTATCCTCGGCGGTATCTTTTAAGCCTATTTTATTTGCGACTTTCTAATGTAGAAATAAACAAGAGCCAATTGTCAGACAAAATTATGTCTTGAGAGCGTTTTGGCACAGATTCTAAATTAAGTACTTAAATTATAAATTAAATGTTGCGTTATTTCAGATGATAAATTTGAGTGTATGCATTGCTTTACCTTACTTTACTCTACTCTCATTCAATCTCGACAGATTAATTACTTGTAGATTATGCATTGCAGCTTAGGTTACATTTTTATTTATATATGAAAATGTCTGAGCCTAAGGATTTGATTTCTTAAAATTTACGAAATATTTCTTCCGACATTTTGACTCATAGGCTGCATTTGAAATAGTCTCAGTAATTTCCACAATTTCTCTTATGCCAGACAAATGGATAGATATATAAATTTAACTAGAAAAATACCCTCTTTTACCTTTTACGTACACAATCCTATAATTCAATCTGATATTATATTTAAATAATCCTTAAAGATATTTTAGTAAAATAAGTTGCTTCTAAAAGTAAGTCATGGTAAAATTCTTGGGCACGTGTATTTAAATAAATGACTAGATAAGCTCCAAAGCCCAACAGTAATAATAACACCTTTAGCTAGCTCCTGTTTTGATCAAAATATGTAGGACCTCGGGGGCATCTACAACCATGCATTGCTTAACCAAGAGGATTTGTTCTTGTTTTGGTGCCAAAGGCGATATTACCGTCCTTTGCGATTTCAGTAAAACCATGATACTCGAAGAACTCAATACCATAAAATAGTAAATTGGAGGTTGTGTACCTGGTCCACTGGGTTTGAATTTCTATATACATAAATAAGCCGATAGAAAAATATGGCTTCGTGTATATTTGTCCACAAATTTATAAAGTAAATATAATAGAAAATAGTATCAAGTTTTAAGTTATTATTGAATACCACTTAAACAAATTCCAAAATAGTCTTCAATGTGAATTCAGGGCAGACAGACGCGGGATTCTATGTCCTTGAGAACTTTTATTCTTTGTCCATTTATTCTTAAAGGATAAATAACCCAAAAGGTAAAAATTTGTGTGCACAGTGTGCTCAGAAATTTTATTAAATACATTTGCAAGTATTATACAAGCTTTAAAGTCAGAGATTTCTCTTTTGAACAAATAAAACCAGTTGCAACATTCTCACACCTGGTCTGAGATGGTAGTCTTGAAAGGTTGCGAAAATGGAAAAATTTTCTCTGGGTATTTCCAACAAAAGCAGCATTGGTCAGCTGTCCGACAAAAGTGTCCTATGAATACGTGGTTATTGAATAATATTATAGTTAAAATGTTTGAATAAATGTTGAAAATTGAATGTAGTCAGAATGCATTCGAATGGAGTAAAGAGCTGTGAAAAATTGCAGTCCATTGAACACTCGGACGTAGTTGTTGACACATCTGCACGTCATTGCCAGAAGTTAGACTTTTGGATAAAGATTTAATGTTATTTCTTTTAGTATTTAAAGCTTTAAGCACGTGTGACAATTGAGAAAAATTTGATTATTCATGGAAAATAAGCTAAAGAAATAAATCTTTTCTAACTAAGTAATACTAAATGTATATTATTTAATTTCTGAATTACTTGATTATCCAATTATTTATTTAATTATAAAACCTTATTGCAATCCTCATTATTGATTTTATATTTGATTAAATATTTTGTATGTTTACAGCTTGATTATTTATGTTTTTGATTATTTAATTACTTTATTGCTCTAAGTAAATAAATTTCAACGCGATTTTTTAATTTACAAACTGACTGAATTCTTTCGCAAAAAATACAGGTATATAGTTACAATTTGTTTCTTTTTTTGAAAATTAATTGAACAGAGAAATATTTAAATTTTTTCTAATTAGAATAACACACTGAACTAGTGAAGGTAGTGTCTCATGTTCACCACGGTCAAACATTCCCAAAATAAATAGTGCATTCGTATTATCTGTGGTTAATAACAGAAATAGGTCTTTGTTTCGCCCTCTAATTATTAGATAAATATTTCCCGAAACATGGTTAATAACGAATTCAATTTATTTTTCGAATAACACTCTTTGCCAATAGAGCCGTGTGTTAATAAAGTTGTTTGTTATTTTGTTCCTTTTTATATACATCCGTAAATAAGTTTATGAAATCGATTTTCCACATATCAAATAATGTGATTCTGACCTAAGTACCTTAGTGGTCTTAACTTCCAAAGCTGTGTACGTAAAATTACACGTACCACAAATCAGATCTAGAGAATCAATTTCTTTTAGTGAGATAAATAAAGTTTAGGTAATTCCATCAGAAGATTGTTAGCGTGAAAGGTGAAATACGTGCCTTGTCAATTCCCCAGACAATCCTTTTAACCTCGGATATGATTTTATTGATGCCTGAGATTAAGCGATGCACTCAACACTTCGGCCCATGAACCCTCTCACGTTTTAACTTTGTTAAGTACTCGGGTGGGCTTGGAAATCATGTTCTTATAAATGAATCTTCCGATTACATCAGTTTCCAAACTTATTTGTCTATCCTAAATTAAAGTTAAAGAACTCAACAAAGTGAAATTGTCCATTTATATCCATGTAAATAATTATGATTTCAAATTATAATTTTAATATTCTGAAGATAAGTATCTTCAAGAAATTCTAATATCCTTTTTGAAATCTTCTGGATTGATTACACAATTACAAAACATAAATAATGCGAAATAAGAAAATCACAAACGTATTTAAAAGCTTCTTCCTTTAATTTTCCGAAGACTCACCAAGTTTACTTCTTCTAGGAATCTCCTTCAGTTCCTCTAGGCACTTAATTTCAACACCATCTGTCCAATTCCTAGCCTAGGCAATTTGCCTCGAAGCAAATTTTGACGAAGTGTTTCCTAGCCTGAAGGAGTAATACTGAGAAAATTACCACAGTGACGGAATGACGTAATTTTTTAGCTAAATAGGATAATTTTCGGGTAGCTATCAACTTCTTAGAAAGCTATCCACATCCTCTATGAGACAAATATAATTTGATTAAAATTCCATCTATTCGAGAAACCCAAGTTCGCACTTTATGCTCTTTGGTTTCCAAATATCTTTGAAGTACAATTTAAATGCAGGAGAAATTAAATTAATTATTAGCATAACACGGCTTAACTCGAGCATTTTTAAATTAATTTTTTTAATACTAGAAACTTAAAATGAAATGTACCTAGTTTTCAGGACAATTGATTTCAGGAGTTTATTTTTTATGATTCCTAATTCTAGTTTCTGCACTTGTGGCATTACTTGGCTTAAGCAGTCACTCCGCGAAGAGTACTTAAAGTCCTTTTAACGTCACTTAATTGGACGCTATCTGGCGAAGTCTTATAACGTCATCATGGCGCAATTTGTAAGTTAAATTCGATCTTAATCGCGCCTCAGCCTTCGCAGATTGCGACAAATTGCTCTTTAATATTCCATAAAGCCACTATCTCTTCTTCCTAACAGAATTATCTTAAAGTGCACTGCGAGGTTTGAACGAACTAGTGCTTTAATGCAGAAAAGGGATGACGAGCTATGTCAAAAATTACATTAGCATTCATTAATTGCGGATTTAAAATATTAAGACAATCTTTGGTTAATACTCTAAAATGCATCCCAATCCACTTCGTTTCTGAAATTTAATATCAGAAAAATCTGATCTTTTTCTAGCATATATTCCATTTAACTTTTTCGAGTAAATTGTTGCAATTCAATAAATATGTGATAACAAACTTAACCTTCTGTACCAATTTTCCATCACAAAATCTAGTTTAGCTTCATCGGAAAAATTTCATCTGGGACGGTTGAAATAAGATTACTTTTTAATATCCCATTTTTCAGATTTGTTCGAAATTATTTGAAATTTAATATTTCAAATCAAATTAATGAAAAAACAAGAGAAGCAAATACGTGGGTGTAAGTTCACAACCGAATTTAAAGGACTAACTCACGGAAAAAATAGTACTTGTATTAAAAACAAATCTATTTTTCCGGAATTAATTAGAAATTCAATTAATTGGATTTATGCAACCTAGAAACGTACTTGCTCTATGCAGACATTCCTGAAATATTGCATCATGTGTCACATTGAAGACAAAAAAGATGTGACTGCACGTCGTCGAGGAAAGTTTGTGTTCATCACCATCGTCATGGGAACAATTTTATTACTCAGATTCTAAAGAGTTCACCTGAGTTTTATTTTATATTCACTCAATGTCTATCAACACTTTACATGTCCATGATTTTTTCCTATTCTCGACTGTGGTGCACTGCAAAACTTTACACTACCTCCAATGGAATGCTTGAGATACTTTCAGCTGCATGCAGGGTGCACGTCTTTGAACATACTGCGGTATAACATCTATACTTATTTTTAATATCATTGAAAAATGTTGGTATTTGAGTAAATAAAACCAAGTTCAAAGCAAAACTCATTTGACCAGGCGATAACAGATGAAAATCACGATTTCCAAAATAATAGGAATTTCTGAAATGATACCGTCATAAAGGCTTATGACGTTTTGAATGGAATGCGAAAAACGCAATGCGTTCGAACTAACCAAAATTGGAAGGCTAGCCTAAGCTCCACCTGTTGCGAGATCGTTTTCATGGCACTCAAAATTTCGCCCCCAGGTTCAAGCACCATTAAAAATAGTTTATCTCGATTTATTGAATTGCCTATTTCACTCAGTGTGATTTTATTGGCGAAGCTATAAAATTGATGGACTCCCATGGTTCCTTACAATGATGAATAACGACTTGTTAGTGAGAGGTTCTATTTTTCATAATAAATTCCATCAAATTGCTTGAAAACAATTCGAATTGTTTAATCGAAATTTTAAATGAATGCGTGAAGCACCTATCCCATACAAGTGGGCCACTGGGTAGGATTTTCTGCGGTATCGTCAATAGGCGAATAAAATCCAATGAATCGATTTCGTCAATTCAGCAACAATTCAGCGGGTCATCAAGTTTGCTGCAGTGATCAAATTTCTGATAGCCAATTTGGAAAATATCTGTAAAACTGGAATTGAATGACTGAACCTAAATAACAGAGTATCACAACAATTTCTGTTTTATTGCGATTGTATAATTTTGGCTACACAAATCAAATCATGTCGGTTTTGTCTGAACGTACAGCTTCCTTGTACTGACATGTTTAACAACAGACCTAAATGGAACACTAATTCTGCTTCGATTTTTGATCTCTACTAATTTTATATCCCTTAAATTGGTGCATTCAGCCTTTTCGAATTAAAAGAAACAGAATTATATCATGGTCAAATCTGTAGGACACTAGAAAACTAGCTTCAAAGGTGAGACTCTTTTAATTCCGCCAGCTGTATGAAAAAAAAATTACTTAAAATTTAATCTCAATGACAATTTAAAGTTTAGTTTAATTTCCCTAATGAGATAGTCAAAGAAACATTTCTAAAAGAATCCTTGACAAATTGACCACACTTTATATAAATGCGGATTTTCAAGCATGCCCAGATATTTGTTTTAGTTTCGTTTTAGGTAAAATTAAGCACGTATTAAATTTTTTTATTGAAACCATTCAGAAGAAGTCAAGTAGGAATAAATTTCGCGACGGCCAATGCTTAGTTTTGTGTTTCCACTAAAGTAGACTTTTCTCTGATCAATTCTTCATCATGTTTCACCGTTGCTCCTTCCCTCCTGCATTTAGAGGCAGATTCTTGAAGAATTACACCATCTTTTTCAATCTCATCATCATTGGTCTACACGGGCAGTAGTAATACTTGTTCCCTTCTCAGGTGTTGTATGCACTAGACGTAATAGGAATGAAGTGAAAATTCATCAATACAGGGTCTGTCGTATGGATTTGTTAGTGATAAAAATGTACACCTAGAGGAGGTAGGGGCTAAAAGTTGCAATGGTAAAGAGTTAAAATCTAATGTACCGATTGGAAATAATGCTATGAAATTTTAGAGAAGACAAGTGCTCCCACCGATGTCAGTTTTTATATCACATATACCAACGGTGTAGAACTCTAATAAAACTTATAATGAATCTAGCCATAGAAAGTTTTCCAAACCCAAGACTTCAAAAGTGATGTTAAGAGTTTTGATTTCCCAAGGTTTCAAGATAAATCCAAAGCTCATTTTAAAATTTTGAATTGAAATGTTATATTATAAATGAAGTAATGATGCTAATTCAAACAATTTTTCGTATCTTGCTTCTCTACGAGGGCAAATTTTGATTCCAAATCCAAACTCACTCTAGCATAGCCAAAGACTAGTAGTTTATTATGAATGCATTTCCCGACCAAATGGTCTTCATCTCTCATTCCATTTACCATTCACACAGTTCTTCCAATTCACTGGGTCCAAGTCGTACTATACCTAAGTGTTCTTTTCCTCTGCTGCGTCTGATTTGAATCCATCCTAACAGTTTGCTAAGTTGATTTCCTTAACGGCTGACGTTTATTCAACGTAGATGGGGCATCCATACCTCCTCATTCTTCAGCTTGTCCTATTCACTGCACGTCGTTCGAAATTTTTCAATTGAAAAGTATTTGATTTTTCAATTATGTTCTTTTTTTAAAGTAATCACGATGCAGCTACTGAATAGAGAGCAACTAGTCTAGGGCTCCTACAGTCCTCCATGATTTCCATGGCTTAATTGATAATTTATTTATAATAGAACGATTTCGATTGCTTAACAAATACTCATAATTTTTAATGCTCATACATTGCTGCAGTTATGGATTTTGTATGATTTTTAGTTCAAATTCCTCCATCGAATTATGAAAAAATAATTCAACGAAGTAGACGAAAAAGACCAAAAAACATCACTGTACTATTTTTGAAACTTTAGCTCTAAGATAAATTCTTTAAATATCATGTTTACTTTTTTAAGTTGAACTTAAATTAGAGTTAAATATTTAAAAAACTAGAAGGGTTTCGTAGAGACGCAGACACTTTCAACCACTTTAAATACATTCACTCTAAATCAATGCTTCTAGGATGTGTCATCCTCGACCTACATTAGTAAAGCATCTTTTTTTTTATATAAAATGATATATCTCATTTATATAATACTATGACTTCACAATATGCAATATGAAATTATATTAGAAAAGCCCCCTACCGAAGTTGTTATTGAATCAACTTAAACCATACTATCAAAAATCAATTACTACAAAACAAGTACGTTAAGACGATTTCCAATTAAAGCTTGCGGCCTATCCTGAAATTCTGCAAGGACGACTTCCTTTACAGCTGTAAGGTAACTTCTAAAAAGTTTGGAGTTACCTCGAGGTTGATGAAAAGCGCGGTTGCAGTGCGAAGTTAGCATGAATAATTTGACACGTCTAGAATTTGCTTCTGCAGAAACTTTTGCAACTTCTTGACTACAATAATTTACAGATTTGAGAATTCTTTAGAAAAAAAGGAGATAGTGGTGTAATATAAAATTGCTTCACGACGCGATCGATCCAAGAATATTTGAAGGAATAAAGTAATTGATTTTGCAGCTTTCAATATCAAACAATACTACTAGAGCTATCACGTAAGAACGAAATGTTCTCATTGTAACTTTAATTGAATACAAGGAATTTGGAATATAAAAAGGAGATAATTAAAATTGAAATTGATGCAAATATGGGAAATATTGGCTTTAAACATTTTAATATTTCATATTTTGCTTTTTATTTTACAATTTCTTCGCCTTATTTTCACCAGCGATTTACTTTATAGGGGCTGTTCCTCTTCACTTCCATTTATTCTAATTTTGCGCAAAGAAACTAAAAATAATTTTCGTCTTGTGCAATCCTCGAAAATCTTATAATCTCATATGTTGTTAAAAAAATTTTTTTCCTTTATAAATCATGTATAATTTTTTATTTAATTTATAAATCAGTAAGAACTTGGCTTTTTCATCATTCGGAAGCAATTATAGAAACACAAGAAAACCTTTTATAAGTATTGTATTCATAAATATATATAATAATAAATTATTTATAAATGCTAAATATAAGTACATACTCTTTAAAAACTATGTACCTCCTTTAAGACACCAATTTCAAGGCAGTGCTGATTCGTTTCGTTTTCATTAACGGTTCGTGTAGTCTTTACGGGACTCTTGTATTTGCTATAGGTAGAATAACATCTTATAGCCTAAAACAAAACCAATAAAGAACATTAAGTTAATTCGTTAATTGAAATTACGAATGAGAATACAAATGTTTGGAATCGATTTGAATTTGAAATTAAAATTATGAATGAGAATAGAAAAGTTTGGAATCGACTTGAATTTGAAATTATTATTTTTGAAAAATATAAACTTATTTTCACAAGAAGTACCTATGAAGAAAATTAAAAACAACATTTCGTTCCTTTCTAAGAACCAGCTTATTTGTGTAGTTTTCAAATATTGGACTCTAGAGAAAATCAGCAAACTGGAAATGTTTACATCTTTGCAAATGGATTGTTGTACGAGTTAGTTTACATTAAACCCTGATTGGGCCGGCTATTTATAGCAGCATAAATAAGTAATCAAATAAACGAAATAAACGTTGCTAGGCCCAAGGTGAAATTAAAATGTTTCATATTTACTTAATAAGAATTCAGTTCTTCAATCCAATTCATTTTTTTGCCGGAAATTATAATTGCAATGTGGAATTATTTGGCAGTTTAATTTATAAATTCCGGAGAAGTCCGACTTTTATCTTGACTCACCTTATAAAAAGCTTTCCTAAAATTAGGCGACAAGAATGCGTACAGAATGGGATTGATGCAGGAACTAAAATAGGCCAAGATATGTGCTGAAATTTGGAGAATTATATTAAAGGGTGTCACATCTCCATAAAAGTCCTGACTTTTTAAAAGCAAGATAACCTATAGATAGAAATAAAATATAGATATTATAAAATAATCATTATTCAATTAATACTTGTATTGGAAGCCACAAAATTGCAAATGCAGTGATAACTACAACGATCATCCTCGTTGCCCGTTTTCGACATCGTGTAGATTCAGCTGACATTGTGGATTTCGGCACAGACCGCCACAATTTAATAATCATTAAGATATAAATAGTACTAATTAAAAGGAGTGGTATCAGATACGAAACGCAGAAAAAAACGATTTGGTAGCTACTCCAATCGAACTGAGGTAAAAATCGACATGTTGCAAATTTTTGCCCTTTGTATTTAAATTCCTGAGAAAGATAAAATAATTTTCTTTCAATTTCTACCAAAATATTTAAAATGTAAAACTGATTTTTTAAATTAATTTCCGATTAAATTGATCGCATTATTCGATTCGATTTTGTCATTCATTGTACATCAAAAGTTACTACTAGTCCGTTTTTAAAGATTTTATAATTTTGAATAATATAAATTATGTCGTTTCTTAAACATTTATCTAATTTTAATAATACTTCAATGGGAGAAGATTAAGGTACATACATACTCACAATAAGTTGTTCAATGCTTACCTTCACGCCGTATAGCAACATCACAGGTGTAGTAATAATTAAAATTGTGATCCATAATACACCAATTGTAATTTTCATTTTTCGCTGTATCGAAGCAGACCGACTAGTGACTGGGTGAACCACAGCGAAAAATCGATCAAGCGACATAAGAACGAGTGTGAAAATACTTGTAAGAAAAGTCACGACAATTAAATACTGCACTACTTTGCACCAAACATCACCAAAAGGCCACTCCCGAAGGGTATAATCCGTGGCTGTAAAGGGTATGCAAAAAACGACGAAAAGGAGATCGGACATGGCTAAATTCACAATCAGCCAATTCGTCGTCGAACGCATCTGCGTGTTCCATAGGACCACAAAAATGACGAGCAGATTCCCAAATAGGCCAGTGACTGCGATTATTCCAAAAAATATGGGAACAACAGTAGCCACGGTTCTTTCCAACTGCTCCAGGCTGTCATCCTCTGTGACATTCATCATTGGATTGTTATCTTCCATCGAAATTCATCTCAACTTGTCGAATACGAATTTTCCGCGAGTTCGCATCAAGGGGACAAAGATGTAGTGTATTGGGACGCAAAATCTCAACATGAATCCGTACCCATCGACAAAGACTTACCTTCAAATCGGAGTAGATGTCTCTACACTTGCACTTTCACCTTAAGAATGTCAGTTCTAATAGTGTAATAAAATTTAAAATAACGTACAACTAAAATTTAGTAATTTTAAACTTCTTTAAAATCTTTATTGGTTATATTAAAAGACCATTTTTGTATAGTAGACTGAATATAGTTAGATTGGCACATACGCAATAGAAAAGGACCACAAGGATAAGCAAGTTTTTTTTTAATTGTATTTAAATGCTTGCTTGTCTACTAAAAATATTTTTGGATTAAATTAGAATTCATAAAATTCGTAGTGACTAATTTTTAAATTAGTAATAAAATATGTTTTCTGTAAAATTGTTTAATTACACTGCATCAGTGAAACATTCTTGTAATTGCTTAGAACAACTTCGAAAAAGCATATAGCAACATTCAACAAGATGGAATTTTTTCATAGCCGATAATTTCACTATTAACGATCATATCAAATCCGCGAAAAATTAAAAGCTAAACTCGTTTAAATGGTTAAAAATGTGCGTGAATTCACCTTACGAAATTTACATACAAAAGTGCAGTATGTAATTCGTCAAGCTAGTCAACTTCACTTCTCGAACTTGGGAGAACTGCTTTCCAACAAGTTTAACAGAATTTCCCGCACCAGTTAAAAGTCACGACCACGAGTCACCTCAAGTATTCAATGACCAGATTCGGGTGGTTTAATTGAAATAACGATATCTGCAGAGCTATGACAGGACCACCCTGTACAGGGTACTGTTCACGGCCGAGTATGGTGGATCCGGGCTGTTTCAATTAAACGGCGAGATATCTGGAAAGCGGCGAGCAGCGACAATCCGCCAGCTATTAATAACGTGGAACATTTGGGAGCGTAATCCGTCTGCAAATATCTCACTTTGGCGATAGCTATTGAATTGGTCGAGAACGCCAGATAACTTTGAGCCTTGCACAGGTTGATAGGTCGGATAGTTCCAGTCAGCGGAATTATGTTTGAAGAAAAAAACACTTGCGACTTTACTCATAGAAGTTAGTATTTGATCATAAAAATGTCTTCTCTTAAACGAAACAGTCTATAGACTTGACTTTAACTTTGAATCAGAACAAAAAAATGTTTATCATGAAATGTTATTAATAGTACTATAATTATTGTGTATTTTTATTCATTAAAATATTATTATTATTATACTTTTTAGTTATTACTGTTGTAATATCATAAATATTAGTAATATCATGCATATTTACATATAAGTTAATAAATTACAATTGTTACATGAATGCTTGCAGTGAGACAACAACATTTCGAATATTTTGAATTTATATAATCACAACATGCTTTCCATATGTACTCATTTTATAAAAGTTTTTAATAGAAATCGAAACATCTTTAGAAGATCCAGTTCCTATAGATGCTGCATTCCAGTTGTGTGCTATTTTCCAGACTATTAATTTTTATTTATAGTTAACACCCTCGAAATAGATTGAAGAAATTTTAGAATGGCTCGAGAAAAACCACATTATTTCACATAGTATAAATTTTAACACGAAACGATTGTCACACTTTCCAATTATTTCAAAAGCGATGAGACTATTTAGTAAATTTTATTTTAGTTTTACATATGTGTTACTTACAGACACATAATTAATTTGAGCTTCTTTACAATTATAATAACAAGAAGAAATTCCGGAAATTAATCAATGGTATAAGCGGTACTTTTATGTAGAAAAATAAAAATAAGAATATTAATTTAAATTTAGACTACTATAGGAAAGGAGGAGTCATATACATCTTGGACTCCACCGCAGCCGAGTAAAATGTGAAGATTTTATTTTTACCTTTAATTTTCCAGTGAAACTTTCCAAATTGTTTGTCATCAAAGCATCAGAAACGACTTCAATTAATTCATAGGACTCCGTAAAACACTTTTGTCAAATTTTCAAGCGACAACACACAGGTCAATTTACTAATTGAAAATAATTCAGATTAATTATAATCAATTTAAAAAATATATTTGTTATTATTTCCTTTGAATATTTAAATACGAGTTTTAACAATTTCAGGGCAAATAGTTGTAACAATTCATGGTTTTAATGTTAATTAATTTGTTGATTATTTCTGTATTAATTGTCAGCATAATTTTGAATTTTTACAATAATTAAACTCAAACGTTTTGAGGGAAATATAAACTAATATTAACATTATAGAAGTAGAAATACACAAACAAGTAGAAAAGTGGCATTATAATGCCAAAATAAAAAAATTAAATTAAAATTAACAAAAGACACTTAACCTAAATTAGTGAAGAGGAGACGGTTTCACCTCGAGCCAAATGAGTACGGACAGTATAAATTATTCAAGTACGAAAAACGTCGCCATGGCTCGAAAACCAAAATGGTAAAAACCTCTCAGCATGACAGCACCATTTTAAATCAAAAGTACGAAAAAATACCTCCAAGCAAATTGAACCCAATTCTTCCAACCTCTGTTTGGTGTGGATTGTCACGTAGATTAAGCAAGCAACCACATTTCAGTTATCCGACAGTAGAGAGGGCGGCGACTGCTACAGAATTTGGAGGTATCTAAAATTCGATTTTGCTGTTAGTACTTTATTTGAGAACAAATTCAGTCCCTGAGGAATAAGTTGATTTATCCTTGCACTGTCAGGATGCTGGTCGGGTCGTTGTCCCGGCCTCGCATTTGAAAACGTAGGAATATCGAGGATGACGGAAGTGATATACACACCTGTCCTATTTAATTACCTGATTAAATTTCGAAACTCGTTTTACGAATGCGCGAAATTTTACTTCAGTAATATTTGGTTACAGAAACCCCAAACCTATTTATTTACAGAGTTAAGGAATTGCAAGAAGGGTCCATAATATTGAATAAGATTCGTGTGCACTTAAAGATATAAACGTTTATCAGTTTCATGCGTGCCATTCCTTTGGGTCATATTATGGACCGGTTTCCTTTATCAGTTCACCATGAAGATATCCCTATGTGTCATTATTTTTCTCAATCAGATGAAGTGACCCTATTATTTCTGGCCGACTCAGCTTTTCTGAGCGTGTTACTTCTAAGCGATTTACTGCAGCCAAGGGTCAAAAAAGAACATAAATGTTAAACATAACCTTTTGTTTTCATAACGCGAATATCCTGTTTCCATTTATTTGCGATTTGTTTTATTTGTAAAATATGAACAACTCATCAAAAGGAAATCAGTAACATTTCTTGAAGAAGTCCCTAAGGCCTTACAATTTTCAGTCTTTGTAGCATTTCTAATTAGAATCTCTTTAAAACCCAAGTACACTGAGGGTACATTAAATCGAAGCGACTACCATAATGTACTACTATTCATGTACTACTATTATTATATATTATATTGTCTTATAGTCAATTGTAGGCATCAAAATGTTTTATCTTACGACTCTCCATTGATATCAAGTAGAAAATAGTTTTATTAGAAATAATACATTTATACGTTTATCTCTATAATGGCTAGGTCTTTGGAACTTTCTTTTCAATGAAAGGCATTCTGGGACAACTGAAAATTTCTTAAAAGTTCAACGTATTTACTAATCGCGTTAAACATTAATCATTAACGCACATGTCTTCTAACAGTGACATAATGGAAATAGCTCTTGTAGAATTTTCCCATTAACTACAAGATATTTAAGCACTCAGTAGTAGAACTTTTTCGTTCAAATAGCCGCAAAAAGCATTCAAAAAATGGAACGTTCGTGCACGACGTTTTCGTGCTGACAGACATTTACAAGGAAATGTTCCATTAACAGAAATTTTCCTTCAGACAACAGAAGTACGCAGTGCGAATCAAAAGAATGTATCCATTTAAAAAAAACACCGAAGCAGACGATTTTTTAAGGATAATTATATCATAATTTCTCCACGATTATACCAATGGGATTATTTTGCGAGTACAGGAAAGGTTCAGATAAAAGTAAACTTACTTCTGTCCTAATAAGTTTTAGGATATGATGACTATTTCTGTATTTTGCTTTAATTTACGAACCAAATAAAATATACGAAAGACTAGTGCATTCGAAAATCAAATATAATCTTATAATCAAATACAAGTATAACAATTTTCATATCTTTAAAAAATATTGATACAGAACAATCGAATGAGAGCTTAAGATAAATATAAATTTTTTGTAAGTTACAATCCTCTATAAATTTAATGATTAAACATTATTTAGACCCTTTACTAAGAAAAATTGTTTTGTACTTACTTCGTAAATCAATTGAACAAAAAATGTTTAAATAAATGTTTTTCTCTTTTATTCAAAATTACAAACCCAATTCAAAAACTGTAGTAATAAAACCCATAATAATTGATAAGTAAAATTGAAGTACGTTGTTAATTGAAATTACTTTTAACTAATGCAAATGCTCTTCTATTGCAAATATGAACTTCACTTACTTATTTGTTTTCTAGAAGTCTTTAATTTATTCCTGATTCAGCGAGTTAAAATAACACATTTTGAATCGCAATGGGTTTTAAATATTTTAAAAATTCCAAAAGCTAAACAAAATAAAGATTGATGTACTTTTTGTATTTTATTAGAAAGATTTTTGCTGTAAAGTACGTCAGACATTTTGACTGATGGATTTAGGCAAATTCTATCCCTAGAGTGCAAAGAATTAAAAGGTCTTACAATTTATTTACTAGATTATCTTATAAAAATATTCCACATGGAAATAGAGAAAAACAAAAGCAGCAAACTCAAATAAATGTTCAGAGTAAAACCAATATTTAGGGTTGGATATAAAAACACAAGGGAAATGTGCATCGACTTGTTGATTGCTTTGAAAATTTGATTTCCTAATCCGAAATAAATTTCAATTTTCCGTCTTTAAATTTTAAAGTTAGTATAAAATTGAAATCTGTGGTCTTTTAAAATTACGCGTATTCATTGCGATTTTGTTAGTAGCACCTCAAACATTGATATGTTTTGCAAAGGTGGAAATCGATTTAGATTTTATAAAAACACAAATAGTGAATTTTGTACAAACGTGCATAGGCATTAATAGTAAGGCATAGCTTCAATTGTAGGGAAATAGAGTGGATGTAACCAAAAATTGAATTTTAACGTAGTGATGTTTAAGAATTCGAAAAATAATAATTTAGAAAATAAATAGTTTTTCCGTAAAGGTCTGAGGTCGATTTGTTTTCCTGTAACGACAACCAAAACGATTTGCCCAAAATTATCTTTAGGAAAATTGTGTATATAACTTCAAAGTAAGCACATCATTAGTAATTTGTGCTACCTACAAAGGGTCGAAAACAGGTATTCCACGAACCCTTTTTTGCTAATGAAGCTCTTTCATTTAAGGTTTGATGATTCTCGTACCTTTTCAGATTCGATAGAGAGAAGTAGGCATACCTTTGGTATGAGTGCTTACAGCTGTTCCACGTTATCATTCGAGTATCTTAAATACGTATGCTGCCTACTTGAATTCCTCGCAAGTGGCACCTCATATTCATGAGTCAGGTAATTAGGATACAATTTCTAGACGATTTATGCAGCTTGAAAACTAGCAACTGTTGTTATAAGCAGATTTCAGTCTTGTAAGAGGAACTAGGTAGTTCGGACTAAATTAAATTTTGCAAAATAACGAAATTTAGGAATCCCTTCTGTTTTGTTGGTATTGCTATTAGTAAATATTACAATAGAGTAGATTTATACTATAACTATACACAAATATTAACGAAAACAATTTTTTAATAGATAACGATTCTTGCGATACTTATTTTCAGAATATTTAACAACTTTTGTATTTAATATTATTTTTTTAGAAATACCTGGTCAAACAAAAGTACCACATTTCAAAAATCGAATACTATAAGACGACCCACGACACTCTGGTTAGTATTTTACTTGTATTGTATTTATACACTTCCAACTTTTCCGAATTTTCTTGCTTTTAAATTTTCAAATGCACCTGCTACGGGGTAATTTGTCACATATCCACGAGAGCAATTTTAAGTAAGCTTATCCTGTTTAATTTTGTGTTTTAGCAAGGACAAAGAGAGACGTACACGACAACGATGTAGCACAAAACGTCCACGTTCATTCCAAGAGATTTAAGTCGGGAAATGTAATTGTACCTGTCACGGCACTTGTTTAGTTGAAAAAAGCAATTACAATTAAGTAGCGTTCTCCTTTTTTACCGGCGGCGTATTTTATTTTTTATAATTTTATTTTCTTTATTAGTTTCCTTTAAAAATATATTTCTTACAATAACACACACTTAATAGTAATACTAGTAAGCTTTCCAATTTAGAAGTAGCAAGAAATTCACAAAATTATAAAAGTTAAGTCAAGAAGATAACTTTTCTACCTAACATCATCGATCTAACTATACGTATTTAAATTTCATTACCGGAGGGATCACAAGAATGATGATATTTTCTTTATCTCTGGCATATTGAACTTAGCCGGAAAATATTTACATTGAAGAGTTTGCAATAAAGATTTGTTTATCATCCCCACGGAAAATGTTACATGATATAGTTTTTTAATAATTCGGTTACCTGCTGCTCTGATGCCTTCGAGCTCAGTCCTTACAGCCACTGGTAGGGATAAATGAATGTACCTTCAATTTATTTTATATGTTTTAAAATAAACGCCCTTAAGTAATGAATTTTTTATTTACACGTGTACATTTGATGAATTTTATATTTTAAAAATACTCTTATTTGTAGTAATTAATTCAGAAATATTACTTTGAGTATTCTGTATTAAAACAAACAGAAGATGTTTCTACAAATGAAATAATTCAAATCGATCAGAATCATCCAGGTGCACTCGATATTAACATTTAATAAGCAGTTACAATAATAATTACAAACTTGCAAATTGCTAAAGGAGAGTTCGTGCTGAATGCAAAAAAGTTTTGACCGATTCTAATTTTCTGATAAACCTAAATTCAAATTTGTAAAATAATAAGTTATGTCAATAGAAACTCTGTTAAATGACAATTTAAAATATTTTCCAAAAAAAGAATATTTCCTTTCGAAAGAAAATATATTACTATTCTTCATATTCCCAAACTAAGGAATTATTTACAAGCCATGAGAAAGAGTATCGTGAAATTTTGCTGTTACTCACCCGGCTGGGAAAAATATTTGCTGACGATAGCGACAACCAGAAATGCTTTCTTCTATCTGAAAACACTTTGTCAGTACGCGATGGCCTTACACGACGGCTATAAAAATTCTCTCCTAGGAAAATACTTTTCCAGCATCCAGACAAGCGTAATATGACGACCTTTCTTTCGCAGTATTGAAGTTCTGTTCGAATGATTTGCATTTCAATGTCACTCCAAATTCCAAGCTGTGTAACTTTTCTAAAGTTGTATAAGACCGTATGGATTTAGAAACTTTGATTTTGTTATCGATAAACGAAATCGAACACTTTGAGGAGAAACGAATAGATCATTTCAATACATTTTAAGAATCACATTTACTTTGTTCCTTAAATTAATATTTAATAGCAAAAGCGTGAGAAATATTTCATTACAAATATACAACAAAATCTTTTAAAAAGGAAATGAAACTTGCATACTTAGCAATGATACGCTTTAATGTGAAGTTGAGAATTAAGTCTATTATCAAGGCATTGAACACAAAATGAACTATCAATTATAACACGAGGTATGAATGATCACTATTTTGCCATTTATATTATTTTGAAAAATGGTTCAAATGCACTTATTTATCATCCTTCTTATTAACACGACTGGTCATGAAGTACAAAAAGGTCAAAATACTTTTATGCGTTTCTGGTCAAAGGAAAGAGCACTCCTTTGCAATGGTTTCTAACAATTGCATTTTTTAGTATTATTTGGAAGTTAATTAATGACCTTATGTTGTCGTAACTCAGAGCGAAAGTTTCACTGCTGCTGCACCGAAAGGAAAATCCTCTTCTATATCTGTGAAGCTATTTTAAACTGTTTAGGGTAGTTGAAATATTCTTCAAAGAAGCACCAAGCCATATCAAAGCATTAAGGATTCTTCAAATTAGCAGTACTTTCTACGTTGTGCTAATGTAACTAATTAGCAAAAATTAAATTACAAAATAACCACTAAGAGGTTTCATTTCATTTGTAATGAGTTAATAAGAAGATTTTGAAGTTCGCTCAAAGTCCATTTTCTTAATTAAATTCATCACAGGCGGATCTTGGGTTTCGCCGAGACCGAGTATTGCGAGTTTTAAACTAAAGGCCTTCAGAGTTCCCTCCTGGAGGCACGTAGTTACTCAACGAGGCAAGTTTGCAGGAAAGAAGTGCAATCTTCATTTCGAATCGTCGAAATAACTTCATAAGTAGATTTGTACTTAATCTGATGGCACGTATGTTGAATTTCTGTTAAGCTACCTGTTATTGCTTTTTGAAAGTCGTAGAATCATCTTAAGTTGTTTACCGGGCTTTGTATTTCAACAAGTGAATTCAGTGCTTTTTAAATAAACATTTCCATATGTAAGAACAATAGAAACATATATAAACAGCAACATTAGAAAACATCCATATGAAAATTTCCAAACGTCCTAAATCTAAGTATGTTTAATTTCTTAATCATAGATAATTCCATATTTTTTATTGCAAGAAGTATATTTATTTTACTTGTATTGCTAAATTGTTTTTGATTTTTTTTTCAAGGAAAACTAAATTTGGAAACATTTGCTTTAAGACTGTTCTGGCAAATTATAAAAAAACAAATTTACGTATCTTCAAAAGTATTAGATATACTACATTTTGAGTGAATTTATTTATTTACTTTTGCATTTTATCGCAAATTAATTATAATACTTTAAAAAATAATAAAGCCCTTAATTTGATCAATTCGGTACCAGTCAGGTTAATAAAGTTCCCTTTAGAGTATTAAGACTCCAGCTGCAGAGTGATCACGTTCGGGCGTAATGACGGAAATAAAATACAGCCTTCGATATATTGCCAACCTTAGGGCAATATGTCGCTTTAGCTGGTACTTACCTAGTCTTATGGCTAACCCTAGAAAGATAAGTCACTGATTGTGTTCACAATGAATTAGACAAATACATGCGTTAAATTCGTCCCTTTGTGGGAACTTGATAACAACACCAATTGTTCGTGCTCTTGTGGAACTACGAAGAATTTATGCATGAAAAACATGAGCACGTATAATTAAAGTGCGTGTCCTTAATTCAGTTAATCCATTGTTCCTGTTCAACATGCCTAAACACGTGCTTAGGACCAGAAAGTGCTAGGTAAATAGTCTGTAATTGGGTACAAGTATAATCCCATTTGCGATTGTGCATAACTTTCTCCCGCTCACTTGCGGCGCCAGTTGTCCGAAATGAGGTAAATATAAAAGCACACCTTATATTTTGTTTACGTGACTAACAGTCAGGGCACGATGCAATGTACACACCTGTTGTTATCGCAAGAATTCCAGAATAGATGACTGTTGCCGTGCTCCTACAAGAGTAGATACAAAGCTATTTGGAATACTTAAAGTGGTTACATTTCTTACAAATTTTTCTGTCGTTAAATATTAACGCAGTTTGTGATACCAAAAACCTTTATATTTATAGAAAAATAAATTTAAACTATTTTCCAAACAACTCATTCAATATGTACGTTTTTATATTTCCTTAAACATTTATGAGAAGAAACCTAGTGTGGTAATTTAAGAAGAGGAGGAAATTTCCTCCTTCCTTCGAAAAGTATTAATGATCTCGTGTATCTTTAAACAGTTCTTTATTTAAATTTACATCCCTTTAGAACACTATATTTTTTATTTTATTAAAGTAGAGCATATGAAATTAAAAGCTTTCCAAATTATGAGCTATAATCTTGCAAATAGAAATTCTAAATTCATTCGTTTTCTAAAAAATTATACTTCACAAATATACATACATTGATCGATAAACATTGATATTAATATAAGTATCATTTTTAATGGTAAATTGGCCTATATCTGTGTTATTCTTAAAATATGATATTGTTATATCAATTTAGCTCTAGTATTAAAGTTTTAAAGGAACGAGAATAGACAACAAGGATATATGGTATTTAATTTTACAGAAACTTGTGTCTTTTGAGCAGGCTTAATTCGTTTTAAATCTCTTTCTATGAAGGATATAAATATAAAAAATGCAGTTTGCAAATATTTCTTTAATTCTTAATAATTTTTGTATGTGGTATATTATTAACCTTTATTCTAATTTTAACTTTAAGAAACTCAGTGAAATTACCTTGGAATTTAAAAAAAAAAAATCTCTATGTTTAAAGAAGTACCCTCTGTATTTACTTTTATTAATCCACAAAATCTACAAGACACCCATTTATCCTTAATATCATTCTCATTATTCATGTCAGCTAGCCGTATCATATTTCTACACTTTCAGCGAAATAACTCAATTAAGTGGACGTCTCACGACGCAAGCTGAAAGTGTGTCCCCATCGAGCTCGGTGTTAACGTAAATTAGCTGGTTGTCGTAGTGCCAAAAGTCCTTTGGGTTTAACATGATCAAAAAGTAAAGAGTTCTCTGGAAAATTTCAAATAGGTTTGCTTTAATAGGAGTATCTTTTTATGAAGGCGAAATTATCTTCGGAAGACTCCTCAAAAATTGCACTCCAGTTTGCATTTGATTAAAAGTAAATGTGACGGGCAAATATAATTTAAAAACTGAAATAAACCTACGAATTCATCCACTTATCCTCAGGATTATCTTATCGTGTTTCCATTAATCTTCAGCTTCATTAATTCCTAGATAAAAAAAGACAATCAAATAGTAGTGAGCCTGCAAAGAAGATCGACACGTAGGTTAAACAGCGATATTTGAGTAATCCGAACACTGAGCCAAATTTATAGAATGCAAAGGACAACTAGGGATCGATTCTGTTGCTAAAATCTTTTCCTTCGTATATAAATTCAGTCCGTGGAGAATCAATTGATTTATATCCGGCTTGTAGAAGGCTGGCGTAAATGGGTTTTATTTCGCACGAATAACTTTCGCTGCTTTTTTTTTTAGATGGTCAATTCCTTTTCTTGCCGAACAAACACGTCGGACGGGGATGGAAGAATTTATTACCCCACTTTATTATATTGATCCCATTTTACTTCACCGTTTTAAGATATCGTAAATTTTCACTTAAGCTTTATTGGAACGTTCAGGTTCTCATCCAGGTTTCAACACTTCTTTTACAATGATTTGTAATTAAGTCGATCATAAACCTTAATTTTCACAATTTTACTTAACGGTATATATCAGTAAATTTATTACGAATTTTCATTTTCATAGCACAATTGAAAATTGACCCTAGTGAAATTATTACAATGTTATACTACCACCGTTCGGATACAAAAGATACAATTTATAACCTCCTTAAGAAACGACAAGTTTCTGGAACTGCAAACTGATTTAAAGATTATACAGAGTTCGGGTCACTGAAGAAATGCCAGCGCAGTAAAATTTTATGTTCCTGATATATAACGTAAGCTTAATAAGAATAGAGGCACGGAGTGTTGGTAACAAGGTTTACTAATCCACCACGACACTAAAATTTATCTCTAGAGGACCTTTGGACACTCTTACTTTAGAATAAAAGCCATTGGGACTTGGATTCGATTTATTCTCAGCCATTTCAAGCCAATCAAGTTAAAATGACACTTCAAATCTAATCAGAATTTTAAATGCAAAATTTAGTTATAATACTACACCTCTATTACACTTTTACATCCACATTTATTTAATACGTTAATGCATTTTAAAATGTAACAACAAAAGCTGGTATTCGTTTTACAAATACTAAGAAGTATTCTGAACGATAATATACATTGTGAGAACACCAAATACAAGGTATAAAGACTTAATTGTAAAGAAAACCTTCATACGATTTTCTAGGGGTTACCTGGAAAATGCCATTAGTAGGAAATAAATGCCTTCTGTAGGTACAAATAAATTGAATAGGTAAAATTTCCAGGTACCGTCATTTAACCCTTTGTAATAATTTAGACATTTCTAAAATAGTGCACAGAGGCCAATTATAAAAGACTGTTCGACAAATTCATATGTCACAATTACTCGAGCAAACTTTTGGTGAGGACAAACGTACACAAGTGCTCAAAGGAGATTCTAAAAAGGTAATTAAAAATGTTTATCAAGAAGTTAGAAAATCAGTTTGTGATTTTAATTGATCATCTTTTTATTAGATTTTATAATTTAAATTTTGTACAGGAAACAGGGAAAATACAATAAGTATCAAAAGCACATGACAGAAAGTAATATGGTGAAGGATTGTCGAAGCCAATTTCCAAATGAGGGAAATAGCACTGCAATCAAAATACCTCAAAATGATGCTTTCACTTGCCCATGTGGTCTCGAAATATCGTCAAATTTATATTTCGAAAGTGGGCAGAGCAATTCTCCAGCTGATGAAGGATTTGTGGATGGTCCACTCTCACCCCGAGTTATTAAAAGTATTGGTAATTTCAGCAAAGCGCAAAATCTTTTGGACACATCCATAGAAAATATACTAAATGGACATCAAAACAGAAAAATAGAAGACAGTAGTGCTATTGATTCAATGATAAAAACAATGTACGGTAGTCTAAAAGTTATGGAAAAAGAATATACACTATTTTCGCAAATAGATCATTAAAACTGCTTAAGGATTTGTGCTTTTTAAAATTAAATTTAGAAATTAGTAAATGTAATGTATCTTTGATCTACATAAGTATTATTTACAAAGTATATTTTTATGAACGAAATATTCCATATTAATTTTTAATCTACTTTTTGGAAGAAAATTAAGAACATTTCCATATTTCCATGGTAATTGAGTACAGAAATAAAAACTTTGTAAAATTTTAACGAGCAATAAAATTGAATACGAACAAAAAATTATAAGGACTTATTGCAAACCACAAATTTGAATACAGACATTTTTTAATGGTCCATTTTGTTACTGAGCTCTGATTAAAAACCAAATTACAATTGACAAGCAAGTGGCTACACTGAGAAAAAACTCGATCCGAACATGTGTACATAACACTTTTAGCGCTTGAGTTTTAGCTAGGAAAATACCAAATTTTTTGTTAATATTGTTAACAAAAATAATGTAATGCTTAATATTTTTAATGTTAGATTTAAAACGTTTTTTGTGCAAAAACCTTAAAAATAATAATAATTTTATATTATATGTTATTTTATGTGCAAATTTAATTTATTGCCTTTAATCATTTCATGCTTGAATTTCGAATATCAATTGTAAATAAATTTAGAAAATCCGTAAAAGGAAAAATAACGCAGAATTTTCAAAAATCTCTTATTCAGTTCCTGATCTATTAATTTCACTACCGAACTTTAAAAAAAACTCCTTTTCATTATTTTTTTATGAATTCTACAATATTTTAGAAAATACTTTAAATTTCACAACAGTGAATAGTTGTTTTCTTCTTTTTCTTAAAACTCAAAACAAAAATTAAAACACACTGAAGGACATTGTTTTTTTAAAAAAGAAATATGCATTTATTTGCAATAAAAGAGCTTTTATAATCTAGTCATAAATAAAATTAAAGTCTTTAATACCATATTTGACAAAATTATAATACTTAAGAGATAAACTGACAAATTCCGTAGCTATCTCTGACGCGATCTGGTCCGCACTGCTCAGAGGCCCCGATCAATTTAAGTTCCCATTCAGACTGATCTGGATCTTCGTCGTCTGTTCTCGCGGAGTATTCACTGACACCGTTGTTGTTTACGCTGTCGAAAAGGTCAGAGAGAGGTTGACTATCAGTGCGGGTTAAAAAGCTGGGATTTTCGAATGGTTCGAGATTTATTGCTCGTTTGCGTTTATTATTTTTCCCATCACCATCAGCGGGGTAGTCTACAATTAATCTTTACACCCAAGAACCATCGATGATATCAAAATAAGATTGTTTACCTTGCTTTGGCGGGAGTATGGCCGGCTTGTGAATTATTCCAGGTTCGGCTTCCAAGTGGTACGGCTTCATGAGTGCATGAAGTGCGGGGTATGACGGAGGGAGAACTTCCACCTGAGGATAAGTATGTGTTTTCGGAAACTCGTGCTCACTGGAGATGTCTACTCGGTAAGGTGTTCTTCCTTCGATGTATTCAGAAGGTTGTGGTCCATCCGAATACTGCAATTCCTGATTATTCCGATAGTCTGCGCTACTTTCGCTACCTTTAACTGATGGACTTGCTTTACTAAGCGAGTGATGTTTTTTGTGAACCTTTTTCGAGCTCGACCTTTTAAGTGAAGATCGCGCAAGTAAATCAAGCAAATTAACTCCTGCGATCGGATTTGGCGGGATGACAACAATCAAAAAGTTGTCTAAATCCGCACGTATGTTGTATTGACCTTCTTGTCGCTGATCGTAGACGATTCCGCGGTTTGGTCCAGTTTCGTAGCTTGGCACTTTCGGTGGTTCAGAAGTCACGTGATTTGTCGTATATACCTCTTCTGTAGTACTCGATGCAACCGTTGAACTTGAAAGAATCTCTTTCTCACTGTTGTTACTTTCGTCCACGTATGCTTCAGATAACGATGCCACCATCGTTACAGTCAATATAAGCAACGTTCTCCACATCTCGAGCTGTGTGACTTTTCTCGGCGAAGTTTAAGCGAGCACTGATCCGACTTTTAGTCAATTAGAAAGTTATTGGAACCCGTGGTCTTCTTGAAGATGCTTGTAGAGACATGTGCATTCTTACGGTCTTCTTCGCTGCAAAGACGTAGTGGTAGTTGGGAAGAAAGCTGATTGAAATCAATGTTCTGATACTTAAGCTATTTATATTTTCTGGACGCTTTCATTCCCTTAACTGTGGCCATACCTCACTGGAGTTGTTCAGGTCGATTCTAGTTTGCAGCAATCCGGTATTTACAAGGAAGGTAACTATTTGCTCAAGATGTTTGACGAGTTCTTTTGCTGTTGGTGCCGTTACTTTACTTAATTATTGACTGCATGCCAAAATCACCGTTATAACATTACTTATCTGGCTTCAAAAGTTCTTTTGTTATTCTTTTAGAGGCTATTTACTAGATAAAATCTAGAACAATTTTATGCGATATCTTAGAATTTCTCTTCTTGTAATTGATCAATGAATTGAAAAATGCTCAATTGCCTTTTTAACAGGTAATAATAGATATTCTTTTTGTAACGCCGGTACAAATAAATACTTCCAATAACAAACCCAAAATAAATATGAAAACAAATTAAATATTTTCGAACAAGTTAGTTAAATAAAACTATAATTTGAGAGCTTATTTTATTCAATTTGATTGCATTTTTATATTAACAAAAACAATATCGTGTTAGCCACAAATTAATTCAATATATTACAAGAATTTATGATAAGGAAATTAAATTAACCCAATTTTTCATTTTTAAAGTAACATATTTTTTAATGAACTGACACAGGGGTGGTTATTCTAATCAAAGTCTTGAATAATTTATGTTGGTAGCTCAGGCATAAAATTGACATTAATTTAATGTCCCTCGGTTGAATATTAATTTAAATTAGAGCATAAAACTGATGACTTTGCCAATTACCCCCTGAGCCGGAGATTTAAATTTTGATGGAATGTCTACCTCTTCTGTGTATTTTAAGATGGTCTCTCCCTTCTTAGTAGGTTTACGACAGATTTCCCTTTTATGGTTGTCTTTAAATATTTTGTGGACCATTAAAATTTATATCTGTCTTCGAAAGCTAGTAATAATCTGATAAACAAAATAATATAAATTTAAAACATCTATTTACAGTTTTAAAAGGTTCTTTAACATTTTTATGGTGTTTTAAAATTTTACTTAATTATGTTAGATGTTTTCTTAAATAGGAAATATAGAGAAAATCTTTTAAAAGTATACATAAATATGCACTCGACTGTTGTATTACTTTAATTTTGCAAAAAGTGCTGCATAAGACTTTTAGTGAGTAAAGTCTCTATGCAAAAATATGGGATATTTGAACTGAATCTATTTTAGCCTATCGAAACCGAGCGCAGGGTAACGTAGCGTAGAGTTAAATCGTACGCAATTGAGTCGACTCAGGTAGAACAGAATTTAGCCGATTAGAGTTATTTTCACACAATTAATTGCATTTTTTTTAATTCCACACTGTGAGAAAATAACCAAAATTTAATAGCCGTGTACCGACTGCCACGATTTCACGGAACCCTCTGAATGAAGACAACAATTTATCTTACAAAGAGTATATCACAACGCCCTACTCCTTAGCAAAACATCCACAATTTACATAATTCACTTTAATAAATTATCATACTGACATAGAGAAGTCACGCAATGAAAATGACAATATAAAGCTCCTGAATGATTGATCGGTGGACTTTGCCAGACAACATTCTAATTGATGTCGACGTTCAAGGGTGAAACGGTCTCTATTCAAATATAGTGTTTTAAAATTAGATAAAGTAATGAGTGCCGTACCATAATTTTCAGGGACTCTAATAATAACTTTGATAGAGCTCCTATCGTTGAAATGGCTTTATGAAATCAAGTTCTGTCCACCTCATGAAAGGGTCATAAGAACGCAATCTAATTTACCTTTCCTAATGAAAAATCTTAGGACTAATAGAACAAAAGTTTTATTTAAACGCAGAGTATTCGCTAATGTGCCGACAGCACTAATTGCATCTACTTTAGTGAACTCTTAGAATATTACCTCTAGTTTTCTCCTGAAATGCAAGGATGTATTGCTAACGAGTTTGCATAGTTAACACAATTAAGGGAATACGAATGTGTACAGAGTCTTTGAATTGGTGTAACCTTTTTTGATGTATTGGTCCTTTAAATACTAAACAAAGTTATCCATTTTTTTTAGCCTAGTTTTGAAGATAAATGATATGACAAAGTTTAAAACAAGTTTCTCAAATATAATGTTATTTCCATTAAATGTATTTTTTGGTTTTTAATAAACTATTTTCGGAATTTTTAATGAAAACTTAAATAATTCCGTTTTATTCTTTTACTGCTTGAACGTTAAATGGGAAATTAATTGTATTAATGATACTATTTAAAACTAGCAAAACTAGAACATTAGCTTTCGTTTTCACTTTCTACTTTGATTGCATCTAAAATACTGTAAAAAAAATAAAAATGTTAGTGTTTTTTTCCAGTGTAGTAAGGTGTGGCTCTAGCAAAGAGTATCATACTTAATCCTATTTTAAGGAAAAACTATGCCTACGTATGTCATTAGATTTCAGTTTAAGATGACTGATTCCATACATTTATAAAACGTGCGTTTTCCAGCCCGTATTTATTTCACTGGCCTTTCGACGCAAGACAAACATTGGCCAAAGAAGTGTATAAAAACGCACCTGCTATTATTGCCCTTACGTGACTCACATATCAAGCACGACACTATATTACACTCACCTGTTGTTGTTCGAACACCTCCTCTTCTCGTCATACCTTGCAAACATTTAAGTATGTTTTAACAAATAATGGTGTTCAGGTGAGGCTCCAGGGTGCACAAAAGCGAGGTTGTTCAAAATTCATAAAGCTGTTTTAAATGAGTGCTGTTGACACCGGCCTTGATGTAGGTAATTAGTGTAGTGTCGGCTTGAGTTGTAGGGAAGAACATTAAGGACTCAATTACTTGCACTCAGGCGATATGTGCATTAAAAGTCACGTTAAAATTTGTCGCAACATTAAGTGCACATATGAGACTTTTCTGAGAAATGCTTGCCCAAGAATAGGCAGATTCGTTCGATCAAGAAGTTTTGAATAAAATTTTCATGAAATGTACCGTCAAAGGTATGTGAAAAATTAACATCGTATAAAATTATTTCAGGAATTTGTGTCTAAAATTAATTCGTTGAACGGTTAGATGGTTAGCATTTGAAACCTATGTACATAAATACATGTGATTCCACCGTCCATCCAGTTAAAAGTGGACTAAAAACCAGGGTCTAATCTTCTTGTTCTGGAACACTGCCAGGCACTTCGTATTCATAATAAAATGTTATTTGCAAACATAAAAGACCTCGTGTGCATTTCATCCAGTACTCACTTGAATGGAATATTTCTAAAAGTCCATGTGAACACGTAGACAGTAATTTTGCTCATGTAACAGCTATCAGGATAAGGTCTTTTCTTAATCCTCCTTCTTTCGTCTTACATTCAGCATCTACTTGGTTATTCAAAAGCGTGCTGAAGGGATATTAAGGGAATTCCGGTGGTAATTCTTTGCATGAATAATTTACCCACAGTAAGCGAAATATTTATGATAGGTATCTGTAATCTTGCGCTTCTACTAAATCGTAAATATTATTTTAAATCTGAGACTTACTTAATTCATAGTAACTCTACTAACAAAATTAATAATGAAAGCTCACAAGACTTAATCATTAGAACAGATGAAACATACACACGTAGTGTACACCTCATTAACAGTGGTACCTGAAAGGCATAAACAAAAGCATGCATACCTAAACTTCACTTCATTCTAAGTAGTGGAGTTTTATTTTCTTTTTCGACTTCATTATTTACAAAAAAAATTCCAATTCTAAAGTCCACACTTAACGTAGAATCACTGCTCTCTTAGAAATCAGGTCTTATTTGTAAATATATTAAGAAATTATATCGGATTTGCTTGGAACAATTTGAGAACCAATATAAAAGGAAATTAAATACTCGATTTCTGATATTAGTGCTGCAGTGCTTCCATTACCACTGAATGGGCAGGTAAACACTACTATACTAATAGAATTTAGTAAGACGAGAACTCTCAGATGTAGTAAAAGGTGAAATAAATTTTCATGTGTCTTTTAAAATTTACTTACGCCCAGACGCAAACGCCTCAATTTTATTTATCGAGAATTAAAGATCGGAGTGAGTTGGCTATTATTTACGTTGAATTCCTATTTTGTTAAGTTCAATATTACAACTTTTACAGAAGTGTAAATTAATGAATGTCATGTTGTAGTATAGTACGTTATAATTTAAGTGATACCTGAAATAAGTAACTCCATATTTACTTTGTCTGAACTTTCAATCCTCTAACACAATTGTCTTTACTTAGTATTAAATATTTCTTAAAATTTATCTTTGCTTATTTCTCTTCCATCGGTCAGAAAAGAGTCTCTAAATTGCTTTTTAAATATCGTTTAAGAAAAACATAAATCTAACTATTTATTGCTGACACGATATCTCTCTACCTGCGACAAAGTTAAGCTAAAGTAATTGAAACTCCTCCCCACTGAACACATTTTATACTGAGCACTTTTACGTGTAGATGAATATTTCAGAAGATAGTCACTAGTCACTACCTAATTCTTGGTGCAGGTGAAGAAGAAGTTAGAGGTGAATCATACTCGATAAAAACTTTAACGATCAGCCTGTGAACCAGCACTTGTTCTTTAGAATGCCGAACTTATTGCAATTTAATCAGCATGTGGTTTTGAAGTAAATTTTTATGTTTGTACAATTGAAATTTTTATATCATTAAATGAAATTTTTATTTTGCAGAGTAAGTCAATTATTTTCAAATTAAGAATTACTAAATTAACTGCAATAAAAATTTGTTAATGCAATGTATAAAAAAAATGTTTTTGTAAATAAAACCAACCAGAACTTTCGTATTAAACATCATCAATTTCAAAAATTTTCGGTCTTAAAATATTTTGCGATATATTGGAATTGCTAACCAACTAAATTAGACCTACACAAAAATGTTTCAAAAGGCAGTAGCTTGCAAAAATTAAATTAAAATTCAATTTTTTGTAGCGTTTATTGAAGTTTTAAAAATTCGGAAAATAATCAGACAATCAATACGAACTTATTAACCAGTTTAATTTTTGAACAATGGCAGAACGAAAATAATTGCTTGCTGAAATCGCTTGTTTGCTATGGTAATTTAATCCCGACGTGAAGGTTCTGTGAAGATATCTCAAGTGTGGGTTTCCATTAATTTTAATTCAGACAGGTTATCTCGAAATTCAAATTGCTCTCATTGTTTACCTTTCGTTCCTCGGAATTATGTGTGGTTGGTTGGTACAAATTTACATACACCTGCATTTATTACAATCTGTGCTTCTTCCTTCTCTTTAGACCAATAACAATTCTTAATTTTATGTTGAGTCGATATTGAGTTAGTTCTATTGCTCTAAATTTTAAATAATGTCATATATTTACTTTCCATTCGCTTCTTTTCCCTAAAGGTAAAGGTTTTCCTTACTTCTAATTTTTTCAAAAAGTGATAATTAGCTATTCTTCAGAGACTTTTAAAACTAACATTATTTCTAGTTGAATTAATTTTTTTTTACAATTTCAGGAAAGAACACGCCGAAATTGAGGGCTGCGCAGAAAACTATGCAACCAAGCTGATTCCTATTAAGAAAACCATCTGCACTTCCTCTTGTAAAAAGTGCTAATTAAGCGACTTAATTCCTGTAAAGAAAACGAAATTTCTGAAGTGAAGATTTACATAAAAATTTAAAACGAGACGATTAAGACTGTTTTTGGCTACAAGGCACTAAAACCTTAAACTCATTTAAATACTTCTCCTTATTCTTGAAATTTAATAAAAGACGTTCGTAGATCGTGCGAAGAAATCTTGGCAAAAGTTTTTAACAAATTCCCAAAGAATTCTGCGAAATTGCTTCACAGTTTCAAGGGGAGCAGAAAATTGTTCATGAAAACAGAAAAATGAGTTTAAGTTTCCTTACATTTGTAAATTCCATTTAAAACTTAAATTATAACTATACTTTAACATTTTAATTATGTATTGAAATGTCCGTACCTACAAGTTTTTAATTTGCATAATTATCATCAGTCTTAAATAACACCCTTATCAAGATCATAAAAATAAAAATTCGTTAAATATTTAACTGAGCTTTTTTATCCTATAGTAATTTACTACATTTTGAAAAATACAATCTTTCTAATTTTTGCGAAATTACATTCAGTGCTTAGTTTCAATTTTTAGCACAAATTATCAAAAAGTACTTTTTTAGAAAAATGTGTTTTTGAATATAAATTGAAACGTTCAGTGCTTCCAAGTACTTATGATGTTAAATATAAAATAATTAATTCAAAGTAAAAATGTTTAAACAACGAAGACGATTTTAAAACCCAATTCAATTTCGTATTTTTCTGCACATTTCATGTGTGTAGAAATTTGAATATTAAAGGTTTTGCAGTTTTCAAATTGCTTAAAAGTAAATAAGATTTATTAAAGTATTTTTGTAGTGATTTCTTCTTATTTGAATAAAAGAAGAACAAATGAAGGAGAAAACTTTTCCAATTTATTTCTCTTTTATATTTCTTCTCATTAAGAAACGATTAAAGTGTTAATGAAACGATTTTCCAGAATGGCGAGGCGACCCGTGAGGCCCTACAAACCTAATCATTTGCTTTCAAAACTATTTGATAAAGTGGCCTGCACTAAATCGGTTTCGAACGTCTGCCTAACTCTTCCTTGAAAGCACACGACGAAGGTAAAGAACATCTGAGATCTTGTGGAGCCCGTTTGTTCCTTCGGTATAGTTAAACGTGCAAATATTGATTTCTGGCCTGCCCATGGAAATTAATGTGCGGTAGAGCCTCCTAGTCTTGGATATACACTCTTAGTAGCAGTATTAATATCATACCTCATCTTCAACTTGATTCCACTGTAAATTGCCAATGAAAAGCTTTCAATATCTGCTCTAGACCGAGTTGTGTGAATGCACCTAATTAGTCTACACTTAAACTAATATGTAACTTTATTGTGGAATGCTACAGGTAATATTATCCTTAAAATTAATTGGAAGAATTTAATTGGTGAAACTATTAAAAGTTTATTTATATAAGTATACGCTTCTTGATTATTTTGCTCTAAAGTGTAGGGAAGACGGGGCAGATACGACATCGATTTATCCAATGTCTCCAATATCCGGATAAAAAGAACTCATTAAGATTACCTAGTTCTCCTGATTTTCAGATCGATCGCCTCAACATGTTGTACAACGATATTTCAGTAACCAGAAAATTGGGATAAGCAGAAAAGATTTTTTTTCAAAGAGGTCGGAATCGATTTTAGAGGCCCTTTCCTGAGTACAAATTTCTTCCGTAAAGAATCACTTGATTTATATCGGGTTGGCGAAAAGCTGACGTAAGCATGTTTTATTTTCTTGAACACTTTTGCTGTATTGATCACCTTTTGCTGTGTCGATAAAGTGTCACTCAAAGTGTGGAAGGGGCAGAAGGGGTAAGAGGGGAATTATTTGATTTAGCCATAAATTGAACTCTTTCCTATTTTAGGAATTTTTAAATCTTTAATTAATCGTTGTTTTTTTATTGTTTTGCATAATGGAGTTTATTATATTATTAGAACTTTAAGTGAGCATTCTAGAGTTTTTTTTAATCAATTTAATTGAAACTAAACTGCACTTAATCCATGGTAGTCACTATATATCACTATGTATTTAAAAATTGATAGGGAATGAAGAGCGTATTATACTACATCAGATAATCAATTCAAAGCATGTGTTAGATAAATTAATCTTTGCAGTACAAATTTCGCCAAATCTTTAGGTAGTCCATAACATTGCGACGAGTATTACTTGCTTCATATAGGCTACATCAAAGTTGAATTAGACGAAATGTAGGTTTAATCATTATTAATTCACCTCAACTAAGATTCATGTGATCCCCATAGGATAACGGATTTTGGAGACACTATGACTATGATAATGAGAAATCAATTATCGTCCAACCACACATAATTAATGCAGAGTATTCCACAAAGCTGAGCTACGAGTGATCATAATGCGGTAGAGATAGGAATGATTAATCGAAATCTCAGTACCTACTCTATTCAAATTTATTTAAATAAATGCATAATTTAGAGTACAATACTTGGAAAAAATTGTGTAAATATTAAAAGGGATAATATAATCTGAATTTTCTTTATGAAATCCTGAAAAATCACCTCTAATACTTTTAACTAGAGCCATAAGAACTAAGTTCCAAAGTTACGCATTGACTTCAGAGGGTACACTGACTGTGAAAGTGGCACCATTCACTAGAACCCTTACAGAATTGGATGTGACACAAATGCTGCTAGGTCGGGTCCGGTTGCAAAGAGTAGGTACTTTCGCACAAGTCTTGAAATAACATGCATTGTGTGTTCACTTAGAACACAGAATTAAGATGTATTAGGACTCAGGTGGCGGAAACATCCTTCTCCAAGTTTAGCAAACGAGTGTTGGCTGCAGAAAGTTCCTGAAGTAATTAATTTTCATCCTTGATCAGAGTAGTGCTACAGGCGGAGTAACTAAGAAAATAGACGTTTTTATTTGCTTCTCAAAACAACCCACTCCTAAAAGTTTTAATTCCATTGAATGAACTTCATGACCAAATATATTTCGAGATGTCTTTGACTGGTTTTATACATTAAAAATAACCAAAGCGAATAGTTGCTTAACTTTCTTAAGTGAGCATGCAAATTAACTTACCCTACACACAAACAATTTCATGTGAAAAAAAAATTTGATTGCTATTACTCTCAAGAAATATTTCCTACTTCCCCATTTTGCACGTCTTATTTAATTAACCTAATTCAACACAACACACAACAAGCACCTCTAAAAGATAAAAATCACGTTAAAAGAAAAAACATAACTCCTAAAGCTAATCCAATTTTATTCAGTATTTATACCCCAAAAATTAAAATTATCACTTATACAAAAATTTAAAGTAGAATAATTATGTATTTCCTAGATGCTTTAAGGAATTGCTTGTTATTTTTTACGAAAAATAAATATCCCCAAGTAAACACCCCCGGTAATGTTAATTCAAAACAACACCAGCAACAACTTTCTCACACCCAGCACATCCCAACTTGGTGTGATATGAATTTCAAATTTTAAGGGAAAAATTTTTGTGAAAAATCTTTTAACACCTACAAGTCCTCGTTATGTAAGTTCTGTAGGACAGAACAGGTAACTCAATGCTTCTTGCACGGATCAAGCCAGGTTTTAAAGTTTCGTTATATGAATTTCTAAATGAAGTGGTAATATTCTTCAGAGCTCTGAAAAAGTAAAGATTTTAGTATTTTCTTTCAACTTTTTCTTCAAAGAATCCTGGAAATACTAAAACTATTTGAATTTTCATTCCTTAAATTTATAAGCTGTGTAAGTAAGCATTCGTAAAGGCATAAAAAACATTACTACATTTTTAAAATGTCCGTGCTAAAGTTGAGAGATTTTTGATACATTTTTATTTGTAAAAACTCATTTTAAATACTCCATTTTAAAATCACTAGCTTTAACTTTTTACATGAAATCGAGTTCCAATTTCCTGCTTTTAAGTTTAAAAAGTAATCAATTTCCTGTGTTTATATTTGATACTGAAGTAATAAAATTCACCCCAATATGAACTGTTTTAATTAATTAAAATGCAACGAGACACGAATAGAAAGCGTTTGTTGAGATCTTCATGCGTCCGAAGTAATTCCATTTTAGAAATTGATGTACTAGCGAAAGAACCTTTGGTGCTTTTACATGATAACGCACTTGCAAATAAAATTTCAAGCCGTTCGGTTTTTCCACAATACTGAAATGTTTCAAGAACAGAAACATGACTTTTATTCAATAAAATTCTCAACGAGGTCCATAATTGCTTGCTTGGGCAATTTTTTCAAATATAACAATTATTTATATTCATCTAATTCGTTTTGTTTGTTTAAAACCAAACAAATATTCCATAATTAAATGCATAATCATACAAATGAAAATATATGCGATAATTTAATATTTATAACCGGTAAAGCACCAACATTTCCATACCTGATCTTTCAGAAAATTGCAAACCTCTAAGAATTTTAAACGTATATAATTTACACAGCTCAGGCACTATTAATTCACTAGTTAGACTTTAAATTTCTAAATTATTCACAAATTGTTGTAAAATAAATGAACTGACAAATTTATTTAATCTGAAACTTTATCATTGTTTCTTATCAATTTTTTACAACTTCTTCGGATAAAATTTTATGATATTTCAAGAAAAATTCCTTTTTTCAGAAAATAATTTATACTGACTATCGTCACCCTCTTTCCATGATTTATATAATGCTGAAATGGCATATAGTAACCGTCCCACTTTTGTGACGCAATTTTTCTTAAGTTGCACGGGAAAAAGGAGTTAACATCGATCAGGAGGAGCTTTCGAGAGAACAGCAATTCAAGAAGTCGTCCACTTTATATGTTTCCTGTATGCCTGTACGAGGTTGAATTATTAGATTATTAGATTCCAAGTGGGGATTTAAATGAACTTTTAGCTAGAAATACTGGCCACATGTCGCACTGCTCACGATTATCATAGTTAGAGGTATATGAATTTTAAGTATTGGTGTTTATGAAAAGCAACTACGTTTGTTTCAAACTAGAAGCAATGTGCTGTTCCCAATGTAAATTTCTTTACTTCACTGATTTTATGAAGACTGCTTATTACCTTAAAGTGAAGGGCGTGTTTTCCAGGGATATTACGGTCAGTCACGACTTTAGCGACAATTACATTGAAATTTCCAAAAGGCTTGGACGTTGAATATTCAGTGTTATTAGGATTTCAATGGTAAAACTTTGAATTTAATCAAACCTTATAGAGATCACACATCGACTACAATCATATTTTGTTAAAATACGTGACTGTCGAATACGTGAGCACAATTTTTCGTTCTGCTGAAGACATGACTAAAATTGTACTAATAAAAAAGTCCTTAAGTAACCACAAGAAATTTTTAGTGCATTAATTTCCCTTTAAAAGTATTATATGCGCGTCATAATGTTGTGAATTTAGTTTAATTTGAAATTGAAATCCCAAACATATAAATAAAATATAAACTAAAAGCAAAGCACTCCTCTTGGAAAATAAATTACAACAAAAGACAACAGTCGCTGCAATTTATAGATCTTCTTTTTATAATTTGTGGTTTCAATAAAGAGGAAACCGATACGTGATAATGGAACCCTGTTCAATATTCTTCTTCTATGTCATAATTCCAGTACGTGATAACTTTCATATCGTGAAACTCTAAGTAACGGCGTTAAAGTACCTTCAGAAGACGTGACTTCACGTACGAAGACAATACAAAAAGATTTTTATAATAAACATTTCACATCTTTTATGCACCATCTCCTTTTAAAACCGATAGGTACAAAATATTGATTTCCCGCGAATTGCAAAATGGAAGACTTTTATTGAAATGATTGAGTTCTTAGAATTATTTTCAGTACTATGTCTAGTGAATTTTACTATCCCTTTTAAGTTGGCAAAAGACCAACGATATAAACTGATTATTTATGTTGCTGGGAAATTCTGTGACCGTAAAAACAACTTCTAGACCCAGAGTACGTATACCACGACACCATAAAATATTTTGTAATAAAAACTGGCTAATATTTTGTATGTAAGGAGGGAGAAAATGATTAACCCTTTTCCATGCGACAATTTTGCGGCTATTTTGAGCTAAATGAATCCTTTCGTGCCAATGGAACTCAGCGGGTGATAATCACTGCGATATTTTCCACGATTGTGGGAACGACAAGTATTGTAGTTGGACACGAAATGCTTTTATTTTTCCTTCAACTACCTACCTATGCCCTTAATAATAGACCTCTAATAGCTCTAGAATTTTTAAAATCACATCTTAATTTTGCAAAGAATTATACAAAATCTTAAAACGTTTTTAAACAAAGGAAACCGAAACTAATTCATTTAAAATTTTATATTTTTTATAAAATGCCGTGTATAAAAGACAAGATTAATTTTTTGAAGGTGTTGTAGTAAACTGATTCTTTAAGCAGGTCAATGAGCATTCATAAATAAATACGGAAGCACTTTTTCCGACATTCTGCATTATACAAGAAACGAAAGGAGGCGTTAGGACAACTATTCATTTTGACTATCTTAGAAGGAAGTGGCTCTTTCTTGTCGGACTCGCCTCTACCCCTTCTTCCCGAACCCGGAAATTTCTTTTCATTTCCTCCTCGACGCAGGCTCTCACATAAACAACTCCTGGAATACCCAAAGGCAGGGAATTATTCACATCAACTCACCCCGCGCTTATATCATTTCCTCACTTCAGGGAAGCATTCCAATTAATGAATGGGCGTAAGGCTCGAGGGAGCAGAGTGGCGTGTCCAAGAAAAAGCAAACAAACTCACTCAACAGATATTTCGCCCACGTCAATATAACTGTACTTCTTAAATTCAGTGGACTGTTTACTTGAATGTAGCAAAATTTGGTATATCACCAGTCGATTTGCCCCAATTTTTCCTGTTTTTTATTTTTTTGCGCCACGTATGAAAATCATAAAATAACTCATATTTTCAAGAAGGTCTTAAAATTGCAAATTGAAAGCTTAGTATCATATTAACACAATTAAAACGAATTTTCGTTTTCAAATACTTCAAAGTGTTGATTAAAATTCACTATACACGTATAATTGCGCGATTAAGAACTTAAAAATACGTAGCACCATCAGCCAAATGTATTCAGACTTGTATTTCAATACAGAAACTATTTTCTTGCTTTTCAATTGTTCTAAAGCAGGCGACAATGTAATTCAAGAAAAACTAGAGAATCCAAACATTTCTCATCGCCTAAAAGGATCTTTAATTACAATTTTTTATGTGCAATCTAAACCCCATCTAAATTCAATTTACAACTTTTCTATTCTGTTCCATTTCAGTATCTTCCAATAAAACACAAAAACAAGAAGAAATGACTCAAACAATTCACTTGCAATTTGTTCATCACTACGATAAAGCTGCGATATTGAAATGAAATGTTTCCGAAACGAATACACCTTTTTAAAAATTATTTCTTTGAGTTTCTATTTCAGAAAATTAAAAGCTGAAAATTCGTGAACATGAAGGAAACACAGTAAAAATTGTTATTCATTCAAAAGTACCATCGCAGCGAAAGAATTGTCGTTCATTACTGTTATCAATCTTTTATCCTGTAAATGTGAGAAAGTGTAATGACGCCCCCAAATGCCTTTGATATAATTTAAGTGCCGAGCACATTTGGTGGCATCACAAAAACAAATAAATCGCACCTTTTCTGATCCTCATTCGAAAGGAGGTAGCGATATGTGCGCTGCTAGGATTTATCTCCTGTAGGGATCACTTGAAGTACTCTGGAAAATAAACCTCTAATTTTTATGAACGCTCCAGTACTCGAAAATCTAGGCTCGTAAGTGTAGGAACGTAACAACTGATAAGAATAATATAATGTGCAATAAAAAAATCACGCCCGAGTTAATGGACCATGACATTAGCGCACCGAAAAATGTATTGCAGGAAGCCACCACCCGTGGTGTTTTCGCACTTGAGTGAAATATGAGCTTTGGTAGGTAAGACACGTGTTTAACCTTTTCACCTTCGGCACTCAGGTTCATTTTTAGGGCTCGATTCGTATGGGTCCATTAGCCCAAATTGTAATATTTTTGTGAGAGAAGTGCTTGCCAGGAACGCCAGAGGTGTTTTCTTCTGGCACCCTTTGTTTCATTTCGCCGCATATAGTGCCCATTCCTCGCTAATGATGTGTACTCAGAAGTAATGACTTTTTGAAGAGATCCACATTTTCACCTGGAAATAATAGAACGAATAATCCGCATTTTTACGGCATTCGACAACGTGAATGATATGATGCCTTACCCGAAGGGGATTGTTCTTGTTATGTATTCTTTTGGAATAAAGAAAAAGGTTCATTAGATCAGTCACATATTCCTGCTGGTATCATTTTTTTACGGAAGTAAATTGATATTTCCGCCTTTGAGTAACAAAATTAAAGCACAATCAAATAAAAAGACGCAATTACAATTTAATTCTTCTTCTCATCGGTGGTAATTCAATAGAATAAATCGTCACATATAAAAGAAAATATCACAGGTTTCGTTACTTGGTATTGCAAAATAAAATTGAATGGAAATCTGCCCATAGTATTAGCAATAATGTACTAAATTTACGGTACCCTTCCATTTTATAAAATTACTCATATCAATTTTCGAAAAGATCCTTTTTATGCCAGTGAAAGTGAACACTTTGAAAACTTCTACAAATATAAATAAATTCATATACACGAATTGCCATTAAATTTGTAATAAATGGACTTTTGATGTACACATTCCAATTTCTAATTCTTAATTGAATGTTCTCATAATTCAGAGATGTTTTATTTACGTGGAAAGTACTGAAAAAGTGAATAACGAGAGATCTCGTTCTCAAAGAACGCAGTGTGGCCACCAGGTCGTCAATAATTTACCAAGTAATTTCATAGTCTATTGATGACCTACTTCTCGCCTATTAAATTTAGCAAATACCGTCAATCGACAGCAGTTGGTGCTTCGTTGAGTCGAAGTCATTGCCAGCACGTGATTAAGGTTAGTCGTTCACAGCATCAGCAGCTAAATTTTAATGCTCGACAAAGGCTCTTCACCACAGACCTAGATTTCATGGTGCAGCCGTGCCTTCCTACAGGATTTCTGTCGTCTCGTTTTTCCTCTTACAACGTTTTTTTTATCGTGAACAAGCTCTGGGCTGTGTAATTAATTCATTATATAAGTCGGCAATGAGGTTAGTTAAGCTAGTGGTAACCACACTGATTTTTTTATTTGGAAATGGTCCATATAAAAACATAAAAAGTTTATGATCAATATAAAAATAAAACAGCACTAAGAATATTTTCTGATGTTTATAAGTCTAATAGGTTTATGTTTTCTTCACCAAACACGCTAGAAATATTGGACTGTGCTCTACACTTTGACCAAACAATTTTTATAGTTCAGAATTAGCTTGTCTTACAAGTCCAACAATATAAACACTTCTTTGAAAAGGACCTTGTTCGAAGCGCGTGTATATATTCGCAAAGTTGACTATACCTATACAATTCAGAACTTACAATGCTCTAAGTTCAAACAAAATTAAAAGACATTTTTACAAATGCTTTTGATCAAATGCTGTATGCGAGGTCTTATTGAGACTCGTTCTTTTTATTCAATGCTCGCCGTAATTTGATTACAATCATTGATACGATGGAAGCCTCTGGCATCTTAATGGAATATCGATTCTCCCGGTTGACTTCTAATGCACATTGCTGCAGGCTCAAGTCATCTTTGCGGGATGGTACAAGAATGAAGCAACAAAATAATCAGATTGACTGCTCCAAATTTGAATTAAGGTTCATATCAAAGGAAGCGAGACTGTGTAACAAGGGAGGAGAAATTCTATGAAATTTACTCAACTGGAATTAGATATTGCAGTAATCACGATAAATTCGAATCTAGGTAGGAACAGAAATATTGATTTATTTCATCAATATAAAATTGAATAATATTTGGTTTGGCATTTAAAATTTATTTGTCTAAGACTAAAAGAGTTTGTTCTATTGCTAAATATTTTTTGCAATAATAGTAGATTAATCCCTCTTTCATAATTAAAGTCAAAACACATGATAGTATTATTTTCATCTATCATTCTAGTACATATTAGAGGATACGTATATATCCACGTTTCAGGGCGACACAAGGGTGTGCAAGAATCAATTATATTATCATCGGTCATAAATCATTCTCTCTTTTAAGAGACCCATAAAAGCCCAATGAGACGTTTTACCCGACTTGGAAAATATTTTGTTGCTAGTGAGAACAGCCCGGAAAGTTTCCATGTGAAGGATAACAATAAATCAATTTTGATCATAACGAGAAAACTGACAAGAACAGGTTAGATAATGAAATTCGCAGCAAAGTGCTAATTAAATTGCATACTTATGTTTCAGGACTTTTTATTAGTTTAGTCTTCTTTCCGATCAAGCATATGACCGTAACCTTCTTAAAACAGCTTAACAAAATCTGGAACAGAAATTAATCGTTACTTAACAAAATTTTCATATATAAATCAACTTTCAAGGAACTTAAACATTTTGCTAAGGTTACTACCGCAACTTTCATTTTAAAAAGAGAAAAATGAAAAATTCTATATCGATCATTATTGCCTCTATTAATCATATGCAAAATGCACATACATGATATACAATACAATAAAAGTTTGTTTTAAGCTTTTTTAATATACTGACCTTATTATGGTTTAGTTAAAATAATGATTTTATTTGTTTATACTTTTCTACAAAAGAAATATGTGTATAATATTAATTCTAAAAACATTTGAAAGAATTAGTACTATTAAACTTATTTTATCACAATTCCAACGTTTTTTACAACGAACTTATGAGCACTTAAAGATATATTTACATGTGTATGGTATTTACTAAATATTACATATATAAATCCCTCTGAGTGCCTCATATGCCTACTACTTTAGAGGGAAAGGGAAATTCTGTTTTGCTCCTGTCGACGAAAATATCTCAGTATGTTGTAAGTCGGATAAAACGTGATCATAAATTTTTAATGACAGCTTGTGGATTGAAAGGATTTACATACGTACGACAATTGTACAAGCCATGCAAATTGAAAACGTGCGGAAAGGAGGTATTTTGGTCCGTGAACACACGTGCTTTCAGCTAGTTACATACATCGGTTCATCTGTACGATGCCCCTAAGCTGTTAGGCAGATAATATTAATAAATACTTCATTTGGTCTTCCAGTTGGTGGGAGAGATTTAGAGATCTCATATTGCCTGGTACTACGAATGTTTCCATTAAGGTATTTCCCTAGATATGGATAAGCTATTTCAAAGTATCCATTCCTTGTTTGAACATTCATGTTATTCAAGCAGAGCACATGATGGGCTACAAATTTCATAGAATACTTCATAAATCGTTAATCGCCTCTGAAGTTGTTATATTTAGTCAAAAATCGAAACACAGCATTAGTAAATTAAATAAATCTAAGCAATACACGCTGTCTGTGGTCATATCATAACATTAAATTTCAAAACTCACTTTGATTAGAGCAAACAATACGCAAATTCATTTTCACGTACGTGGTTTTCTCGCAAATATTCAAAGCTGCGGACAAAACACATGGCAAATATTTTCCTGGGTGCCATTGAAACGCTTTTCATAATCATTATAATAGAGCAAACTGAGCAATGCCTGTACTCTTGTGGGCTTATAAAATGCTCTATGAATCTGTACATCAACAGAAATGACAAATATTCATTTTCTACAGTAAAGTGTTAACAGATTGTCATGTAGTGTATGTTACATTCGGATCTGAACTTTATTTTGTTGAGTAGGGCACTCACCTTTTGTACATATCGTTTTAAAGTAATTTATTAAAGCAATGTATTTATTTTGCAAAGGTAGCCAACCTCTAAAAAAATGTTTATTTTATTTTTCTTTTAAACGCCCTCCTCATTTCTAATTAACTTCATTTAGGGCAATAAATTAGAAATGAACGGAGAGTGCACTCATAAATTTCGCACAACATAAATGAGATAAGACTGTAATATCTCACGAAAATTCTGTCTCATAACAAGTTTTCTTTCTTTATCAGACTTTGTTGCCTCCAGGTATCGTCCAACGTCTAATCAAGAAGATGTTATTTATGGTTGAGAACACAAAACACCAAAGTTCGGAATTCCATAAGTCTTTCAATCGACTGAATAATGCTTTTCAAAAAAAGGCCAAAAGAAGATACATATTTTCTTTTATGTTCACTTCAGTGTTAATTAATAAGAGGTTTTATACAAAGTCCAATTTTGGTTGAGGCAACAAATTTATATTCCTTCATGTTCTACAGAAAAAAAGAGTAATTCCTATACAAAATGAAGCATACACCGCCCATCCTCATATGAGAAAAGAAACAGAGGTTTCTTTATACAGTTGTTTTCATTTTCCATGTACGCTTTTCAGATAATTTTTGTTTTTGCCGAAGGAACAAAATCGATTTTTAATAAAACCTTGTTGACATTTAACTGATTATAAAAATAAAGGTTACTGATCCGCCTAAGTATCTTTTTATATATGTTCATGTATAAGTTTTGTTATGTTTTCGATTTCCTCGAAATATGATGGAACTTTTCTTTTTTATATAATTAAACCTTGAAGAGATTTAAACACAATACTTAATTTGTTTGCTTTTACGTAATAATAATACTCCATGTACCAAAGACCTCCCCTTTCAACAATCTGTAAATCTGTGATAGGACATAATAAACAGTAAATATTTCAAATTAAAACTCTACATATTGAAGAAGTTTCTATTTTTGATAGATAAGTTTTGTTTATTTCTTAAGAATACCTGTAAATACAATAATTTTTTAAAGGTTCATTCGTTTTAAGTTATTTCTACTTGTACCACTGTGCAGTAATGCATAACCAAATTAGAAACCTAGTACGAAGTAATTTAATTAAGAAAACGTACTTTAAGTGACCTCCACAATCCTTAAATTAGCTTTTTACTGCCAAAATATACCCTTACCTCCATTATTCTTTGTTTATCTTAATTAAGAATGTAATTAAAGAGACATCACTGACTTACTTACTTTGGCCTATTTACGACTTACTGTGCTAATGTTAAAACTTTCGTTGGCACTAATTTATTAAGTCTAATGGGATGAAATGTTACTTAGATATGCCGCTGAAGACTTTAAAAATCGATTTCTTTAGTCCTTAGAGATATTTAATCATAATTCTAAACTGTTATTATTCTATTAATTATTATTCATTCATTAAATAAATGTTAAACGCAATAAAATCGTCTACGTGTAAATTTTTTCGCTTTCTTTTTTTCCGTATGTTATATCTAATTTAATGTTCACTGGTAAAATATAACTTTTAAAATTCACGCAATATGCTTCATGAAAACAAAATAAGTAGAATTTATAAAATATTCAAAGTAGAACTTGAATATTTTAGCATTAAATTAATACAATTTAATGTTTCAAGTTTTTAACCTCGTGATGTAATATAATCCAAGAGGGGTTTATTGGAAAAGTTTCTAAATACAAGCCAAATAAAGGTCCTCTAACCTCGCTTACTACTGTAATATTTTAGCGAACAGCTCGATTGCTGTATAAACATGGACCACTACCATCTGGCGTCACTTGGCCAGAAGGAAGTCTCCCTCGTAATTTCCCGTAAAAGGGTTATATCTTTCCATCTTCGCGCTTAGAAGAAATTCAAGAAAATAATATCACCCATTCCTTAAAAGACTCAGCCTGCTTACGAAAGGTTAATATCAACTAATGTGAAACAGGCTGCTATTGCATGGCCGCGTACGTGTATCCCTTTTAAAAAAAAAAAAACTAAAATATAACAAATTCATAAAATAACCTTGAGACTACAGTCTGAAGACGCGGTCCAAAGAAAAAAGTAGCACATTTCTTGCGTGGGTTCTTGAGTTCGTATTCACCACCCTTGTCTAAGCATGGAGTAATAGTGTGCTTTTGTTAGAAATTAAGTCACATGTTCAAAAGCACTTGAGTTTACTTTGTGTACAATATTATCTTAGAAGTTCTCATTTGCAAAGTAAACACGAGTTGACACGTTTCTTGTTCCTCCTGTGCATGACATGTAAAGAATCCGAGAATACTTCGCTCAAAGGGCATACTTGCTTTAATTTTGACATCTTTGTTTTTTCTGGCATGAGAACAGAATTTCAAAGCATTACAAATAAGGACTCTGTTAATTTTGCGATGATATATCCGGAATATTAAACATAGTCTAGATATTCTTACTAAATTTTACTTTAAAAGTAATCTTTAAAAAATCTTCCAATCTGGATTTTATTTTTTCAGAATCTGATTTCTAACGATAAGGAAAACGAGTTAGGACACATCATCGGTGTAAAAAGCACTATTTTCTTTCCATGTTATTTGTTTAAGCTTAATTTTTAAAATGTCCATTTCCCGAGGACAAACGTGTTCCATCTAATTCCATTATAAATTCGCTGGTGTAGAGCGTTTGCATTTAAAAGTTGGTTCCCTGCCCCCGTAACCATTCTAGTGGCGAATGAGTATGGCAAAAGTTTACAAAGTGGATTTGTGCCACTCCAACGATAAGTTGCCGTGATTTATTCCACTCATTTCGTGAGAGTCTGTAATTACTTTTACACTCATCCTTGCTAACTTTTCCCATAAATCCTTTGAAAGCTACAGTTTTACACGATGGGATTTCGTCTAAATATGTATTGTTTTTCAGAAATTAACGCGAATGCTACAAAATTGTCTTTTGATTACTTAACTGATTGGCTATAGGAAAATTCAAGACGCCTTAACAAAGGACGGTCTAGATTTAGCTTGACTGAGAAAAGTTTATTTTCAAATGTTACTGCTTTATCTTTAATAATGTAAAGTTATTATTTTGGCAGTTATAGTTTGTTTTTAATTCGAAAAATGCACAGAAATACAATTCGTTCTCTTCCCTAAAAGGTTCTAGGTTTAGTATTTAAAGACTTTTGTTGGAAAAAAAATATTGGCCCCTTAAAGGAAAACTTCCCGGAGAAACCACACTCATATTGAAAAACTTATATGTACTTTCCCTTTAGAATCTTGTCTGCTTATATTCAAGGTTTCCAATCATATTATATATAACCAATAGTGGCAGATATACTATCTCTAAAAAATATTGACAAGGTACTCACTCAAACAAGAAGGAGTTTATCTCATTTTGACACAAATTAATAACCTTTTAAATTGTTCTTTGGGAGCAATAAATCAGTTTATTTTCCTTTCTTGATTCTTGTAAAAAGCATGTCTCTATAGTTCTAAGGGTCTAATCTGCCACTTTATAAAAAAAATAAAGCAAAAAATGTATCTAATTTTCCTATAAGAAATCCTTCTTTTTCATATTTAAAGATACAATTCGAAAACCAAGTCATTGAGACAGAACCTTTTTGTTCATTTTCTGAAACTCATTTAAGCTGTATTATAAATCTTCAGAGTCCACCAAGTCCTTTTTTTAATAATATTTCAAATCTGAAGATTATGATTTTCTAGATACAGTTTTTGGCGAACATACTATTGTTTTTACGTAGGTAAGAAGTCATCTTAATGGATTTTATGGTGAAACTTATGAAGAGAAAACGCTTTCCTCGCTCTAGGATTATAAAGCACAAAGGTTCTTAAAATGCTTTTCATTCAGCCGAAAGCCAACATGCTGATGTTAAATTTCCTACTTTTATCATGCGACTTTCCCATAAGACATTAAGGAATTGCATGCAAAGTAAAACCACCATTGCGGTAAGTGGTATTGAAGTAGTTCAGCCACATCGCTTTTTCAACAAGACAGAAAACAGGAAAGAAATGTTTACAAGCACTCGTGGGATTTCCTTAATCACAGCAGTGATGGTCTACATAACTCCAAAGGGTTTCGTAGTCTCCGCTTTTAATTACTCCCCCACCGCGCCACAATGCAGCAACCCCCGTGAGCTTTGTGCCAAGGCATAAATTTCCCCACTTGTCACTTTTAAGCTGAGGAATTGGACTGAAATCCACCGCAGGGAATTTGGTGCTTTTTTCATCTTCTTGTGCATTTCTCCATTTAACATGGTCATCAGCTTGACCACAGCGAGTTTCCTCTCTGTCCATGAAACTTCCGTCCCTTTGATTAATTGCGTCCCAGTTCGGCTATTGCCATTTATTTTCCTGCCAATTATGTTTAACTAGATTTCTTCGATAGTACAATACGATCGAATCCGTCCATTTCGTTAGTATGTGAGTTTTTTGTTTGTTCGCAGATAAAATAATGAAAACGATTTTTTTTTTTGTAGAAAATAACACGCTATAAGACACACGTCAGACTTTTATGGAACAGATTTTTTTATCTAAGGTATTTCTGACCAACAGCAGATCCATATGTAGGAATACTCGAGGACATAAAGTGAGCAAGCTCATGCTTGCTGACCAAAATTAATGTGTGGCTTTTATGACGCGGGAATGAAAAGTTTTCGCTTTACGTTTACCTTCAAACGTTCGGCCACATTACTCCTGGTTACGGACTTATCTGCTTTTGTACCACAAAATATTCTATACAGCAAGAAAAGTTGGAATTTTGAACTATTAAATGGTCTGAAACTGGAAACTAACTTTATGCGGCAAATGTTTTCACATTTTCATATTTTCATGGTTGAGCTTTTAAACAGATTTACTCAATTCAAAATCTGAATGAAAATTTTTTTTACTATTAACATATGGGGCTATATATCGCTATGTTAGACCCGCCGGAGGTCTTTTTGTCTTTAATTTGCTTAAATTGCAGACCAACATGCATTAATAACGTGCTAGAAAGGTGAAAAAACTCATATCTATGTTCACTTGCAGAACAAATTGGTGTGAATAATTATAGTATGGAAAATAAAGAATATCAATCAAAATTGTTTTATTTGATTGGAAAGTTATGTTATGGATTAAATAAAATTACTTTACTTCCTTTTATAATGCATTTCTCAAATTTCTTATCAAAATAAGCCCACATATTGAATTCAATTAAACCTTTGTTGAAAATATTTTTATTATCCTTAACAAGTCTGAAACGTGCGAGGTGGAATCAAAGCAAAGGAACACTAATTCCTTCCACAAATATTCCCTTTCGTTTGACTTTCATCAAAAGAATTTATACGCTGTAAAAGCATTTAACTGGATTAACATAGAAGTACATAGGTACAGCGATGGTCATCAAGTAAAACCTTTTCCTGGAACATTCTTCACAAAGCGGTAGACGCGCTGAGATATGTAAATGAAAAGGATTTAATTTCGAGCAAACTTGTTGTCCTTTTAAATGGTTCAATCAACGATAGGTGTAATACAGGCTTTTTTAGACATGATCCATAAACAAGATAGGTCCAACGCTTTTAGAGCTCTTGAGTTTTGATAAAAGGAAAACATCCCAAAGTCCACTTTGGAAACTGTCAAGTAAGTCAATCGAAAAACACATACAACAGGCATGTTTTAAGTGTACACTTTCTCAGGCTTGCAAAAAAGCTCGGACCATAGGTCATGAAGAATTTAGATAAAAACAAGACAAAATACAATTAAAAACAACTCTATGCCTGAGCTTAGATCAAACTCAAAAGTAATACTATTCAATTGTTATTAGGAATATATTTTATAGGCACAAGAAAAATAGTCCTTATAGCATAAAACTTAGTGTTAAAAATATGCATTAAAAACATGTTAACTGAAAGGTAGACGACAAACAGCATATCTAATTTTCTTTTATAAAACGCGGTTAATGCGGGTATTAAAAAAGTTCTCGTCTCAATAAATCGCCAAATCTTAATCGAATTAAACACTTCTGAAATTATACTTTGAAATAGAAAGTACATTTTTCTTAAAATTCTCGTACTGTGAAATAAAAACATTAAGCTAGAATAATTCTCATAGAGTAAGTTTCAGTTGTTTCACAACGATCATTTTAATTCACTAATTTTATCTGGTAAAAGAGTCTTATTTACGAAGCGTTAAGAACAATAAACACACCGAAAGAATAAACCTCGTCAGATTTGTTGAGTGTTAAGTTTTCCAAATAAATTCAGCTAAGTCTGCGGCTAGCTAACAAAGCCACATTAAAATATTTTATTCAGTTCTGTAGAGTAATCCCATTTTTTTCGCCTCCATAAATTAATTCCTGAGAAAGATTCAGCTTTACGACCTTGCCGCCGTAGCTGGGAAGAGCTGGAGCTTTTAACAATCCTGTTTTCCGGAGCGTTCCACAGAAAATATTTCATTGGAAATAAAAGAAATGAAAGTAATTACAAAGGAAAAAATACTTTTGGCATTTAAAAACAAAAAATCTTGTTTGGTCGTCATTGGGACAGGAATAAATCACACTGTGTGAGAATTAGGTTAACGAGCCTTTATGATGCCCATATAATTTATTCGCATTGAGATAGCAATTAATTCTAATCAGGGCGGAATGATAATATTATGGACCTAAAACTGAGGCCACTATGCCGTGGTTACGCTTTAATTTACATAGAGCTCTTTAATTTCTAGTTGAATAAGAATGGATCGATAGAATTTAAGTGTATGGGAGAAATTAGTTCAGATATTAAGCGAATATTAAACAAAATCAACAGAACCGTAATCAGGTAATTAATACTACCCAATTAAATATGTTTTATATTTATGGGGCTTAGTATTTTTTGTTTAAGCCTATACAATGATTTCATTGTAAACTGATGCTAAGACATTAAAAATTTTGGTTGAACCCTTAAACGTGCATAGCCTTGGATTAATTGTAATGAATCAGTAATGACTTAGCATAGGTTATACTCAGAAATGTAAACATATCTGACGTCTTGATTACCTGCGTACCCACCCCGGGACCCGTCTTTACCACCTTTTCCGAATATCGCGGAATTATTATCAACTAATTATTCCGAGTGGATAATGAACGTAATTAAGCAAGCCGAACGCACTGCCGATTCCTTTGTTTCTAATACGGGATCTGGAAGTGCTGATAAATGTTCATAAGACAAATTACCCGGAGGCTGCGACGTAATCTGAAACACATCACCCGCTATGCTGGAAACTGTCATTACGCCATAACTTGCTTATAAGTGATAAGGAGATTACTGCCGGTGCGAATGCGGGCTTAAAGCAAACATCTTGAGCCACGTACACCGCCAAAAGAGAATTTTGTAACGTATGATGTATTCAAGTTACCACCCCAGTTGCGTACACACGCTGCATACATGTTGCTCCTTCAGTGCGGTAATTAACGCAAATTAAGGCAAGTTAGCTAATTTGGCTTTCCTTTACGGCTCCCAACAATGTTCAGGAATCAGAGTTGAAAACTCGAATATGCAATCTGCCAGCGTACAGCAAAATTTTGCATAAACATTGTTTAGATAAAGTCTAGCATTTGGCATTGTAAATTTTTTATATTAATATTTTGTCGGTGTTACGAAGTAACACCTAAAATATTAAAATTTATTGCTAAATTGTTCAATAATGAAGACCTGCATTAAAACTCGATGCGAATGGAATAAAGTTAGTACTTGTTTTTCGAAAAAAAAGATAATATTACCACAGGTATTATTACCTTTGTAAAACAGATCCCTATTTAAAAGACATAGCCTATATCCAAGGAAGATTTAAATTTCATACTATTCGAATACTGATTAGAACCTAATTCCTGAGAACTTTAAAAACATAGGACTAACCTTTCGGCATAAATGTTTACCCACAGTTGGAAACTTGCAGAAAATTTGTCTAGTATTTAATTTGCATAGCTACAGTAATTTAAGTAAAAAAAAGGGATGAAGAAAAAACTTCGTGTACTAAGCGGATAAATTTCTATTCTACAATAATTTGAAAACATAGTAATTTTTATTGAAATAGTTCGTTTCAATGTCTGATGTTTAAAATCGCATTTAAGACTAATAAATTTGTATAGCCAACTAAAAGCGTTCAAATTACAAATTTATTTTAATCTTATGCGTTTATATATTTTTTTAGATCTTGATCTTGGTTTCTACTAATAATTGATTGTTGCTTTTTTCATTTAATAGACGAATACATCAATGAAATATTAGTTACCTAAAACGTAGGCCAAATATCAACTTGGATTCCAAATAGTATAGTAAGTATTTACTAAAGAAACCACATTTTCTCTTTTACCTGAATGCTTAACAACAGGATTTATGGCAGCTCAACCTTTAAAAAACTCCCCCTTCTCCTCTGTAATCTGAAAATGTCTTAATATCTGCTGTCGCAATAAACTTTTACAGAGGGGAAAAAATCTCTTGCAAAGTAAAATGATTCGCAAATTGCTCCTACACTCAATCTTATTTAATTTAGAACCGCTTTAACCGTGCTCAATTCACCAAAAATATGACTCGAAACAATTGCCGGAAATAATGAGGGAGAGAAACCACTTATGAAAAGAAAGTGATTCTCTACACTCATAAAAAATTCCCATCCAAACTTGGGGGAGAAAGCCTATGAAAAGTTTTCTTACTTTCTTGAATTACTTTCTCAGCTGGCACCAGTTCTATTTAGCAATAAAATTTCAGAAACCATGGGATGTCTTACAGAACAAAGAACTTTTTCTATTCCAAACGAATGAATTATAACGAACGCGAAAATGTATATTCGTTTTCAAGACCATTTGCAAGACTATACTATAGAGAAGAAATAATCATTTCTTGTTATTCATGGTCACCATTTCTAAAGTGGCCCACGTTTCTTGTTTCAACCACCTCACGTTTCTCTCCTGGGCGTGTTACTGAACTTCCGCGAAGACAAATTCTTCAATACTGTTTTTTAAAACGTAGTTATAGGAAAAGAACATTCATAAGAAATTTTTCAAATAAATGGTTTATTTGAAGGACTAGGTATCCTTTTAAATTTTTAATGAATACAATTGAAGGCAACAATACGACTAATTAATGTGACGTTCATTATTTTAATAATACAATGAAAGGCAAGAAACTGAGGATGTCTAACATCGAGTTGAAGAATTTAATTTCGCGTATAAGAGCAAACAGAGCAGATTCCATGATCTTTAGATTTTTTAGAAACATTTTAAGTCCAATTTTCAATTTAATATTTCTAGAAGGCTGATATGCTTGTCAAATTGAGTTTTCTACTTAAATAAATTAATATAATAATAAATAATAAAATATATTTGATTGACTTGCAAAACTTCGGAGTTTGCCAAAGCCCTATGGGAGAAATTTCTCCGTGGCTCTAGTAAACATGACATTACATAAATTCATCAAAGTCAAAATCTTGAAACCATGTTCTAGAACCACTATATGCAAATGATACCACATGATGTGGTGTCACCCAATTAAGCGAACATACTTAGTTGCCGCTGGTGCTCTTTAATTAATCCTTTTCACTAAATTGGGACCACTCGCCTAATCTAGTACCCTCCTTCCGGTAGGTCAGTGTCGTATCGGGACTAGGCCAAGCGAAACGCGGTCGAGCCTCAACACAACTATGAAATTTTCGCGGTTAATTCCTATGCTTTATTAAACTTTGTAAGAGTTGGCGGTTTTGTGCTGTGCACTTGCAAGGATGCTCAATGGGGTAGAGGTATGTCCCGTACACCAAAAGTTGTGATAGCAAGCAAAGAAAAGGCTTCCTCGAGTCATGCGCCATAAATTCCAGAACCCCTTCCGGACAGGGGTATTCCGAATTCGAACGCTTTTTGTTAGGACGATTGTAACAATTGCGCAGTTCTATACCCATTATTAGTCCTTACTAAAAAGGAATTTAGACCAGCTCAGCACGCTTTTCCCAGTCGAAAGTTTCGAAAGCGACTTTCGCTGGATCTTGATTTCGGAATATGTCGCGACGAAGATTTAGTTCTGTGTGATATTTTCGCCTGTGAACTTTTTCAGGTTGTATTTGGTGTATATGTGTAGAAATTATTTCGAATCTCGTTCGTATAACTCACACCAAGCATCCATTTCAAACTATCATCGTACGCTTAGAATGTTTGCGTTTATAAGCAGTCTATACAAATCACAGCTATTTTCTACACTATTACTATTACTTACTCAAACCTTTGCTACGGCCTTCAGGAATTCATGTACCCTTAGGTAAAGACAGGGGCCGAAGACTGCAGCACCCCATCTTAACGACATCGGTCTTAAGTAGCATTTAAACGCCCCTTGTACATTAGGAGTCACATTATCTGTGATGACGACTTGATGGGACTAGGGTTCTTTCACTTTGTGGGTGCAATCTATGCGTCGGACCCTCAAAAGTTTTCCGGATTTGCTCTGCCATTTTATCGCTTTGCAGACGAAAACGCTAAGTGCAAAGAGTTGTTGACACGGTTTTTCAGTGATTCAAGTGGGGCACTTTGTGAGGAGGAGTTAGTTTTTGTGTTCCACCCTATTCAAACGAAATCGTGCCGTCGCAATTGTCGAATGAAAATGTGGGCTTCCTCAAAAGAACAATTCAACCCACCTTAACTACCCATCTCTGTATAGTTTTTGGCAAGAATAGAAGGACTATAGAAATTCTACGGTTTTTGATACAGAATATTTGTTATTCTGAAAATATATTTATTTTGTTCTAAAGTAGATTTAGCATAGAAAATTTTAAATATCTCGAGAAGTTGTAGGTGCCTTCACTTAAAATTAAAAAAAAACTGGAAACCACGGCAAGACTAACTATCGCAGGAAGCTTCTGGTTTATAAGATAAGACTATTTTATAGGTACATCTGACGTTGAAACAGATGATCTTAGACGAACATTTTCTTTTAAATTTATAAGCGAGATGCTGCAGAATTTTGTCTAGAGGCGAGTTACATCAAACTTAATTGCCAAGAAATAATATTAATATTTTCTATTCATATCGTTTGTATATAAAGTAGCTTTTGCCCGGATTTCATTTATAAATCATAGATAAGCAGTAATTTGCATCTAACATTTGAAATTAGTCTATGCACCATTTGATAATAAAGATTTCATACAAATTTGTTCAACAGATATAATTACAAAAAAAACTTTGATAGCCCTGTAGGGACCCGTTGAGGAATTTTCTCCTATTCGATTAATAAACAGAGGAACATAGAGACAAAAATCTACCGTCTATGAACTTCTCGGGCACCACAGCTGTCTGGTTGAAATCAGTAAATTCAGCAGTATGTGGATAATTGAAAGACAAACATGCAGGAGCCATTTTGATTTAATATGAAGTAGAAGTAAGGATTAGTATTAATTCATGTTCCTCAAGTTCATACAAGTACCTATCGCTTCCATGCATTTACTCACAAACTTTTAAAAATCGATAAATGCCAGTTTCTGTTTTACTCATATGAATCTCACCTCCAACTTTCCTGTAGAAAATTAATTATCATACAAAGTTCAACAAACAATTCCAGAAGTCGTCTTGTCCTGGAGTACAAAAGATTCACAATGGAGGATCTAAAAGTGTTTCAGTGTCATAACTTTATGCGTAGCAGATAACGAGTTATCTCGTAACGCTGAGCGGATAACGAGCTACAATCAAATAATTTTTCTTCACACATGGTACCATACTTTGTGTCAACATTGCTAACTTAAATTCTTAACATCAAGTATCTCAGAATTAAGGCCCTCCTCACATTTTGTATAAATATAAGAAAGATATATTTCGTACATCTATATATCCAAGATCTAAGGTAGGCGTACGGGTATACACATATATAAGTTATGCGACATTTGTCCTACATTTTCACTATTTCATTCTAAGCCTTTCAGCTTAAAAGAACTGGAAGTAGCAAATAGACGAATTAATTGCAATCTATGTCTCGTTTTTATATCCGTTCTGAATTAAATATCAAAGCCGGAAAATACGTTGAAGAAGGGGAAACTGGACTTCTACCTTCGTATTTATTAAAACTAGATCTCAAGGTATCGGAAACTGATTCTACTTCAATCTTTTTCTCATTTGGAAAACAATTATTGAATGACAAGGCCATAAAATTTTCGTTGATTGAAAAGTGTGATAGACGTCAGACTGAAAGCTAGTAGTTGCTTATCGTCAAATCGATCAAGCTTGCACATCTTTGACACTTTTGCTTCAGTCTGTAGAGGAAGAGTAATTAAGATAGAAGTCTACTAACAAGGCGGAAACAATCTTGCTTTCTTTTCCTGTCGAAATTACTTTTTGACATACATACACACCGAGTTGGGCAATTATAATAGAGTAAATACGCTGGACAGAAGTGGATTTCCTTTGTCATTGCGTGAATAACCTCTGATAAATGTTCCGCACTTTGTACTCGGTTTCCTCTACCGATGAAAAGGACCTTAATATTGGATATCCGGCAAATCCTTTTTTCAGAAAGCTTAAACTGCTCAAATACCATCGATTTCTATTCGCGCCATATTCAGGCATATGAACCATTACTGGAAACTGATTATTTTCCCATTTATTAAAACAATGTGTATATCCATATGTGCGGTTGGTTTTCAAATTTAAAATTATTATATATGGAGTTTCTCGTCGCTTTCATTCTCATTCCCCCATCAATGAACCAAAGAAATCAAACCATGATTTACACAAGTGCTCAAATAACGAAATTAAAACGTGACTTGTCGTAGAGATAAATAAAATTATGTATAAGGTTAAAGTGATTACCGCAAGCAAAGGGCATGGCACGTATTTTGGTTCTATCTGATTAACTACTGGTGAAGAAATGACCGCAAACTCACTTATCTCACTAAACTGAATCGATTTCTGATGTTCATTAATTTGTTCATTCTGCTTATATCGTGCATGTGTGTGTAAAAAAAATTTCATTTTGAAAAAGGAGATGGAAAACGTTTAAGAGCTCGTTCTTGTGTTTTGTAGAAATATTTATATTTTTTATAAAATATTTTTAATAGCATTAAATTTGTTCCGATGACTTAAGAGAAACCACGTACCTTTAAATAATGTTAAAGTGTATTGTATGTTCTCTGCTTGAATTCCAGTAGTTGACTTTACTTTTAATATCCGCGGGTCAAGTTGGCTAGTATACCCATGTATATAATTTTTTTAAATTTATATCCTATCAAATAAATTAATTTGAATGTACAATAAACATAAAACTCATGAGAGAGAAATCGAATCTATAGAAATTGCTATCAAAATAATTTAAGGAACGGAATTAAATCACCATGGGCCTTTCTTCTATTTGAAATTCAAAGCCATAGGCTTGATCCAATCATTGAAATAATTTATTTACGCTTGTCTATCTTCTTTAACACATAGAAACACAAAGAAAATCTTCTGTTCCTGGGATATTTGAAATACAGAAATTAAGAAAGGAAATAAAACACGGTAGAATCTAGAGAATTGTGGCGCAGTTAAAAAAATGGAATTGAAAGTCTAGGACTTGTATGTTGAACTATGGTTAATTGACCTGATATATTTCACTTCAAAATTAATTACAAGTAATTACCGAAATAAATCCTTAAAACACACTCGTATTTCTAGATTTTAAGGAAGGTATATAACAAAATTAAAGTAAGAAATCTCTGCACTTCATTAAACTGGTCCCATAGCAATAATGTAACAATTAATCTTTTGTACTTACGTCCCCTGGTTCTTAATCTTGAGAAAGCTTACCCGAAAGTCTTCAAATATTAATTTTGCTCTCGTCAGGCGAAGCTATAGCCATAGCAAACTCTTGTTGAAGTTAGAACTTTTCAAGTCCTTTTCAATTCAGCCAGATTGTGAGTTCCTTAACTCCCGTGTCAAGACCAAAGTTCTCTTATTTTGACTTTATCGCCTCTAGAGAAACTGGCAAAGTCCTAAGAATGTTGAAATCGAAAAATTCCTTTACATATAAAAGCCACAGGTTATGATCTGTTATGGATTTTATTTAGTTGAAGGCAGCATTAAGAAGTTTTAGTCCAAACTCTTGATAACATAACGACCAAATCAAACAATTTTTCTTTAATAGACAATACGCTCATAAATCTGTACCTCATTTACTCATTTTGAAAATTTAGGATTTTATCAAATTCTTAATCCTTGTAATATCAGAACTGCTGAGATTGCTTTTAATTAATGAATCTAAAATATTTAGTAACACTTTACAGAATTTTTTTCATTTATTTTAAATTTTACAATTCAATTTTATGATAAACATTCGTTGCACATTTTTTCACCACATTCAATTGACACGGACAAATTTATTTCTCTTATCACGAAAATAAAAAAGTTTATGCGTGCATTTATGCTTTCCTGGAATATTGAAAAAATATAAAAATGTGTCGCATCGTGGAAAATACCATTTCAATTTTACGATTCTAGTCTTAATAAAGCAGTTTCTGGTATTTGCCACAGTATTCATCTTCAGTCGTCGGGTACTTTAAAAATTTATAAAATCTGGTAATAAAAACAGCCGCATATGCCACTCGTGTTTTACTACACAAGCTAGATTCTTTTAATATTATACAATTTACATGAATGTTTATTATTTATGATCAACAAATCTTACTTTCAAAATCTTGGTGAATCCCACAAAACTCTAATATGGTAAACCCACCGACGTGCCAGCAATTTGACCAATATTAATTCTTATTTTTTCTGTGGAGCAATCTCACGTAATGAGCAATACAATCTTTCAATATTCGATCTCACCGACAAAATAGCTTTCATAAAATTTTCCAGACAAAGGAAAATATTCCATTGCCGGAGGAAAAGAACTGCGCTATAATTGCGATAATTTTATTGTTCCCAGCTTGGGCAAAAATTGCAATATGCTGAGTTGACGGTCTGTGCTAACCCCTTAAATGAATTTTTCAATAGAAGCCGTCATCTTGGCAAGAATGTTACCGCAGGGCGAATAAGAGCTCAGCTAAATGAGAAACTTCAGTGGTGGGATCCCTTGTTTTTTGCTGAAGCACCATTAAGCATGCTTCAACCCTTCAACATGACAAGCTGCCCGGATACTGCGGAGTCTTCTAGGGAAGTCCTTCATTATTATTGGTAATAAAAATTTTCGGATATGCATCGATATTAGACTTTAAAAAAATACTTATCAATTTTTTTATATATTGTTTTATCGCAAATGTTTTGATTTTTTCACTAGAGTAAACAACTAAAAGACTCCTGTAGAAATTTCCTTAATCTAATTCATCCATGCAAAAATTATATTAATGATTTCGATTTATGATTCTAAAAAGTTCAAGTCTCTAATGAAGTTGTGACTATAACTTATAGAGTAAACAAGAGTGACGAAGAATTTTTGATTTTTTTATATTAATAAATTATAGCCCTGAAATAGGAAATCACTGCCTATAATCCAGTTGGGTACAAACATCTGTGCTTATGCTTTAAAAAGTAAAACGGTGATAAACTCGTCGTTGTCTTAAAGATATTAACAACTTTTTACCAAGCAACACGTTTTAAGGACAGTGTAGTCCGATTTCTCCTAAGGGTGAAACTTCTAAGAAATTCTACATCAGCAGCTGCACTCTTCTGAATTTCTGGACTGCAATACTTTCCTGGACACCAAATACTAGAGGGAAGGAATACTTGAAAGTTCATTGCCAGAAACTTTGTCTCCTTTGTTGCTATACTGCAAAACGCGGAGACATTTTCTACGAAGGAACTCCAGGCCATGCTGCGACCACTGTCCGTGACGCAAGAAAGGGAAAATAAAATTGTACATCTTGAAGAGTTTTTCCTTCCGATTCGCCCTGTCTAGAAATTGTGACATAAATATTTTCCTCAAAGCAAAAAGGGATTTTCTTCGGTTTTCTTCTTTTTTGTATCAAATGTAAATCGCACTTATCAAGAGACTCTCATCTGCTCGGTTGACCGATTTGACGATATCCTATTTTGTGTTCATGTTGCATTCAACGAGAATAATATGCAAAATTTTCTTCTCGTATTGCAAAAATTTGAATAGGTAACTTGAATAATTGGCATCAAAATAGATTTGCATTTTAATTATAATATATTTTCTGATACTGAGGAAGATCTAAAGTTTTAAAGCAAAGTTGCAACTAACAAAACGAAAAAATTTACATAAGAGCTAATATACTATTTTATTAAATTGATAAGTAGTAAAATTTCTTACTTTCCTTTAAATCTTGGTAGTTTTTCTTTTTAACATCGTTTAATATTTTATATTGCAACAAATGAATATTTCTTGTTAACGATTTTTAATTTAAGACCATATAACAAAAACGATAAAGATGTTTTCGTTTGTCTATATATGTGTATATATATCCTACTTTCTAGATTATTTTCTACAAATGAGATATCGCTAGATTCCTTTTGCGGATGTAAGGTCACGTAGAAGTTAGAATGGTTAGCAAGAGGACTTCAGAAATATACCTATAGTTATAATCTGTTTTAAATACATGCTGCACTGAAAAATAGAGAATTTCAAAATATGTTTGAAAAAGTTACTACATAGGTGGGTTGTACTTTTGGAAAATACACTGGGCGAGTTTTCAAAATTATATAGTAAGAATTTCGAGCTTTTTCAATGAAGCAATCAATACTAATTTTATTTCCATAAATCCAGTCCAACGTCTAAAGGATACACCCGTATCCCCTAAAGTGCTGTTAGAATACACTTATGTGCTACAGAATTTGACGCAATTCTATGAACCCTCCGACAAGAAGACGCGCATTAGGCGACCTGAGCAATGAGCTCCTATTGCAATGGTAAGACCCGGTAACCATTTGAGTTGCAGTACACGTCCCATCTGCACACAGCTCGAACCGGCACTATTCTCGAAGGAGTCATCATTGGAGATTACCTCCCGTCGTGTCCTAGAGATACACGGTTCTCCTACATATCCCACGTATCACTCAACGATGTCACTTTATTTGGGATGTCGGTTGTACCTCTGGAATGTTTCACGCAGATGCCAACTGTAAGCTAATTCAGGAGCCTTCCTTGGTGAGAGATCTAATCGTCAACTAAAGTGAACCAGGACGGTTTAATTTACGAGAGGACGGTTATAACCCAACTGCGAAATATCCTGGGTCCATTGTTCTATTTCAATTGGTAGGCTTGTTGTTCATCCATTCACAATATTAAGTGTGAAGTATAGGATATTAGATACACTCTAATTTTTGAGAAGACATGAAGATTTACCCAAAAACAGAACTGGATAATTTCATTTTAATTACAGCAACAACCAGATGCAGTTTTACTGAAAAATAATCTAAATATGTAGTTACCATTATTTTTATTAAAGCTCTATTTGCACTTATGTATAACGTTTCCTCAGTTTTTTAACTGAAAAATTTAATTCAATATCTGAAATCCTTTATACTACATTTGAGTATCTTGCTTTTGATTGTACTAATATTGTGTACTTAATTAAACCACAAGTACCATTAACTGGGAGAGTATTTCATTAACTGTTTCATTTTCACAAACGTGAATTGCTACTTCAGCCCGAATTCTCTGATGCAGTTGGCCTCAAATTTTTGCCAGGTGAAGGGGACCAAAAATAAAAATTAAATTAAATTGTCGAAAACTACTGGGAACTTTTATTTGAAGTACCTTTTTGATAAACTAGAAACGTAAAATAGGTATTTTAATATTTTAAATGGATTGTCATCATTTCTAAATGATTATCAAGTAGCTGCCGGTCATAGTCGTTCACTTTTAATTTGTGAAATAATAATCTTTTATATAAGATAAGTAAATATAGAACGTTTATATTAAATATATTTGAAATTTAGGGTTAGATAGCACAATTAATAAATAATATTAATATTTTGTATGATGGATAAAAAGTTCCTGTGAATAAATAAAGTGATATTTTTATAGACAACTCATTTGCTACTGCCACCGTCGCATATATGAACAGCCTTAAATCAAAGGTGGAAAGCAAACACCCTTGAACAAATTGAACTAAATCTTCCACCCTCTATTTGGTATGGATTGTCACATAGATTAAGCAAGCAACCGCATTTCAGTAATCCGGAAATGGGGGCAGGTCCTATAGAATTTTGGGGTACCTGGCAATCGATTTTGTTGTCGGTACTTTATTTGAGAGCAAATTCGATCCACTGGGAATTAGGTGATTTACCTTTGCATTGGTGGAATGCTGATATGTTTGCAGGAGAGAGCACAGGTGGACTGAATGAAATACACACCTCTTCAGTCTAATGACCAGCTTCGGTCTCTGTGAACTAGTTCAGATTGCTTCTCTGTCCGAAACTTTAATTGTACTTATGTGTCGCAGACGCTTGACCCACCACAAATAGAAGCCGTCTACTATGTGGTCCTTTCAGGATCAATTCAATGTTATTGAACTTTTTCTGTCTGTTATCGGTTCCATGGGTGTCATCACTCGAAATGCTATTTCGTCTTTTCTTTTGAAAGCAATCCACCATTAAGATTTCCAGGGAGGGATTATCGTTTTTAATCAGGTGTGGGGAGATTTTGTTCGAACGAACATATTATTTCCAGTCGATTTAGACTGGTGTTAGACCAACAAGGAGCACAAATGCTAATAAGACTCTTTTGTTTTAGTTAATAAAATACTCTGCGGGAGTAAATGGTGTCGAACTGGTTATTTCCACTTCGCTGCACTAAGCACTTCTTTGTGACTTGCCTCAGCCAATATTTCGTATTTTTCGGTTTGCTCTTTGTTAACTTTGGATCTAGGAGAATATTTGAGGATTGTTTTTTCTAGAAAATGAACAGACGAACCCGAATCAATGTTTAGAAGTTACGAAAACTGCTACTCTTTTAATGAATAGTAAATATAAGTAAACTTTGTCTAGAAGAAGCAAATATTTATAAAGGGGTATTTAAAAAATGTTAATATTCAAAAACATAAGTAAATAAATACATTGCTCCTGCCTTGACATCTTTTTCTAGCTTTGGATCTTTCACACAATTATCATTTTAAAAATTTCAATTATCTCTTTAAACAATTTTTCGTATTATTAAAATATAAGAAGAATAAATTTAAAATAAAAATCTTGACATGATGATTAAAGAAGATTGAATGGAATTTTAAGAGCAGGGAACTATAATCTGTTATCGAGCTTTTTTTTACTTATTAATATAAATAAAAGCCAGTTATTTACTGAATTTGACTCAGATCTAGACTTTGACCCACGGTTGAGAATTGAATTTGACAAATTGAGGGTTTGGTGCACCGATTTGTTGCCAAAAAATGAAAATTGTCTTTTTGGCCTGTATTTAGTTTGATAATCTGGGTCATAAATTTGTGTGGTAGCTGAAAGCTGAAAAACGCGACTATAAATTAAAATTTCTCAAAAACGATAACACACACATCCTCACACATCACATATTCCTTTGACTTTATATTTACTTCAATGTACAGCCACAAAATTTACCATACTTTTCCAAAAAGTTTCAGATATGACTCTATTCCAACAGCTGAACTAGGTACCTGCTCGTAGTACAAACTCTTGACACGAGTATATGAACGTAATCTCAAAGAAATTTCACAATTTTTCAATCCCATCACCCTTCTGGTGTAGAAACTCCAAAGACCCGAGTAAATGATGCATAAAATTAAAACGAACAACTTCAAAGAAACTTCGTTCACCTGCATTAAATGTTATTCCTAGCATTTCAGAGCCTTTTATGAAGTTCCCTGCAATAAATTAAATGCGCAGCAGTCGTGTTAGCTACCCAGTTCTTAGGATACTCTCCTTTGATGTATGGTGCCTTAGATACCGTCAGGCATGGGAAATTTATACCTTTTTAAATAATACTTGGCGGTTTTTCACAAGACTGAGAAAGAACAGCTCGCAATTAACCCTCCGGTGAAATAATTCATTTTCATTTTTAAAGTGGGACAACGTAACAAATGCGATATCCGAGTGAACTAAATTGTAAGCTCCTTTCGCAAAGGGATTCCCCAGCTAGCAGAGAGAAGATCATCGTCAAGGTATCTAAATCCATTTCCTTCTCGTTTTGTCTTTATCCCTATAGCGGCGTCAAGTTCAAAGTGAAAATCAATAAGGTGTAAAGAGGCCTAAATGGTAAATCCTTGTGTTATATCTTGTTACGTCTATTAGTGCGAAATTGAATCCGGTAAATGCCTTCCCAATTCTCCATGAGAAAATGAATTTTCTCATATGTAAGCCAAAGAGATTTTCCTAGGTTGGAAATTAAATTATTTGAGGTCATTTTTATCTAAACTTTCAAAATTCCCATTCATATGCATGAAAAATGTGAAAATTATTACTCCATTGCATCTACAAATAATTAGATCAAATTTTTCTCTTTTTTCTATCCATAGGGAATGAAAAACGTCAGTTCCCATAAGTTAACATACTAAAGTGATATATGTCACTTCTGCTCATATTTTCAGTCATATAAAAGCCAATGACTTGTAAAAATGCAAATATTTTAATATTCACAAAATCCAAATATAAAACATAGCCGTTCTTCTGCTATAATTAGATAAAAATTAAATTATAAATGTGAATTTGTGAATACTATAAATTAGTAACCTCCAATCCAAATTTATTTCAAATCGGATAAAGCAATTAAACGAATATCACATATGACAATTTTTATTAAATAAAAGTTCAATTTTAAAATCTTAAATCTCAAAGTATATCTTCTCTCAAAAAAATGTTCAAAGTCGTCGTTAAAAGTACTTGCATACAAAGGGTAAAACGCTTCAATTTAAACACCAATAAATCAAAAATAAAAAGCATTCATGATATAGATAAAGTGTCCCTGTGTGAAAGTTGCCAGCTGGACTTTTGCCTTCTTTTACTGAAAAATTATTGCAGCCATTGTTGGAACCACTTTGGCCACCACAAAGCACAATCCCAGGACATTACGAAAGCGTTCAGGTGATATTTTCTGTGCGATTGAATATTTGGGAAAAAAGGGCCTAAAATTTACTGCTCGAGTTTTCTCAAGAAGTCAGGTAAGATAAGAAAGTAAATTGGAAAACAAGGAGCTTTTTGCTGGATTGCTCTTCGTTTCTTTTAAAACTCTTTTTGTTGTTGTTACAATCACCTACCATTAAGTTGGAAAAAGTTGTTTGAAACAGCGCATTTATATGTTATTGCATGCTTCCTCATTTGTCTTTATAAAAAATGGTAGCAAGTTACACATATAGAGCGTGTAATTTATTTCATAAGAAATCAGGTGAAAATTCTCGAGGTCAGTCGGAATCTATCAGATAATTGCCATCGATAGATAGTCCCTTTATTAAACAAAGCCAGACACAATGTAACGCAAAAAAACAAACAATCTTTCAAGAATATAGAATAAGAATACAAAGATTTACTTATGCACATAAAAATCGATGCCCTGAGTAGTTGCCAAGGACAACTAATTATCAATTGTACTTGATAAGAGTACCTTATTAAAGCAACACAAAATGATTTCGAGTCTACTTCTTTTTCTAGATTTGTAGAGAACTTTTAAGTGAATATTAAAAGAGAAAGTTTCAAATAGTTAAGTAAAACATCTTGATTACACATTTACTTTAAACTTATACCCCTTTGATGACTATCAAACATTTATTTAATCTTAAAGATGAAACTCTTACACAAAACTAATTATCTTCTGGGTTTTTAACCCGAAACTCTTACGCAACTCACTCGATAAAGGAACCTTGAGCCCTATTCAATCTCCCACCGAAAAATTACCAATATATTTTCACCTTCTACTTCCTAAAATACATTAAATATTCAAAATGTGTATTAATATATTATTACGACTAACACTAACTTAATATGCTACCATAGTGCAGTTAAAACGTAATCTAAATCTGCTGAGATGTTATAAGGAAACTGAGTTTTATAAACCTTGAAATTCAATGGAACTACGAAAGTATAGTGGACGTGATCAATGCCCAGTCGTCCGGTAATTAATATCAAATAAACCTCAACCCATGTTCGACCTGCATACGAGCTTTTTACGTAAAACCAAATCACAAATATGTTTCCGATCTCACTGACACTGCAAAATCCTTCAATAATCCGGCAAAGGACACGAGGATGACCCAAATTTCATTTGTCGGAAAACATCGTTTCATTTCTTCGATAGACGTGCAGGGTACTTCGATAAATTGTAAAGGTGGAATAGTTTATAGTCCCACACATTCCGGGATAAAAGGAAAATGGATATTGTTGGTTCTGGGAAACTCACTATGGTCTATGGGAGCAATGGTAGTTTGTACCAGTAGGTAATACACGTATGTCATTTAAATTGTAAGAGCCAAGAAGGAACTTCGCCAAGTTTACATGGCAGCTCTGAAATTGAATGTTGTGAGTTTAAATTTCAATGTACTCTTAAATTAATTTCAGAAAAAAAATCTTAAAAAGTAAAAATATAAAGTTAAATTGAATTCAGTGTAGCTTAGGGTGAAATTATTTTTGGTAATATATTCGTATTTAATATAACGTTGGAGACTCCTATTTATTATTACAAGTAAAGGAAAATGAATAAATAGAAATACAACTAAAATTAGTTTTTAGTTCATTTCTAGAAAATTTTACGTCGGTACACATTCTACTTTGAAATTTTGTGTAATAGAGTGACTATAACCCAAAAAGTGATTCACAAAAGCAAAACTTGGGCAGCATAAATATTCTTGTTGATGAAGGCGACGAGAACTATAAACCTTCAGAATTTATAAAATTTATAATATGAGTGTCTCTAACTGGGTTGAACTGGGCAAGCAATTTGATGCTATGCTCCTTTGCCTCCACTTGCACAATGAGGTCAAGGAAAATTAAATTAACTTTTCGCGATAAAGCTTAAGTGGCTCTATAGAGAAATTTATTAGGGACATACCTTAAACGAGAACATGGCATAAATGCTGCAACAGTAAATTTATGAATTTCTGTGCCATTCCTTTAGAAAATGAGACTTAAGAAATCTGCAATTTTCTTAATATTAGTTGAAGGTAAAGAACCTGAAGGATTTGTCAGTTTATTACCTTTTACCGTACTCATATACACGATCCAAATTAAATTAATGAGCTTAAAAAATCTTTCAAAACTGCATTTGTGTTTTTGGGATACAAATCAAGCATAGAATATACATTTTTTTAATATGGAACGGGGTATGCTAATACATATTCCATATCACGCAGGCATGGGTTCAATTTTAACAAGCAAGAAATTTAATTTGAAATAGAATTGTTTTTATTTGCGGATAAAATGTTTTATTATTCCCGAGGATAAAATAAATAAATAACATTTAAAACAGAAACAAGTAATAATTCAATTTCAACCGAATTACGCTTTTAAGAAAATATTGTATTTGTTGTAAAACACCGCATTGAATTAAACAAATCAAATCCCGAACCTTTAAAAATATCATTTGAAAACATTTTGTAGTGGTGTGAAATTGAAAATAAACCCATATTCTACTTTCCAGTCAGAATCTATTAAAAATAATATTTTAACGTGTAAATAATGAAATAATGCCCGTGATTTGAATAAACTAAATCTAAATTTATATTTTCTCACTAAAAAAATCATCTCTATCATTTTTTAAATCATATTTATGAAAATAGTACTTGTTATATATTTACATTTCCATTTCGAGAAGTCTGTTGAGACGTGTTGTACGTAGGAGAACATGTTCTACCAGGGACTACCTTTTCGGTATTTAAAAAAACACTACAGGTGAATCCATATTACCTAAATTTATTGATTCTCGAACGTAGGATACCGAAAAACTACCCAATAGAAAAGTGATTTTTTTAAATTATCATAGGCTTCTCAGTTTGAATAAAAGTAATTTTCGATAGAAATGACATAGAGCAAATTGTTGTTAAAACTAGCCATCTTGTACACGCGATTGAACAAGGACCAAGGTGCAACAGGTTCCTCCACATTTCTCTGCGTTTTATTAAGGAGATATCACTTTGAAATGGAGCTTTTCTTTAGTGTAGGAAACCTGCAATTTTAAAGTACATGAACCATTAAATTAAGAGCCGAACGTGATTCTGAAAAATAATTCCAGAAAGTGCAATAATTTTTAAAAGTTATTCCTAAGGCCCTCCAGGCAGTTTAATTCATTTCCTCGAAAGCGACTAGGGCGACCGTATCCCAGTGCTCCCTGCCTTTTGAAGATAAATCAGAGTAGACGTTGTGCTCATTTATTTCACAAAGGATGCAGAAATTTCCTATATCCGGTGCCCTAATAAAGGCACCCGAGTCCTGGAATGCACTTGATATGTCTTATTTGCACACGATGGTTTCATACGTATAGAAATAGCTCGTCGGAAATTTCCTTTCCCTGAGACTGCTCGGAAATTTATTTCCGCGCTTCTTTAATATTTCAATTGTGCGGGATGATTGAATTGGTTTTTTTTTGATGACCGACGTGGAAACACGTGAACCTGCACATGATTATTTTTATGAAATTTTCTTCCTGTAAAATTTATTCAAACGATGTTTTAATTTCAGCCAAGAGAATTTTGAATTTTATTGACTGTATTTAATACTGTGTGATTAATTTTCCGCAAACAAGACATTACATTGTATGCTAGTAATAGTTGCGTATCACCGAAAGTATAACACCTATAAGGTGATACTCATGACTATTTTTAAAATAAGAATAAATCGTTTTATGTACCTAAATTCACTTAAAAGATTGAAAGATAATTAACTCAATTCAATAATAATAATATTAATATAACTGAATTCAATATTATATATAAGTAAAAGCAAAACAAAAGTTAATATAAATATATAATATAATAAATAAATATATTTAAATTAAAAATCTTTCTATGTATTTCATTTGACCATTTTTGACTCGAACGAAAAAAATCAGAATAACTCGGGAACCTTAATGAAGAAAGTTTATTATCAAAAGGGTTCAAGGAAGTAGAAATCCTATTTGTACCTTTCGTGCGAAACGCCACCCGAACGAAAGAAACAGATGAAATCTTTAGATTATGATTACAAATAAAGAGGATTTCATTTTGCCGAAAAACGAAACAACGAATTATAATTCAAAGTTTAAAAACAACACTGAATATACCCACTTTACGACCCTTGTAATAAGATGTTCACTTTTGTTTCACAGTAAACAAGAACGTAAATCACCTGGAATTGCGAAGAAAATGAGAAAAGCTTCTTAACAGCTTATTTCTTTGCGGATTTTAAAGCGAAGTTTATGTACTTAATAGAAGATTTCTGAAACTTTGAACACCTTTATTTACTTTCGGCTTTCTATTAATTTTTACTTTTTTGATACTTTCATGCTGATAAGCGATTAGTGAACATTTTAAAAGGTTTGATGCTTGAAATTATTTTGAATAAGGACTTCGAAGAACGTTGTGGGAAGTAGTCGAATAACTTCATAAATCTGATTAGAATTTATATTAAAGACAAAGTAGTTGATGGTGCTATTATAATTAAATTAAATTCAAAATAAGTCAGCAAATTTTATAACAAAATTTTCAATGAACAAGTTTGGAAAATGCATTGATTTTAAATAACCTTGCCTCTGTAAGGTGCATTAATAAGCCTGTATACCCACTTCAATCGATGTTCAAATTCATAGGCCTAATTCCTTTGATGCGTCACAAATTGTCACTGCTCCGTGTTTAAGCTTGTGTGTTAGTGCTTGTTCCATTTGGTTCAACCTGTCGACGAATATGATCAATTTATCCGCAAAGCGTTGTTGTCGCAGCTTGTGATGTTTTCTGCGGACTGGATTCACCTCGTCATTCTTCCTCGAAATTATTCCTATTCCTACGGATGCAATGACGAGCGAATGTGGCTAAATCAACCGCGGAACAAATTGCATCATAAATAAGCCAAATACGAGCGAATAACTGGGAAATTTAAGGACACCTTTAAGAATAACGTCTCCAGCAAAAATTAACACATTTATAAAATCAGTCCTAGTGAAAGTCCTATAACCTCGAGGTAAAAGTTACACTTTTAAATCTATTTCATACCTTTAAATTCCGTATATAAGAAAATAGCCATATTCTACAAACCTTTGCAATTGGAGCATAGACTGAGGTCACGCAATAAAGATGAGTATGTAGTTTTCATGAAAGATTAATCAGGGAACTTAGTCAGATAACAAAGTTAAATTATTCGCCAATCTTATAAAAGGTGAATATACGGCAAGTCATCGCTTTTATATTCAAGCTTGACTTTTTAATGGTATTTATCGCTAAGCGTATTCTCCACTAATTTAGATGACTACTCAATTCAACTAAGAATTGAGTAACAAGCAGCTATAAGAAATCAGGACTAATTTAAATAGAGGCTAATGTACAACAATTACGCTTTCCATGAAAATGAGAATCTGAACAGCTATTTCAAGAATTGTGGTCGGTTCGGTACTTCTAGTACAAACTATACTGTACCATTTTTATTTCTCTTTTCCATTGTTATGTAGACCAATTGAACTCCAAAATTTGATTTTTTTGCTGTGTACTTTCATCTATAGTCTAACCACTCACTAGTTCTACATCGATTTCTGTAAACTGAAAACTGTTTTTTGAAAAGAGCAACTTTACGTTGTATCGATGTCGATCTAACTCTTTTTATTTCTTTCTAGAAAACTGGTATTTGCTTCCATATTTAGAACGTAAGAAAAGAGTACTCTTCTAAAAACCTCTTGTTCTTCCACTCCTCACACGATACAAACATATGAACTTTTATGGTAACGTAAGCACGTCCAATTCAACAAGGGTTGGCTACATCAGTGTAATTTGTATCAATTCGCATTTCCAAACTGCAACATCAAAGATGAGCTTTAAAAATGCAAAATATCATTCTGGTAAAATATTAAAAAATTCTACTTTCTACTTCGGCGTATTTATGCTTTGTATGTTCTGTTTAAATTTTTAATAGTGGTTTTATCAACGCCGAAATATCGAATTAATATCTGAATTCTTTTCCTACTAAAGTGTAAACAATCAATAATAAACTAAATGAATCTCAATCATTTCGGAAAAAGTTGAAACCCTCATTCAGCGGATCAATAAATAACAGGGCCAATTGCTCAGTTTAAGGATTAAGGAATTCCAACTCGCTTATTAAGTGTGTAGCCCAGTTTCAGTGTTCGGGAGTAAATTTTAGCATTAATGTTTAAAATGAGGTTAATACCATCTCCTTGAAGCACCCTGTGTATGCGCCGTCCCGCCCGCCTAGTCTGCGAAGAACTGTATTTTCGACTGAACCCCTGAAAGAGGAAAAAGCTTGCGTGCTAAGAAAAGCAATTATCCTGGAAGTTGTTCCTGGTCATGCTCTTTACTATTGTAGACTTCCTTCGGGAGTTTGTCTATTTGGCGCAATTTTAATCTCACGCTCTTATGTCCTGCAATTTTAACCGTCAACTGCACCATCTGAGTTTCTAATTACTTTTTTAATTCTTTAGAACCCACGTGATCTCTTGGACACAAAGTCTTCTAGATCGTCATTGAACGACAACATCCAACAGCTTAGTTTTGAAGGACGAAGTTTTCCTGTTTATTGTTTACTATTTATTTGTCACTTTCTTTGATTTTGCAAAAATTGGAATGTTTTATTGATTACCTATAATACGTTGATAATGAATAACAAAGCCCTCAATATGTTTTTAATAAGATTACTTACTACTTGCACGTGTACTTATTTTAACACTACACTTTCTCTAAAAAATAATCCAAATGCTGATAATAACGGATTAACCTTTTATTTACTTTATTTTTTTATTTTTTCTTCTTACTTATGAATTAAAATTTTGCTTAATTTATTTACTTTATATAACCCAATAGAAAGTGTGACCTTAATTTTAACACTTTTATATAATTAGATAGGCATTTTAACATCGTACTTGTTGCTGGCAACATCTTGGCCTCATTCTCGCTCAAAATCACTTCTAAGGGTTTAATTTTAGAGTTCACAAAGCTATAGAAATTCGATTTGTTCGAGTTCATTGAAATTCTTTGCGCCGTTGTGTGCTGTCTTTGTATAGGCATGTTCACGCAAGGATGTTAACCGACTCAGAAATTGAAATTCTATTGAAATTCTTTCGCAGCTGATTGAAATATTTTGAGTTTTACTACGTCTATATATTTACAAGTTAACCTGATTTGCCTTGAAATTTTGTTCCAACTGCTTTTGTAATTTAACCTGAATTGTTTGTGTCTTTTTTACAAGCCTTTACATGAAAGCTACTTTCAGACTGTAGTACTTTCATTATAATTCGTATACAAAGAGATCCAAAAGACGATATCCATCTTCAATATCTATGACAACTACTGAATTCATTGGTACTGTTCATCGAATTATATTTTCACCATACTTATCGGATATACAGTGCAAAAACTAAGACCATTTAGAAAGTGTTAGTGAACGAAATCGTTAGCCACAAATATAATTGAAATTTCCTTAATGACACGTCGTTATCCTTTGAAATTGCCGTCATCTATTTAGTGGGCTGCGTCCATGAGGCGGACGAACTTGTTTTTATGCCACTGATAGATGTCCTTCCCTCATTTTTATTTCTGCTCGATAATTACTACACATTCATTAACGATTAAAGCGATTCCAGGGCTTTTACTGAACATTTATATCGTTTTTAATCGATAACCTAGCACTCAATAATCAACAAAGGCAGGAATCGATTTTGTATTGATAAATGATAAACGATAAATGTTTAAGCAGTATTTATAAAAATAACTATATTGAGTTAAAACCAATCCAAAAGGGAGTCATACAGACATATCTAAGAATACCCGAAATTGTTTACAGGTACAACGTGACGAGAGTCCAGAAAAAAAATTATATATGAAAATAAAAATAAATATCCACTCAAACCGAATTGAGATGAACAAATATAATATCACTTCAGGAATTTCCTTTTGGGATCCTGCTTACAATCAACTAAACCATATAAAGTGTCTGATCCAAAAGCAATTTTCGGCAACGACATTAACTTCGGGCATATTTCTGTTGACAAATCCCTGAGAATCCTATTGAGGCTTTATTTGAAAATGTTTCACCTCCGACCTAAAGTTCTAGTCACGTACTTCAATCTTTGCTTTAGCAATTTAACGAAATCATCTTTTGATTCAATGAGGAGGGGTGTACATTGATTTATAGTATCAAGAGCTTACGATGACGAAAATGAGCGAACCGTCTAGCAATCTGATCGGATTGGACAGTAGTGAAAATTACGTAGTTATTACTGCAAATAATTGAGTGATTTTACAATAAAAAAATTTGTTTATGGAACAATTCGTAAACAATGTAAAAGTCTATGTCACAATATCCCCATTTGCATGGCTTTGTTGAGCCTGTTTATTTCTGTATAAAAGAGGTTTAGAATGGCTCATAAACACATTTCAGTATTTCAATTTTACGTCGACATTTTTCCCGTTTTGGGGCGTAACACAAAAAGGTTTTTCCGAGCTTTTGGTTCGAGCATAAACTTCCCCATTTATTTAATGACTTATAATGAATATGTTTTTAATGTACATTGCTATGTTTTATTAGTTTACGATATCATGCAAGAGGTTAATTTTTATTCAAGTGAAACGTTAATTTTAGATAAGTAAACGATTGGATCTTGTAAAGAAGGCCTTTTTATGTGTCCATAAATTTTTATGAGGTGAAATCGCAAGTAATTGATAAACAGTAAAAGATTTCCCGCGTGGGTCCCCCACGTTTTTATTTGAAGGTGTGACCGCAAAAGGTAAGTAAAAGAAAATTTTTAAATTAATTTTATCAGAATTTTAAAAATTTAGTGCTAAAATATTTTGATGTGTAATATAGAAAGACTGTTGTAAAACTCTTCGATTGTATTATAGACATTCATATATTGGAATGAACTTAGAATAAAATTTAAAAAATTACAACACCAAACACCAGAAAAATGGAAATACAAAGTCGGTCGTTTTGGAATGAGAGGGTATTATCATCTCGTAATTATTATCTTTATCTTAAAAAATTTTTAGACATATCTCCCTGATACCTTTCAAAATGAAACTCTTTCAACTTGCGACGAACAAAATAATTAAAAGTCCGATAATCTTCTAAACGATAACTTTTTCAATTAAAGGGATTTTCAGTTAAGAAAACTTATTCAATTTTTCCACCACTTGTCGCGAGCATCAGCCCTCCCGGTTAATCCCCTAACACTGTGCACCCTTCAATTAATAACGAAAAACCGAAGCCCTTAACAAAGTTCCTTCCCTAAGAGGATTCGCTTCGCATGGGTAACTTCGTCTAAAAAAGCAATTTATATTGTTATCTGGTGCACCCATGGAAAATAACTTAAAAAGGTTCAGCTCACTAGGCAGCGGAAAGGGAAGCTAACCGAAACAAATCAATTGGGTCACGCTTGTGCGGATTTATATAAACGACAGTGAGTCACTCGAGTGACAGTCCCTAAGGTACTTCACTAGGGGTTTTTTGAGCCCTTTGTAGTGCTCATTTTGCACATGTCATCGCATCCTTCCCGGAACCAATCAGGAAATTAAAACAGGTCCTCTAAGAGCCCCGCAAAGGAGCCTTCACAACGACGTTCACCCCTTACAGATCTCTGAGATCCATACCATAATGCAAATTAACAGATGCGAAGTGCATTTGGGATATTGTAAATGTAAACTATCGATAAATATTTCGTAGGATTTTCGATGAATAACGATCCCCACAGCCTATGCGTCCTATGTTGTTCCCGTCCTATAGAAATAGGCACCATCCTTTTATTTTTCCCGCATTCCTCTTAGCCAAGTGTTTTTTAGGGTGAATAACGAATCCCTACATCAAAAGTCAGTTATCTGTCTGCCCGCTTGTCCCAGCCGATTGTACATGGACAAAGAAATCTCCTTTGAAATTGAAATTGCTTATTTCTGTTTCAATTCTGCGACGAGGGACTACGCTGCCAATTCAAACGATAATCCAAAATTTGAGGATGGTCTCATTTAGAAGATACTAAAATTATTATGCTCCTTTATACCGTAAGGTCTCGTTTTATGCTGTGGATACGTTCCACAGAAAAGGGCATATAAAAACAATCACATTAAAAAAGACTTTACTTCCCTTGAAAAAGTAGAGATACGTTCCATAATTCTCTGAAATCGTATAAAACCAAAACAATTAGAACAAATTAACTTAAAATCGCATTAAAGATTTGCATAAATAAAAAAAATAAATAGGTTCTTTAATAAATTACTTCGAAAGTCTGAAAGAAATTCACATAAAAGCTTACAACAGATTTGTGTTCAAACTTAATTCATTTGATTTCATTGAAAGTTAATATAGTTTTACATTTTTAATCATGAAGTGCGTTCAAAATCACCTTCATCATCAGAAGAGACGGCCTCTACAACACAACTTCAAGATCGAATAAAAATGATTCGCATAAAAAGAGACCTTACAATATTTTTTAAAAAATTAATCAAACCAAACATTTTAACTAAAAGTATCTTAGCCTTAAGGGTTTTCAGCTGGCACTCGTTTTAACGTTTGGCCAACAACTTCCTTCCTCGGAAACACGTACTTTTCCAGGAACTTCTCAAGAGCAGATAACGTTGCAATCTTGATGTGCGTCATTCGTTTTTCTCTTTACACTTGAGTTTCAGAAGAATACGGAGGTGTGTAATATTGTACCTATTTTTTCTTAGCATTCCTATGTCAAATGAGAACTTCAACGTACCAGAGGTACCATACTTTTTCGTTTATTTAGAGCTTCCTTTTTAGAAATTACATTCTGTCTAAACTAGTCGACTCTTGTTGAAGTTTAATTCAAAGCAAATGAGGAGCAATCAAATTTTAAGAATAAATTAAGTGAAAATAAGTGAAACGTGAATTTAATTTAGTATTTCATTTGAATTCTAAAGACAACATCACACCAAATTTGTTTTTAATAGTATGATGTAAAATGTCATAGCTGTTTAATACTTTAAACCCTCATCCAAGAGTTCCTTGACATACCTAACATAATTTAAAATAAAAATCAATATTTTAACATAACATTGACCGAAAACGAGAATGAAAGTGCTAGAGTACCCTCGCTGAGAAAGCCGTACGTGCACTGGGAATGGGCACTCGCTCTTATGTGTACCTAAAGTGAGGACAAGAAAAGTATTGTACAAGACCACAATTGAAAGAATTTCACAGAAAAGGAAATGGTTTCCTTTTGAAACCCAACCACTTTGCAGTAAAATAAGAGAACACAGCGAGAGGAAAACGTCTATGGAATTAGAGACAGGTCCACGTTTTATGAGGTCCGGAATTAAATTTAATCTATTTATAAAATAGTTAATTAGTGGACCATTAGGTAGATCTTAAAAGACCTTCTAAATAAGTTTATAGTATAGATTTATAAATTATTTTTCTTTTTTATTTAATTTTTATATTGGTTTTAAATTTTATAATTTGTACACATATTGAAGGACATAATTATTTCACTTTAGGGTCCTTAAATCCAGCAATGATTTAATTTAACATTAATTCCTTCGCTAAACTTTAAAAGTGGCCATCTAAGACAAATCTCTGTCTAAGGACGGTACAGGTAGATTTACACTTTCGATAAAGCTAAATGTGCAAATATTGATTTCTGTCTATAGCAAAATTTAATACACATCTAGACCTTTGAGTACAGACAAGAGTCGTCATTATATGCTCCCGCATTTTGAAATGTTGGACCGAAAGCTCATTCAAGCTCCTCGATTGGTGGTACTTATGCGGGCGCAATAGGTGTTTCATTAGCCTCCTACAGCAAGCTAGATATTTTAGAGCGACTGGAAGGAAGACCTTGCCGCCCTCTTAAAACTTGCTCAGAAAGAGACTAATTGTGGATTTATGAAAGGAGTAATACGGGATGACTTCGACTTGAAAACTTCTGATTGCTACTCGTATAACCCTCTTATTGATGTTTTAGTACCTACCAAATGCCTGGAAGAAAGCAGTTCACCGCACACACTGAAAATTAAACAAGAAGTAGAT